>JADDOH010024330.1:0-71290 GCA_016648135.1 Agrypnia vestita
GAACAGAAATAAATTACGCTGTTTAGGTCTCACTAGAAGAAAACTCGACCCTATCCGGGTGTAGATAACACATTTATGTTAAATTGTGAGTTATCAATTGATCGGTGATGTATTATAACCCTTTGCTGGAACTATTAACTGACTTAGGTCTACTTAAATTTGATTTATCTTAAATAATTAAACTGTCGTATCGATTTAACATGCCCTACGCACGATTTTGTTCCGACTTGCGCAATACATTTCTTCCAGCCTCCTTATATCCTGGTGATACGCAGCTCAAAATGTTCGATATACAGAAGTTTTAGGTTATTTAATCTCCTAGTTATTTAATCTCCGGTTAGATTATCACGTTTTCGTTATTAATTATCTGATCAATTAATTTCATGACAAAAAAAAAATCTTATTAATATGCCAATCACTGTAATATACTTATTACAACTACGGATATAAGGATCGGGGTAAAATGACTCCAAGCAATGTTTCATCCCCTTACGTAATTATTTTTTTTGTATAGTGCTATTGCTATGTATAATACTTACTTTCTACGTTGTATTATAATGCTTTTAATTTGTATTTCTTGGATATTTACTATGTAACAATTTCTAGATATTTTGTTTAAGTGTGTAATGACCCAGGTAGATAGTGGGCATCCTAATCAAATCGAGCAGACTGTATTTAATGTCGAAATGATGTTCAATTAATATTATAAAGCATTTTATTGTATTTCAATATAAATCGTTCTCCTGGTCACGGTAAGCACTGTGATGAACCAGGTAGATAGTGGGGTCTTCCTAACGTATTAACGATGAATTTTGTATTAATAATTTATTTAAAAGGCCGTTGCTTTCTCGTCGCGAGTTGATATTTAATTTTAGCTATTATGTTCAATTGATTTGCCAACTCCTGGCCGCGGCTAACAATGTGATGAATCCTATGGTGTGACCCGTCAAAAATACGTCGTGGTAAATAATATTAAATAATATAAATTTCATTGCAATAAATAAAGTCATTTGCTGTATGATGTTAGCGAAAATAGTTGTATGGCGCGGGTGGCAACGGCTGAGGTCGACAGATACGCTGTAACTATAAAAGGATCGCGGAATAAAATATTTTCTTCTATGAAATATTAAAATAATGTATTCTATACAATATTAATACTCTGCCTGTGCTAACTATACATTTAACTAAAATATATATTATTAACTGGAAATAATTATTCTGTGAAAATTGCGCTTTTGAATGCAATATTAACTAAAAATATTAACTAAAATATTTCTAACATCTTGGGTTCGCAGACGAAATCGATAATACCTAATGCCCTTTGCATTTACTAAGTATATTACCTAAATAGCCACAGCTATACCATCCTGTCCGTCAGGGACGAAACATAAAACACAGTTATATTCCTAAAAGTGCTACCTCTTACGCGACAAAAATACCTATTGCAGTCGGGCTATGAATATGAACTATTTCCGCCTCATAATGGCGCCTGGAACCAATACTAAAAACCTCACTAGAAATAATAAATGCGACTAAATCTCGATAAATACAATATATACTATTCGTAATACGTCGTTGAATTGGCACATGATTCGTCTAATGGATGAAGGACCCCGTTGTGTATCGTAATAACTTCAAATTCTTTTATAGGAGCAGTGTGGAAACAATTGCATAATATTACGTAATAAAAACATCTAACGAACCTAATAATCTATACATTTATGTTACAATAAAATACGTACACTAGAAAGAATTCATGTATTAGAAATAAAACATTTTCGATTTGAGACAAACCAGTAAAATCGTTCGAACGGCGCAAAGGGAAAAATTCACACATATTAAATAACACTGAAATTAATAATTATAAACACTTTGTATTAGCATATTCTTACCTTGAATGGTTCCGTCTTAGACGTGCATGAACCTGTTCATATTAATTCCGTGGGAAAATAATACATATATTTGCTATCTACGAAATACCACATTTTTGAAGTGAAACTTCTTTATGAATAAATAGATAAGGTCTCGGGGATGGTTTGTTCGAAAGGATTCTACAACAGCCCGTGAGTTTATATGAAATAATAGTTTCTTTGAATGCTAAATTTTGGTTTTTTAAACCCTCAGCATCTCTGCTGAGAGGGGTAGAGGCTCCGCGCCCGCCTAAACCCGGTGGCCGACTTCCTAAGTGACTAAACGACCCCCCTTGTTCCTCCGGAACTTACTGCATCCCGAGACTCCATCTCTTCTTTACGAGATGTGATCCTGTGACGCCTCTCTTTTAGGCTTATAATTGAGATGTACGTACTCTTTTGGTACGAGTTTCTGATGATGGGTGTTGTCTTGAGGCGCCTTTCTTTTAGGCCGGTGTTTGAAGAATCATGTACTCTTTTGGTACGAATTGATGACGACATTAGCCTCCTTTGCGGGCATAGTCAGCGATGTTACAAATTATTGTGCAATCTCATTATGCCTTTTCAGAGCGGCGTCCCACGATTCTGCATCTTGCAACATTTACTTTGGACAAATGTTAGAGTGTTAGTAACATATTTATAATATCCCAGCTATTCCATATGAGTGAATGATTTTTATATTTATTCTGGCCCTGTCTTTCTTACAGAGGACGAAATAGAAGTTAACGTTTTCTATCAAGGTTTTACAGCATTCAAGCATGGAAATCCTTCCAAAGACATAGGGAACCTTTTTGTTGGTTTAAGTAGTTTGCGCCAGATGAGGTTAGGTGGTCGGTTTATTGACGACCCCGAGCAACAAGGAGGACCCCGCCTTTAAGGGGCCCTGCAGGGGCTTGTGCGGGTTCCACGCCCAAGTGCCGGCAATCATCCACCCCTCAGCCAGCTAGGCTAACACAAACCAGATATCCCCAATCTTTAGTTAGATTTCCCCATTCTGTCCTTTACTCGTCATTCTGAAGCTACTTGTTAAGCTAGATGTACCGAGGTACTCAAATCATAAAGAGTTAACTGAAGACCGGATTGCGCAATACTTATGCAATACAGTAATTATTATAATGCTACTAAGTAATTCATATAGAAATCCGTGTATTCAAATTTTAGCATAAACGGTATGAAATTCGCTTTGCATAAAAATACACCCGTTTGGAACGGAATTCTTGTACGATTTGAACCAATATCACACAAGCAATCGTGATATTTAATTACACATAATTATTCCGAACTCAAATATTCCCAAAATAAATACATTTCGATAGTGAAAATAATTAACCGTAATAGATAATATGAATATGATCCTTATCTGTTACTCTTTGTGGCGGAATCCTCCTTCTGGTGCTGCGGGATGGTGGAATCTCTATACTTCGCCGCTGCAAGACCCGCTTTCTCTCAAGCTGGCAGCTCCTTTGCTCGCAACTGATGATCTGGAACTCAGGGCTCCGTCGGTAGTCTGTTGGGCAGCGCTCCCGCTCGCAAGTCTGGTCTCGAACTGAAGGGCTGAGTATATCGTTTTCGCTCCTTTTATAGTAATGATTTCACCATACCTCTGAAATCCACGCTAGTGCAGTGACTCATCCTATGCGCGATGACCTCACCGCCGGCGCTCGCCATTGGCCGGACTCAGCCATCAGGACGGTCGCCTCCGGCTCAACCCGTCGAAAGGTAACGCGTGCCTGTGATTGGTCCGTTTCGTTAAAATAAGAGTAAAGCACTCGCTACACGCGAGACTTGCTGTTCCGTTTCATAAATAATAAAGGCTCGCTCGCACCTACACACAAGGTCGAGTCTATTAGGATTGGCAAACGATATCAATTTAACACAGAATTATATCTATGGTATAATAAAGATCTAAGAAATATTACTTGTATAGCTGATTATTCAATATTTTGTTAGCCTCTTGTAATACATAGAATCTTAAGAAGAAATATATCAGGCTTTTACTTTTAAACGATTCCAAACAGAAGAAATATATTTTTGATGTCCATACTTGACTTTTTTGAATATTATTATCTTAAGATTTTCTAAATTTATTAAATCTATCTCTATGTCGACCATCACAAGTGTTCATTCATTTAATGTACCTACCTTTGATTCTTATTTTAATACAAATTCGCTACTGATTTTCGACACGTCCATGTCAATTACAAGCATTGTTTTTTATTGTTTTTTTATGTACTTTCCTTTATTCTTCCTAGTAATTGTATATTGAGCTTGATATGTCCTTGAAAAGTCCTGAAGGGATAAATAATATATAAAACATTTTATATTATCATTTACTTAAGTTTACCACCCCTTCCACTACTATTTTATGTACATACGTAACCATTATTTCCTACCTGTTCAATGTACAATGTATGCCCGTTCGTGTAAAGGTACATTTTCCTCATATTACTTAGTCAATTTTAATTTTAAATAATTCATACGTTGATTTAATTTTCCCCCGAGATTAAATGAAAGCTTTAAATTCTGTACACGCGTTAAAGCATCGTTTAAAACTCACCTGTCCCTTCACGCCTGTCCGGTAAACCTGATCTAATTATGATACAATTGACGAGGTGGGTAACAAAGCCGGACGTTGTGAAAAAGTATCTTCATTTTAGACACGTATAGTCGTGTGGTATCTTGTAAATTATATTATCTGATGAATCCCGCAGCGAGGCCGTAAAATGCGGACACTAATATCTCACACGTGTGCACTGCACTAAATCTAATATTATTTAGATGCGTCTGTTTTATTTTAAGAAAATTACAGGGGTTTATTTATGTCTGGTTATAAAAAATATAATTAGTACAGTAGAACCTCATTATTTCGAAATTCAAGGGACCCAAAAAAGCCATTTCGGCAGTCAAAGTACAAAAAAAAATCACGGTGCGATTGCGAAATTCGCCAAAAATTGTAAAACTTATGAAAAAGACATTAATTTTGTGAACAACGTCTGTTTTTTCAAGCATATTTCAAGAAATCATTAAGAAAACGCAATATTTGTTTTTGATATTTATCATAATATAATTATTTAATAGGGTTAGGAATTAAAAATGTGCATTTAAAACCATACACGTATAATGCTGTATCACTTCAAGAATGGGTGGAAAGATGCCGAGGCATTTCGCGATCTCGACGATCTTTTTGGCCAAGGAATGATTATCGAAAGGGCATGCTGAGAATGATTTGTTTTCTTCAAAGCTGATATGTAATACCAGCGTAGACAAGTCAGGAAAGGGTCGATCTTCGGATTTTGATAACCAGGTCCTTCTGAGGGCTGTGGATGAGGGTCAAATTTGTGTCATTAAGAAACTGTACACTGGACACTCTTCGGAACTGACCGTCTTCCAAGCAAATGCGAAGCAGTAATTGACGTTGACGGTGACATCGATCAAACAATAAGTTTTCGTTTTTGTTGTGTCACAATATAATTAAATAAAGTTGAAATTCAGAAATTAGGGATTTGAAATTTTTGAATTTCAATTTTACATTAATTGGTCACAACAGTAAAAATATTTCAAATCTTCTAAAATGTAAATTTTTTAAAAATATTATTAACACTTATTACAATATGAAATCACCGTTTCTATTAATGCAAATGATTACTACGATCTCTAATTGATGCTTAATTTGCTTCAGTTTTTCACAAAATGTCAAATGAAATTTCACGACAAATAAAATTATTGCGAAATCGTAATATGTTTGCGTTAGCGCTATTTGGTTGCATTAGTATTTCGTGAGAGTCGTTTTGCCTGTAAGATAAATCTGTGAAAACAGCGCCATCTAACATAGCGTATTATGCTTAGCTCAATATTTCGGCATGTATTTAATATTAGGTCCTTACATATGAAATTGGCGTTTTGCCGTACTGGCAAATTTGATCTCAAATATCTTCTCTTTGGTTAGGAATTCCAAATCCAAATTTATACAGCTATTTACTCATGTATTTATGTTTTGAAAATTATAATTCATTTGTTTTTTCCTCAATTGTTTTTTTCTTTGCGTCATTCAGTTTACAAAATGAAAAACTTGAAATATCGCGTTATTTACGAGTACGAGTTCCACCGTGGCACCAGTGCTGCAGAAACGGCTCGAAGGATTAATGATGTGTATGGCGACGGTGCCGCAAATGAAAACACAGTGCGTTTTTGGTTCCAACGTTTTCGTTCTGGAAATTTCGACCTGCAGAACAAGCCCCGTGGACGGCCGGAGACCAAAGTTGATAATGAAGAATTGAAGGCTATTGTGGAAGCGGATCCATCGCAAACCACATCCGAGTTAGCTGCAGGCTGCGGTGTTAGTGATAAAACTGTTTTAATCCACTTGAAGCAAATTGGTAAGGTGAAAAAGCTTGAATGGTGGGTACCTCACGAATTGAGTGAAGCAAATCAACAAACGCGCGTTAACTGCTGCGTTGCATTACTCAACCGGCACAATAATGAAGGGATTTTAAATCGAATCATTACCTGTGATGAAAAGTGGATCCTGTCCGGATAATCGGAAGCGCTCATCGCAATGTCTGAACCCTGCCGAACCAGCCAAACCATACCCCAAGCGAAAATTGACTCCAAAAAAGTTACTTGTGAGCGTTTGGTGGACTAGTGCTAGTGTCGTTCACTACAGCTTTCTTAAATCTGGCCAGACGATTACGGCAGATGTCTATTGTCAGCAACTGCAAACCATGATGGAAAAGCTAGCTGCTATCGATTTTTGACCCTTTTCCCGTGATCCAATCGAGCTGAAACTTGGCAAGCAGACTCATGGTGACGATCAAAAAGATCTATCAAATTTTCGTTAAAAAATTAATAATTATAGTATAATTTCGGATTTCTTAGAAAATGTATTGGTTTTTTTCAAATTGGAATCATTAGAAAAGTTTGATTAGCAACGGCGCGGCGGCTCGATAATGTCGCGGAATATTTTATAAATTTAAATTACTCCGTCGGTATAATAGGTATATCATTACGAATTTCTAAAATTTACTAAACAATTGGTTCACAGATGACAGTAAAATTGGGTTTTTTTGGGAAAAAATCAAATTATAATTTATTTCTTTTAGATTTCTGCTTAGTTTTGAAGAATTCTACATTACTCAAATCTGATTCTGACTAAATCATTTGACGCTGGAAATTCATAAGGTACGATATTGATGATAATTGAATCAATCAAAATCTTGACATCTCAAAACATCTTCAAAATCTTGACATCTCAAAACATCTGACATTTTAGAAATATATTAAATTTCTGTAAGTTTAGTGTTATGTTATATGTTTTAATTCGTCTTTAATTATTGTTATATTTTACAAAGAAAGGGAGTATAGTAAAAACTTGGTTTTTATGGGTTACTTTTTTTTGTACTATTTTGTAGTTTCTTTAGTATTCCTTCGTTGCTTCTAAATAATGTTGGAATAGTAATCAATGTGCGGGAGAATCATAGTATTATATATTAATACACTTGTATTAATATATAATAGCCACACACGCACACATTTGTATGTATGCCGTGTCCGTATATTGTTAGTGCTCATTAAAATATAAAATAAAATAAATTAAACAATAACTTTGCGTTTTGCCAGCATTAGTGATGAACATTTTTACATAGACAACGTTATTAAACACTTTCTTTGCCAAATGGCGATGTCTCCCTTTGTTCCTCGCCTCTTCGTCGAGCCTCGTGTGCCCATCTTCAGATCTTGGTTGTTTTACATCAATTAGCTTCGTTTTTTCACCGATCGGATCATAATTACGATCATCACTGCTGCCCTCGGGTCGTCGGCAGAACTCGGAGCGCGCCGGGTTAACTCGCCTTCCATCTCGCGAGTTCATAATGCATACTCTCTTTAATAGTTCTATTATAGGAAATATTCTGTAAGTGCATATTGTCTCGTAATCGAGTTGTTCGGCGATTTTGAAACGAAACTTTTTTGCCAGCGCCTACACATGTATACATTTCTCACACAAAAGCATAAGGAATGGTATAACATTATTCACATCCAACACTGGCTCTGTTCCACTTCTGTTATACTTAGTGCTAGGCGTTTGTCTCGAGTGGTAGCTAGTGGATTTATTTATTAAACAAGATATATTTCAGATGTTTACAAGAGTGGACACGGTGAGAACCAAACACCTTCTCAGAACTTCCGAGATGAAGACTCTAAGACCCATTGCGGGCAAGACCCTCAGAGACAGAGTACCCAATGCGGAAATTCGCAGAACCTTCGACATACAAGACATTGTTAGATGGAGCAGGCAGAAAAGGCGTTTCTGGAGGGACCATGTCGTGAGAATGGACCAGACGAGGTTTCCCAGAGCCATGATGTGCGGGATTCCAGAGGGGCGCCCATCGTCAGGGAGACCACCAAAGAGATGGAGAGAGAGCTGGACTGACCTGTGAATACAGATCAAGATCTAACAAAAGAAGAAGAAGATATATTATAAATGTTTATTTATTTATTAACAGTTTCAATCGTTTTAATATTAGAGCACAGTTTACATTGCATAAACCAATTATAAAGATTCATAGATGTTTAAGGCTAAATAAATTAAATACCTACTATGTTGGAGAAGATAATATTTGAAAGCTAAGAGAATGTATTACAGTAAGCAATAAACAATATTAAAGTAAAATAATGGTAATAAATGAAGAAATAAGTTAAATAAACCTGTGTTGATAGTAACATGGGCATAGGAATGGGGGAGGGGGGAAGGTGAGAAGATAGAAAAGTGGAGGAAGAGAAGAATATATGCAGTATTTAATGTTGATGCTTTCAATCAGTGAAGTCGAATCATGCTTTGGTAAAATACTCGAGTGGTGCTAGAATAAAGAACATCTTAATAATCTGTAATAAGTAATCTGTAGCATTCTTTTCAATACGGTAAGACCATTATTGAAGAAGTTAATATTTATACAATTATTATTGAATGCCTTCGTATTTTGGATTTAGGATTATCCATAGACTATAAAGGGATTATCTATTTCTCGTGTATTAATTTCTCGTGATGTATTAATTTGAGTTGAGAGCTGATTTTGAAAAAATAAAATTGCTCCATTATTAAAGGTTCCCTTAAGTTTCCCTCAAGTTTTTTCCCTCCCTTGAGTTTTTATTTATTTATTTACAAAGATCGCAACATCTAGAAAATTTCAATGCACTTTCTTCGATCAGGATCAAATTTAGCACATGTACCCGCAGTACCAACACTAAGTACGCAGAAGACAATATGACAACTTTGAAGATGTTTTTTTTTTAAATAGAGATGCGAACACGGAATGCGTGTCTATATTCTTACTATTTTCAAATTAAGCTATACGCTTATGCTATGAAAATAGGACTACTAGTCTGGAGTGACATTCGAACCCGCGACCTTTGGATCACGAGGCGAGAGTCCTAACCACAAGACCAACAATCTACTTTGTTTACGATTACGATTACGAAGACGATTGAAATATAAGTGTTATAGCGAAAGTATGTATAATTGTTGACTCTTCCTCATGTCGCAAATGTTAATAGGTTGTACTTTAATATCATACTAAGTCTATATACCAGGATCATGAAAGGCTTGTTGAAATTCTGTCAATCAAAAATATATACAAATAAAATAAGTTAAGTGAAAAACTTTGAAAAATTATGGAAAATAGTGTACCCTGGTTTGTGATGGGAATTTAATAAATTTCTTTTCTACACAAAACGGAGTTCTAGTAAATCTGTCTCTCGAGGTAACATCGATAGATCTCTATGAAGATCTTAAAATGGAGTTTGTGAGTCATTATTCATTTCAGAAAACAGTCGAAGATCTCTCGTAATGATACAAGTGGGTACTATGATTACATATTTCAATCGTCTTTCGCTTTTTAAAAGAATTAATGAATTGTTTATGTTAAAAAATATGTATGGCGGGGTGTATTAATAATTCATTGATCATTACTTTTTATCGAAACGCGCGTACATGGCGAGAGTCGGACCAATGTTTAAACATGTTTCCTTCTCGGTTTGAGAGACGTTCTTTAATAAAGAAACATTGTCAATGTGATCGGCCAGTATCCAATGGAATTTCAAATAAGCCAATAAATTAGTAAGAATTGTTTATCAATACAAAATAATATTATAATTAGAATCAGTTAACTGCGTGCATGTAATTTTTTTAATTTTAGAAATGACAACATAAGTATTTTATTGAAAAACGTGTATAAGTCTAATACGAAGTTAGTTAAGATGAAACCAAATTAATTAATCAACTAGAAAGACATACAGAGAAATCAAATCAACGAAAAATTATTTGGCTGCTACCGGGATTCGAACCACGGATCTCCGCTATCCGGAGCAGGCGCTTTATACAATTACGCTATAGCGGCCTTGTACATTTCCGTGAATATATTGACCTTATCTGTAAGTCTCATTATTATCTCATCTAGCCAAATATTTTTTCGTGGTTTTGATTTTTCTGTATGTCTTTCTAATCGATTAATTAATTTGGTTTTAAATTTCACAGAACTTTGTTCTGAAAAAATGTAATTTCGCAGTAAGAACGTGTTCTTGAATATAATAAAAGTTAATTTATTCACAAATTATGAATAACTAAACTTTTGTTTACGTTTTAGAGCTTTCCGATTGATTGCATTCATTAATTTCAAATCTGTCGAGATACAGAAACAGCGATATTGCTATTTTCAGAATACGGTCGAATATATGCTGTTAAAAGGTTACGAAATGTCAATAGAGACATGAAAGGCAGAAGAAAAGGATCAATATTAATTTGTAACACAGTCCTCTGCAGATGCAATCAGTTTCAGCTCGCAACAGCCACAGCTTCAAACTTCTTCATCTGGACCTTAAAAACTCGACCCGCAGAAATTAAGTCGAGTTACCGTTCAATTATCCGGAGCCCAACACAGAACCTTTTATCGGGGCCATGACTCATCCCCATCAGCTCGGGGACTGGCGACGACAGGGCCGGCGCACAGTGGTCGGAAAAGACAATCTGAGCGAGCGAAATTATTTTAGTGTTTATTTGTATTCTATACCCATTAAATAATAATAATAAACCAATTTAAAGATATAAAAATTAAAATGAATGTAGTATTGAAAACTTGATTATACCACCTTACCACACTTTATATTTAACTCTAAACTCATCTTTATGACGTCCACAATTGATCCACTTTCGACGTATTTTTCCACAAAAATTTAACAAGGTTTTTTTAATTATACCTTTTGTATTAATCGCCATTAAAACAGCTTATTTTACTTCATTTAGAAAAGTCTCGCTCCTTTCCATACTCCAAACAGTTTTTTCCTTGGTAATCCGTGAGCTGGAAAATAAATAAATAATGAATACAGTCGTACCGAAGTGCACTTCGAATGATTTTAAATCTGTAGCTAAGGTATTAGAGAACGATAGTTTACAACAATTAGAATCAATACAGGTCAATCCCAGTTTTGGCAGTCTAAGGCACGCAGAAAAAGTTTACGATATTTTGTTAAAAACAAATCGTGGCTTTGCAGAATATTAATTGAATAAAAATGTGGATTATATTAAAATAAAGTTACCTAAGTTTATCGATTCCATAGTTCGAAGAACAAAATACAAACATATAAACACACCACTTTGGTACAAACACTCGTATCCGACTGACAATAACTCAACTTTATTTTTTTGCAACTATATGTCACTACCTGCTCGACGAGACACGAGGAGTTTATTTGGGTAATTAACTATTAGTGGGACTTTATTACCCAAGGAACTAACTTTATTTCGCTGCATATATTTTATTTTTATTACGACTTCCGTTTTTTTAATTTTGCGCGCACAGAATCTAATTTCCAACCTTTGTGCGGCGCAGTGACCCGCCAGCGACGATTGTTTCCTTCATTAGCATTCCGGCAGCGTGGTGACCGCGAAGAGCGCAACGGTTCCACGGGACCAACGGGGCGCCCACCGATATGTTGACACTGTCGCGTTTAATTCGATCATTTAGCCAATTCATTAACATTTAACACGTCCATTGCGTCGAATTGACGAATTTTTACCGGTGCACACCGGTCGAGCCGATTCAATTCCTGTATTTTGTGGAAAAGGCAATTGATTTTGTTTTTATACGCCAACTCAGATACCGTCTGCTTTCCAGAGTGACCAAATTTACACTCAAGACTCCGATTGAGCCTGTTCTCACCTCCGCTTCCAAAACTTGAACTCGGATAAAAACAAATTGAAAGAAACCTTAATATACGGATGTAGGATGTTTTTTTTAGGCAGCATAGCAGATGAAAATACACTTGAAAGATTTAAGGTAAATATTATGGTTGTTTGATATATTTAGGTATTGAAACAATGGATATTTTATACGAACCGTATGAATGCGCGATCTCGAAGTTTGCATACAATCTGTGATCGCGCAAGAAATAATCAATACGCTCCTCGCGGTTGTAGAGTGCTTTCCTGTTGAGACTGTGATATGACTCCAGCGAAACGTCTAGAATAAAATCTCAGGCATCCATACGAATCGTATAAAATATTCGTTATTTCAATACCAAAACACACTTTATTGTGATATTTCAAACAAATTTGATGAATCAAGGAGAAAGAAAACAATTTGCTTCCACCGGGAATTTTTCCAATCCGGAAAACCGTGCTGAATCCATTCGCCACGTTAATCATATACGATTATGAAAAGATTGAGATTTATTTGTGTAATCTTTATTCCATTTTTATTCAACTGAATGACGTCTTTTATTCCATTTTCATTTCGTCTCCAGGTGGTAACTTACAGTAGGCAGAGAGGATACAGTGCCACACCCTTCTGTCTTGAAACACAACTTCGCCTCGTCCATATTTCTATGCATGTTCGATGATTGTTGAGCTCCCTAACAGGACCATCTTCTAGTATATACTTAACCTGGTCATGCCAAGTCTCCCGTGGCTACCCTCTCTTTATGGCGCTGTCAATACTTGTGTCATACGCACATCTTTATGACCATTCTTTGGGTCAATATGACCAAACCACCAAGTGACCCTTTTTTTAATTCTTTATTTAGTTATTATTTAATTATTAAACTTTTTTAATAATTTATTTTTTAAACTTTTTACAATGTTTTAATAATTTCATATGATTTGTATTGAAGGGAATGAACTTTTAACATTCGATATAATTTATCGTAATGATAGTCCAACGCTTTGCAGATAATAAGCCGGAAATATTGGAAAAATGCTCCCTCTGTATCAGTAGTTTCTTCTTCTTCTTCTGGTTCCATCTGCTATCGGAGTTCGGCGATCACTCTCTCATTACGATTTTATTTACCGCCACTTAGAACAACTCAGTCGAGTTTTTTTTTCTACGCTTCAACAGGCCAGGAGGCCCAATTACAGAATAGAAATACATCACAAACACCCAGGCATGAGTAAATCACATATTAAAATTGTGACCTCACCGGGAATCGAACCCGGAACCCTCGGTGTGGGAAGTCAGTGTCATACCCACTGCGCTACGAGGGCCGCCAACGGTTAGACTTACACCAGTCCCTCGAGTTACGTAGCCAAAGAGATGCCGCGTCTTCCTACGCTTATTTTCCCCTGGATGATGAGTTGGTTTAGACTATATTTTGGGCCTCTGTCCAAGATACTCCAGCTTTCTTATCTTGATAGATCGCCTTTTTCCATATGCCATTTGGAGGGCTTCATCATTAGTAGTTTACATATTGGCATTAGGTAATTGTTGTTTGAACATTTTCGATTCATAAATTAAGGCAGGAGTTTACCTATATAATATTTTGACTCCCTCCAGGAAAAAGCTTTGCAATCGCATCTTTGTACGTTTTTTGACCTTAACATGTATATCAAATGAGTAACCAAAAATAATCTAAATGATGCCAACACCGCACCGTTGCGTTTTCATATATATATACTAATATACATACAAGTGCTTTCATAATCATTTTACAAACACGATTGGGTTTACATGCTGTTGGAATGTTGACCAATAAAATTATATCATCTCGGAAATAATAATATGCATGTATACCTAAAAAATTTAAAAAATATACACGGGCACTATGAAAAAATAAAAAAGGGATTTGTTAATGACATATGCTTTATCTTCTTATTTTTTAGTACCAGTTATTTTTTTCATAAAAACTCTTGCGCTACTTCAAGGGTCTTGTATGCGCTTTCAGTTATCGGCCGGTGTTTCACCCAGTGGCGTATCAAGTGTACAGCCTCGGGACAGTAAAAAATTATGGCATCTTATTTTTTTGTGATTAAGTATTATATTTTTAACAAAGAATATGTTTTTTGAGTAAAATTTTGCCAAAAAACTGCGTTAAATATGTACACGTAAAGTTTCTATGGGAAATGTCATCACATTAAAGCTGACGAAGTGCGCAATTTTGTATAATATCGGTCAACAAATGATTGTCAGGGTAAAACAAAACAATGCAAATTGACTCGTTATTTACTTGAATTAGTGTCATATCGGCACACTTTCCAGTGATAGAATTTACAGCAAAGGTGATTTATTTTTAGTTGTTAGTACCTATATACCTATAGTTGTGAGTATACAGGTGTCTCATAGCTAGTAGCAAAAACTTTACAGTTTGATTCCTGCCTTGATAATGAGTCAAAAATATTCAAACAACCATGACCTATATCAATAGTTATGGAGATATGGAATATCAAAGTTTACATTTTTTTTCAATATTTCTGACTTATTTTTTGCAAAAAGTTGAATTCACATTACAGTAACTTATATCTATTGTGAAAAATTCATTTGGTTCAATATAACTCAAATAAAATGATAAAAACCTTGTAAAAAAAGGTTTTTTGTCGATGAAATTAATCATATTTTATGCAATTAAAGGTTAACCAACGTTTTCTTTATTTTCTGCAGGTATTTTTCTTGGATATTCTGTCGTGTATATTCGACCTCTCTGACCGACGTTTCGGATCCCATGCAGGGTCCATCATAAGGGCTGATGTGTTGTTTCCTTTCTTTTTACTTTTTTTCTGTGAATTTATTATTTATTTGTATTGTGTGCTTTTAAAGGCTTTACGGCCATGTGTGTTAACAAAATAAATTAATGTTATTTATAAAAAGTTTTTTTAATTATTTCTGAAATTAATCTGATTATTACGATATTGTGTAATATAAAACATTGTCCCACCCTACCTAGCACGCCACTGGTCTCAGGCTTTTGACAAATGCCCGCTGTCACTCAGGTGCCATTCACATACCATCGGGGAATATGATATGTGCGCCGCTAGCCATAATGTCTAAATCTAAAACTAACAGAAAACAACCGATCTTCGCCGGCTGTTGTTGCTGGGTCCCGCGAAAGCGAGCCACAACATCCAGATATTTCCATTTTTTAAATATCGAAAATGTAAATAAAAGTGTACTTTAAAAAAACGATTGTAACATCTACGATTTTTTCTTATCGTAACTTCTTTAACAACTTTATTTAGTTTTATCCTTTTTTTAAAGAATGTGTCGTACATACAGGGTGTCCGAATGCTAGAAGCAAAAACTTCGGGGAGTCTTCTGCATTCAATTTTTAATACTTAATTAATAATGTCGCCAGTTATGGAGATAAGCGACCTCAAACTTTGCATTTTTTTTCAATATTTCTGGCTTAATTTTTATTTCTATTCGTATAAGCAGACCATTTAATGGCAATGCGCTTTCGTATTTTATTTATTTTTAGGGTTTTTTTATAACATTTGTCTAATTTAATGCAGATTCCATTAAATTTTAATTAAAAAGCATGATTTTTACGTAAACATATATCTTCAAAATACAACCCCAAAGAAATCAAATATATACCTCTTAATTAGGAAATGCAATCCCGATCCCGCGAGATCCCGAGGCATTTTACAAGATCAATCCCGAACCTAAAATCGGACGAGATCATCGGGATTATCGGGATTGATTGTATATTTAATTGTGTAGGTTTATAGAACTTTTAGTAAGTACTCAAAACTTATATTCATGTCACATTCAAATAATGAAAATAGCTTTGAATAATAATGCTGTATTTTATCAACTTAACATAGCAATAAACACTACTACTAACTACATTGACTGATTGATGCTTGTAAAAACGCCTACAAAAACTTGAAAGCGATGATTAATTATGAATACTTTATTAAATATGCCGATATAAGAATGCAAGGCGTTGTCGTTAATTGCTATTCAGCTCTATAAATAAAAAGATAACCCGCGGGATCCCGACCCCTAGGGATCCCGCGGGATTGGAAATTCTAATCTCGAGGGATCCTGAAAGGGTAATCCCGACTCGGTTGCATTCCCTACTAGCACGTATATGCACAAGGGTCAATTTTAAAATAAGTATAATATTAATTAACTCTTTTGTTGCAATGTAACTGTTTTTTTCTGGGATTTATTGCAGAATTAATTTAAAAATACTTGATCTATTCATCTTCTTCTCCTTGCCCCTCTATCCCGGTTCATCCAGGGTCGAGCCTTCTTTTGCGCAGGCGCCAGGTCCTCTGTCCCGGATTGTCCGTACGATGAGATTTTGGTTTGGCAATTGTTTTTACAGCCGGTTGCCACTACTTGGCGCCAAGGTCTTCATCTTTTCAAGATGTGATCCTTACTGTGAGCTCCAACCCTAACTCACAGCGCTGTCCTGACCTCTGCTACAAATATTTTGGAGAAGCCCAACCTACCCTTAATCTATTAACGATAATTAATCCATTATTAAGGACCATTATTGACCACTTATCTTCTTGTCTTTGACATGTACCTATCTATCGGTTGAAGCATAAAGCTGTTTTTAAAAATAAAATTAAACAGAAAGCATCAGAATATGTGTTATATGTTTTATTTGATTTCCATTAATGGGGGTGCCATATTTATGTAATAGTATGTTTAATTTTAGTATATAAAAATACCATGTTCATCATAAATCATAATAGGAGTTCTGGTGCTAATACTCACGTGAGAAAGTGAATCTGAAATCGGTAAAAAATCATGAAATTAAACTAAAGATAGAGCTGTTAATTGTAGAATATTTAATAAGATAAAGAAATAGTAAAGAAAATATATGAGGCAAGTGTTGAAGTGTTGAACTGAATGCATTCGTGCATGAAAAGAAGTGTGTATGGTAGTGATGAGGAAAATTTGATGTAGACAGGTAAACCAAACATTGGAAGATGGTCCTGATAGAAGCCTCAATAATCGATGCTCGCATGTAAAAGAAGATATATGAATGTGGATGAGTTGTGTATTATGATAGAATACTGTAAGGCTTAATCTTCTAAGCACGGGTTGGTTGATTTAAAACATGACTCGACTTCTTCGTCTCTTGTAAAATGCTCTCTACGTTTCTATGTTAGGTTGGGCACGTAATGGACACTTGTCATATTTAAAATCCGAAACTTTGTAATAATAACTAGTAAACATTAGTTAGTATCTATTGCAGCATTTTAACTATTGTAAGCATTTCTCAACAATCTTTTATACGTATTTATTATATACAGACGATATTTTATAGACAATACTGACATTAAACAATATTATCATTTTATAATGGGATTTTATGGGTTTTTTGAAGCTTTTACGAGGTTGCTGCACCACGCTACAGATGATTCTACTGCTTTATGTCTCATAAAAAAGCTTTTTAATGGTTTATATTACTTTGAGTAACGGAGTTTTGAGTAATAGCGTACATAAATATCAAAGTAGTATTGCAGTGGTAAAATCTTTAATGAATTATTCGCAAGCCGACCTAAATACACCCCTTCTCCTTAATAATAAATTATTATTTGTGAAATTATTCAAAACAGAACGCTTTTTGTAAGAATTTCTTTAATTATCCATGACACATTTAAATATTAGGTCCTTACATATGAAATTGACGTTTAGTATGGGAGGAACATAAAGTCGATTTTTTTTTATTATAATATATTTATTTAATCAAAGTATGTACCATTGCTATCTATGCACTTTTGCCATCTCATAGGTAGTTCATCGATCCCTTTACTAAAAAAACCATTCGGAAGGGAATCAATAAAATCTTTGAAGGCGGTTTGGACTGCCCCATCGGAGTTGAATTTTTTCCTTTGCAAGAAGTTATCCAAATTTCGAAAAAAATGGTAATCTGTTGGGGCAAGGTCCGGAGAGTACGGTGGATGTCTTAGACATTCCAATTGAAGCTCCTCTAATTTGGTAGCCGTCTGTTGTGCAGTGTGTGGTCTAGCGTTATCATGAAGCAGCAGTGGCCTAGAGCGATTAACCAGCCTCGGTTGTTTAGCAGCTAGCTTTTCCATCATGGTTTGCAGTTGCTGACAATAGACATCTGCCGTAATCGTCTGGCCAGATTTAAGAAAGCTGTAGTGAACGACACCAGCACTAGTCCACCAAACGCTCACAAGTAACTCGCGTTTGTTGATTTGCTTCACTCAATTCGTGAGGTACCCACCTTTCAAGCTTTTTCACCTTACCAATTTGCTTCAAGTGGATTAAAACAGTTTTATCACTAACACCGCAGCCTGTAGCTAACTCGGATGTGGTTTGCGATGGATTCCGCTTCCACAATAGCCTTCAATTCTTCATTATCAACTTTGGTCTCCGGCCGTCCACGGGGCTTGTTCTGCAGGTCGAAATTTCCAGAACGAAAACGTTGGAACCAAAAACGCACTGTGTTTTCTTTTGCGGCACCGTCGCCATACACATCATTAATCCTTCGAGCCGTTTCTGCAGCACTGGTGCCACGGTGGAACTCGTACTCGTAAATAACGCGATATTTCAAGTTTTTCATTTTGTAAACTGAGTCTCGCAAAGAAAAAAACAATTGAGGAAAAAACAAATGAATTATAATTTTCAAAACACAAATACATGAGTAAATAGCTGTAAAAATTTGGATTTGGAATTCCTAACCAAAGAGAAGATATTTGAGATCAAATTTGCCAGTACGGTAAAACGTCAATTTCATATGTAAGGACCTAATATTAATATTCTTTTCTCTAGAAAGTAGTTAGCTGAAGTATCATAATGGCTTAATAAAAAAGAGTACTAACATGATGATCTCCGGGAATGAGGACTGAATCCTCAACCTATCTGCTATTCTAAAAAGTAATTTGTGAAAATTCTAAAACAATTTGTGGGATTTAAATTAATCGTATTTTATTTTGATTTTTTTCCATTTTTAATCACCGGCAATTGAACGCTCTATAGCTGGTTTACCCATCTCGCTACATTTACTCCATACAGAATTCGTCAAATTTAATGTACCTACATACTTAGGGTTTTTTCAGTGAGACATTTATTTTTTCGCGTTGTAAAATATAAATGTAATTTAGTATGGTATTAGTCCTTGAAACTTTATCGGTAAAGCTAACACCAGCTAGTGAATAATTGAGATTAGTCTAAATTTAAAAAAAAAGTGAATATATATTTTTATTCAAATATAGATATGTTCGCGGAATACAAGTCACATTCAAATTAAGCTAAATGTTAGTACTATAAATATGTAATTCGCTTGCTGGTGTCCTGAAATAAGGTTGGAACCTCGAACACTGATGATCATTAGACAAGTGTCTTGACTATTAGACCAAAATTCACATAAAAAAAATTAATAACCTCTACATCTTTTCTTCATTAGGTACCTGCAGTGTATATTATATTTATGTCCAACCGTATATTATTGCGCATTAACCAACCCGAGTCGACAGTTTATGATGACAAGAAAAACCTGTCAAACACTTATAACAGTTTTCCGGAGGATGTGGAATGCGTAAATAACGAGGAACTGCATCATGAAGAAACGACTGTCAAGACGCATTCTTGCCCCTGCCATAGCCATAATGTACTATTATTAGGACTGCAGCTAATTACAAGCATAAATTATTGGCTGCTCCGGCGCTCAAGGCGATCATAATATTCAACATTAAGAACATTATTAAATTTTAGTATATTACTGCATGGTTTTCAGTATTGAATTGTTTTTCGATGTGGTTTCTTTAACTAATAGTGCTTTCAGAAATTTTAACCAGAAATTTTCTGCATTTTTACTCGTGGCGTCTGCTTGTTTTCTTGTCTGACGAAAAAACTTTGGATCCATTTTAAACCCCTTTCTCGTGATTCAATCGAGCTGAAACTTTGCAAGCAGACTCGTGTCGATGATCAAGAAGATCTATCAAATTTTCGTTAAAAAAAATTCATAAATTTTTGAATTTTCCAAATTTTTTATGGTTTTTTCATACAATTTATTAAGTTGTATGAAAATATTTCAACGCGTCTGGTAGACGCGAAACTTGATTATAGTATAATTTTGGATTTTTGGAAACTTTTTACTACTCCCTTTCGTAGCGTCGCCCGACCGAAGCCCAACGCGTAGGTTAAGCGAAAAAAAATGTTTTAACTAGTAAATGAGAAAGGGAGTATAATAAAAACTTGGTTTTTATGGGTTACTTTTATTTGACTGAATTGAGAATCATCAAAATTCTATTTTCTACTTAATTTTATTACTTTTTGTTTGTATTTCATTAAATATGTCATAATTCATTCAGCATTCAATATGTAATAATTTCTATAAAATGTAATGTATAAAATGTACATTAAATAATGAACATTTCTTATTTTTAGAAGTGTTAGTATTTAATGCGCATTTTATACATCTTTTAATATAAATACGCTATTGATTTTCGACATGTCCGTGTAATTTACATACATTGTTTAATCTTGTTTTTGTAACAGCCCTTAAAGGCGTTAATAATAATAATATATTAAGTTATTATTATGATATTTAAAAACTTATTTCCAGATTATCTCCACAACTATTGACGTACATTAATAGGACATTAATGTTACAACATTTTCCACTCATCATTTAGACAGAAATCTACCTGTAACGTATTGTGGATATATCTGTAGATATACAGATACTATTTTCAATGGAGTTTAGAAAATTGGATGTACATTTAAAAAGTACAATGAAATGCAGAACTATTTTACGTTCGGAAGCGCGAAACGAACCAGCCGCAAAAGCTGACAACCAAAGAGATAACCGTCGATTACAGATCACTGTTCTGCATCGGCAGCGCAGCGGCAACATTTACGAAACTTTACAGATACCGAGATTAAAAATCTTCGGAAGGATTTCGCTAGATGACGGTAATAAAATTAAAAATATTTTTTTCCAATAATTTCGTGGTGTGAAAATTTCCGTCGCATGATGCGTGCGCATTTCGTTGCATACTAAAAATTTCACCCGATACGCGCCTAAGGAAGTATAATTTCAAGAACTCGACTTCAGTACCCAGGATTAAAATCATATTTGAATGCTTTCAACCGTAATATTGCAGACTAAAAAAGTAAATACCTACGCAAGTGTTTGCATACTTTTTTACGGTCAGAATTGTGTAATAAAAAAGAGATCGGTCAATCAAATTTCCAAAGTGTTTAGTGCCTGCCCTATTGTTTAGGTGAGGTAATGCATTGCAAATTCATTTATCATAGTGAGTTTAAAAATAATAAAATTTTAGCTTCAGCATTAAACCTTTATAAGCTAACATAATGCATAATACCCATATATGGTATGAAATTATTTAATTTACGTCTTTTAGCTTAAAACGAAGTATAATTACTTCCGGTTTTTTGCAATATATTGAACTAAAATATTTAATAATTCATCACTTTTATAATACTGTCACGTAGTGGTATGCTAAAGAGAATTAGCGCACTCTTCGAATTATTTGTGAGTGTCATAACACTATCGAAACATCGAGAAAGGCCTATAACTGTCTGGGGTGATCTGCGGCATTCGGGAAGCGTCTGTAAACATCTAGAAACACCTGAAAAAGCCTAGAAGCGACAAGGACCTTCTCCTAAACACTAGAACGTATCAGCATTCGGATATAAATACGGCATCGCTGGCCGCGTCGGCCGAGCCGCAAGAAGCAGCGGTCGGGGTGGCCAGTGGGAGTGATCAAATAAGAGCGAATAATCTAGTAAAGTAACTTATTGGCGAAAAGAATCAGCGATAAATAATACTTGTGAGAATATTCTAAAAAGTAATAAAAAAGTGTTATCCAGCGATAATAAAGTGTTTATTTACGCGTGATATATTACGAAGTAGTGTAATTAAAAGAAAAGCGTTAAGTTTAATTCGTTTAAGTACTTTTTAGTTAATAAACCATTTATTAATAAATCGTTAATTAATTTCCAATGTTATCATTAATTTCTCCCCAGCCACGACACGTGACAATACCTATGTATATATGTATTTGTACATAGGTACTTTATTGTTGACATGCATTTTTACAAATAATTAACTTTGTCCACGCTGAGATATATTACGTCGTTATGTATAATTTTATTTACTCTGCAAGTTTTTTTACATAGGAGTATTGTGCGAATTAATGGAATAAAAAATCTTAAAATCATAAAAAGCATTTATTATTAATATTTTGATTTACATAATATTATAACATGGAATCATTAAATATTTTTTAATTAAAAGGATGTACGTCCTCCTTTTGTTTTTATAACAGACTGAACACATTTCGACATGGAATCAAGTTAATTTCGACAATTCTATTTTATTTTGCTATCCTGAAACAACACCTGAATTACAGCTTTAATCATCTTTGTTTTGGTGGTGTAATCTAATTTTTGTATCCTAGATTTTCAAATGGTTATACAGATATTAGAAGATGTCTATTATCTGCCACATCTTCCGTGATCGCCCAATCTTTCTATCAAAACTTGCGTCATATATCTTTCTCACCATTCTTTCCTAATTCATCCGCACAACATGCCCAAATCATCCAAGCAACCCTTTTTTAATTCATTCACTATGTTAAGATTAGCTTTGCCTACGTTATATGATATCTTCATTATTTATTCCATCATAAATGGATTTGGTTGGAAATGGTGTTTATTTTATTTTGTTTTTATTTGGTCATCCAACAGGAATACATAAATATATAGCAAGAAATGAAAACCGAAGACATAAATGCATGGTTAGAAAAGAAAACCGAAAAAATCCTACTTATATTATAAATATGAAAGTTTGTGAGGATGTATGGATGTTTGTTACTCTTTCACGCAAAAACTACTGAGCGGGTTTTAATCAAACTTTACAGTGTGATAGCTCATTCATCAGAATAACATATTGGCAATAATTTATAAATATATTGTGTAAATTTGCTAAATTATAACGATAAGTGTTAAGTAATTCGGAAAAAATCCTGCTATCTGAGAGTTACCTTGGCGTTCGGCGCATAAACAGTTAGAGTTACACGACAAAAATGTATGTTGTTTGTTTGTTTGGATTGATTGTTTGTAACAAAACTGTCTATTGTTGTATTGTTTCTCTTAAAAAGTTGTAAAAAAAAGTCCACGGCGCGGCAGTAGGTATACACTACTTTTATGTGGAAGTCATTATTGCCAAAATAGTGAACCATAAATATATTTAAATTGGATACTACATTTACAATTTACAACGCACATTTCACAGTTTTAAATTAATTATTATCAAAATAAATACTTTTATCGCTTCTCGTACTCCTAATCTCAAACTGAATTCCACGCGGGCGAAGCCGCGGGCATAGCTAATAGCTAGTAGTTGTATATCTCCCACAATTAGGGGACGACACAGATAAGACAATGATTTTATAGTTAAAATAGATAAGACAATTTTACAGATTTATTTAAACGACTTTTTTAAATTTAACTTAAACATAAAAAGATTAATTATGTATATAATGCACACTGTCGGGGAGGAGTTACCAATATCGGCCTCACCACACAACGATATTCTTCATATTTGTTATTAAAAATATCTATTGAATTGAAGAGATATCTAATAAGAAACTGAGCATGTACGTTTTTACTTGTAAAGTATTTTATTGTGAACTAGCCTGTTACGCCATCCGGAAATATTGAGTGGAAGTATCCTTGTGTTTAAGTAATCAGTTATCTTTTTACTTTGTACTTGCACGGGTTTTGCGCTGCCCACGCATTGATGTAACCCAAGATAGAGCTTTATCGCGCATTTTTCGTTCGAGCAAGGGCTACGCCTGCGGGCGGTCCATGTCGTATCGCAGCGAGACCATCCTATTTGATTTTATCAGATTACTTGTGCGTGTACGTAACATCTTCGCACAAAATACAAAACGTGTTAAAAATATATAACATGAAGCGACCCTGTTCACGCAGGGTCATATTACACCGGGCCTTACATATGTTGCCGATTGCATAATATTTATTATGAATGCGTAATAATAACTAGCATAGCGGCAGTTGCTAATAACTGATCACTTTAAAGTTCTTGTTTATTTAGAGCTATACAAGGTGGCTTTTAGCTAGTAGAAAAAATTTCGGGGATTCTTCTTCGTTGAATTCTGAATAGAAAATATTATTTACACTTTGGGTGTAATTTTGACGTGTATGGAGATAAACGACATCAATGTTTGCATTTTTTTCAATATTTCATATACAGTGTCTACAGTGAATCGCTGGACCATCGTCAAGGTAACGTCAGGCATTTCGACTATTAAAAATTCTTCTTTTTCTTTTATTTTAGTAGATCTGTTGATCTGTCTGTATAGTTTTCTGGGATATTCTGCCGTGTATAAGTGACCCCTCTGGCCAACTTTTCGAATCCCCTGCAGGGTTCATCATCAGGGCTGATTTGCTAGGCTGATGTGCCATGGCTGATCAGCCCTGATGATGGACCCTGCAGTGGGATCCGAAACGTTGGCCGGAGAGGTCACTTATACACGGCAGAATATCCCAGAAAACTATACACAGAAGATTCTGAACGGCCGTGAAAACCTAAGGACATTTCTATTGATCTGTGCTACAGAAAACTACGCCTCTTGGGATGACGAGATCCAGCTATCCCTGCATATTTTCGGTGATCTTCCCGGTAGGGGTCGTCCAGAGGAGATTTCATTCGCTGCTGTCCACTGTCCATTCTGGCTACGTGAACCCACCAGAATCTCCTTATGTCCTCTATTTTACAAGTTTTCCTTACACAGGCACGTAGAGTTTTTCCAGTAATGGATCTTAGCACCTTCATTTCAGTTGTTCTGAGGAGTCCTTTGGTGCGGACAGTGTCAGCCCACGTCTCTACAGCGTATGTCATAATAGGTCGCACGCATGTCTTGTATATTTTGACCTTACTTTCAATATGCATATTTTTGTTTTTTCCAGACCAAATTCTTGAGACACCCTGATACAGTGGATGCTCTATTAACTTATTCTCAGACTTCGGTATACAGATCGCTATGGCTATAGATTTTTACACCTAAATATCTGAAGCTCTTGATTTGTTCCACAGACTCATTATCAATACTCAGCTTAAACCTTGTTGGTTGTTTTGATATTGTCAAACTTTTGTTTTGTTAAAAGTTTTGCTAATTGCTTTTGACATATTAAGCC
This sequence comes from Agrypnia vestita, assembly GCA_016648135.1. Taxonomy (NCBI): domain Eukaryota; kingdom Metazoa; phylum Arthropoda; class Insecta; order Trichoptera; family Phryganeidae; genus Agrypnia; species Agrypnia vestita. Next base: position 25,349 of record JADDOH010024330.1, read on the forward strand.
TTTGTGATGCAATGTTGAATTTGTACATTCTCTACGAGTCTGTTTAGTCAAAGAAAATAATTTTAAAATAAATATTAAGGGTTGTTAAAAACATATCGCTGTGACGTTATTAAAAAAATATAACTTATTGATAATTAATTTACAGATGACTATTGTCCTATTCATATATTTTTATTTTCTTTTTATTAAATAGATTAATACATTTTTTTTACAATAAAGATAGTGACAGTTTTAACAATGTTATTTCTCTTCTAGTTGAGTAATAACACTCGTGTTTTTTTGTCCGTCGTAAGGCATTCGCGTATACGTACCTGTGTATAATGTAGTGTAAGGTTTTTCTAAATGGTACATTCGGAAAAAAAACAAGTTCTAGGTACAGAAATAATTGCGTTGGTGATATGTATAACATTTGATTGTGTAACATTAACAATTAACATGTATAACATTTGATATGTATAACAGGCTTGCGCGTGTTGTATTGTGGCTCTTTCGTTTTGCATTTTTGCGAGGCTTTTTCTCTGTAACACGTTTAAGGCAGTAATCATTCCGGCAATTAAAAGGAGGAGTTGACAAATGGCAGCAATTGATGGAGAGCCGAATTAAAACGAGGAAGGAATTAATTCATTTATGTACTATCCTTTTGTATGACAGCCAATAAATCAAACTTTTTTTTCGACGCTACTCGTTATTCAAAAATACACAACGTACTTTATACCTATTACACATACTCGTCTATCGACGTTGCCATGTGCGGGATCCCTCAAAAATATACTACATGTAGGACTTAGCAAAGATGCGAACCACTTCTTTGAATCATGTTCCGTGATTTTTCACGGATGTAAGTACCTACCTATAAAAATGTTATAGAACGCACAATAATTTAAAATATATTTTCTATAGTTACATTGGCTTTATAAATATTTTCTCTGAGACCACTTACATCTCCGGTATGGTGTAGTGGTTGGGATACCTGGCTCTCGTGCTCGATTCCCGGTACCGGAATATTGTTTTCTCATTTTTTTTTTGATGTGCCTATATTTTACTATAAAGGTTATTTATTTCATGTACTTTAAAATTAAAGATAATTTTACAGACTAGGGATCAACTTAACATTGGGTATTTGTCAATGTGGAAATGAAAAAAATTGTCATCTAAATATAATAATTAAAGTTAATATCTAAATATAATAAGTAAATGTTTATTCTTTAGGAATCAACGTGTAAAAGTACCGTCATTTTTCACGGGATACAGCTAGTAACCATATTAATTAGTCATGCACTGCCTGAAAAACAATCAAATCGAATAAAATTATTGTTCTCATAAATAGCTGTTCATTTATTTTATTTGGCAATATTGCAGCGTTAGAGCCTATCTATATTATCTTCTATACTAATATATAAAGAGGTAAAGTTTGTGAGTTTGTAAGTTTGGGTGTAGGAGGTAATCTCCGAAACTACTCATCCGATTTAAAAAATTCTTTCACCAATATTTAGAAAAGACTTTCCAGGTGGTTATAAGCTATATATTATACTGTTAAAATAAAAGGACTTTTTGTGGTGACATATTTTACAAGTAAAATCGACGAAAAAATGGTCGTGCGATGCGTTTTTTACGTTTTTTACGAACGCTGCCTTAACGGTAGGAGATATTTAAATACGTTCTATAGAAAAGTTGTAGAACTCAAAAAGTTCTGTAAAAAATTCCGCAACGGCTTATATCTATATGTGAAGGTCAATACACAGATTAATAAAATATTACTAAAAGTTAATAAAAATCTACGCGTGCGAAGCCGCGGGCGCAGCAAGTATCAAATAAAATCGTTAAACATAAAACCAGGTAAGAAAATTCGTTAATTACTTTTTGATAAACAAAAGTAGTACCTACAATATAATATTAAAGTACTTATAATTAACATCATTTTCTTTTTCTTATTTGCAATTTAATAATAAAGAAAAAAATATTTTTTTACGTAATTTTATCGTATATAAAATCATTTATATGTACGATTAATTCACTTTATTAATAATAATTACGTAATTTCTGTAATCGTCAATTAATATTTAACATTTATCCATTATTATTATTAATAATGAATAAATGTATCATCATTATTAATAATAATTACTTGCTTTCTGTCATCTTTATTTATTTAGAAAATTATTATTACATACGAAGACTTTCCATTTAAATGTAGATATTATAATTGAGATTACGCACGCCAACTTAATCCGATTACTTCTACAATTTAACAAACTTATTTGAAACCACGAACTTAATAATTAATCTCTTCCAGAAAAGGAAGCACGTGAATCGCTCCTTTATATTGCCTAGATATGTATGTTTCTGAACATCCCATTTATTCTTCAAGGGATGTAAGATGTTTCTGTAGGTAGAACAACATTAAATTCAACATCTATTTAATGAGTTTTTTTAATATAATTTTATTCAAGAAATTCAAATTTATATTTGCTTATAGCATACATAATATAAATTAATATTTTTACAAATACGGAGATAGAACATAATTCTCGTATCTAGAGAGGGAAATCGTTTAGATTTTGAAACATAAATAAGCATTGAAATAAAGCAGGAATTTTAAAGTAGAGTTCAAGGATATTAAATATTTAAAAAATATCAGAGTAAACATACTATTTAATATGATAAGTATGATATCAGTAAGTTTTGGATATAGTAAAAATTAGTTTTATCTGGCCATAATATCTTTTTTTTTTATGACATAAATGATATTTATTTTAGAATTATCTGCAAAAAATAGGTCAGAGAAGAAAATGAATACAGGAAAAATAGTATAAAGTGGAAATTACAGCAAGGAATATAAATATATAATTTATATAAAGATATTATATATAACACAAAATTATAAATAAATAAAAGCAAGGGAGTAAAAAGAACCTAAGAAAACTAGAGTAGGTACAAGGAATAAAAATATCATGTGATATACAAAGTGAACGTATATTTTTGAATTTTATAATATTAAAATATAAAATATCCTAATCAAAATCCATTTTATTGAACCTCCTGTATATTTCTTATTAAATGCTTTTGCAATATATCATTGACAAGAATATTTTTTGTTTGATTATTTTTTTTTCTCTGAAGTCCTTCTTATAGCGTATTTGTTTTATAGTATAGATACACGTTTTTTTCACAAGAAAACAAATAATATTCATAGTCGCAGTAACATCATAACTGATAGATAACACATATTAAAATTAAGTACCTTCATCCCCAATAATAATAATTTTGCTTTCCCTCCGTAACTCCCAAGAATCCTGTAGTTGATTTCCTAAGTATTGTAGACTAGCTCTTTTATATCCTGTATATTTTATTTGAAAGGAAATTTTCTACTTTACAAGATATTTTGTTTGCTTTTGAGTTACATTTATTATTTTATTAAATGACAGGGCTCCAAAATAGAATGTCAAGTAGACAAAAGTGAACACTTCGTACTGGTTGCGTTCAATCAAGGTAATAAATGATTTTTATGGCAGAGGCATTGATAAACTTGAAGATCGTTATCAAGAAGCTGTAAATAATAAAGGAGAATACGTTATTGACTAATTTTTTGTGTCCTCTTGTCCTCCTTATTTGGAAAAAAACTGATACAACTTATGTAAATGGTGAGTCATTTACTTTCAATCCTCTAAGTTCTAATCCACCATTTCAATATTTATTTCATAAAATCTGTGCGCATTACGCTTTTGAACGTGAACTCAAGTATAAAAGTGAGCGCAGTTGTGTGCTTCGACCCTAGGCCGTAAATCGTTGAATTGTTGAACAAATATTGTATTTAGCATTATATTCACAGCGTTCAATCATTGCGCAAGCCTTTATCCCTGTTTATTCACAAATATCTATGAAATAACGGATATTTGCCAACAGCTCGCAGTGTGATTTGTAAAATAAACAGTGACATTACCGAGAAATCAAACGGTACTCCGCAGTCAACTAAGCATACACTCGAAGAGTCCATCCACGCAAACACTTTTGTCTCGAGGAGCTCTTAAGATTAACACATACTTGTTACTCTAGAGTAGAGGAAATTTGATTCTCTATGGCTTCCCTGGTTGTACCAGGTATCTACGAATGTGGGTATTCTCAAATGAAGAAATTATTTTTGATCGACTTGATGCATGTACTGAAATTTTTTTGATTATCATGTTACATATGCTTATTTTTTGCGAAACATTAATGAGAGATTTGAATATGAAAATAAAACGATATGTATTAAATTTCTTAGAGGGAGGTATGACGTGAAATTCGATATTGCACAAGCAAAAAATCTAGGACTAGAGAAATTTGAGATGCTTTTAGAAGTAGATATACGTAGTATTGATATTGACATAACAGTTGTCTGAGGTTGTTGCTGAATATTCATAAGTTTGGCATTAACACAGTTTCAAAATTTTCTATAGGTACCTTCTATAATATTTATTTATGGATGTATATATGTTTTATGTCTTATTTTTTTCGCTTGTGCCTATTTTAAAATATTTTCTATAGGTACCTATTACCTAATCTATCCATATTAATTTGGCAGTTCACTTAGCGTGCAAAACTAATATAGACGTCCAACACTACCGATAAATTTACCGTAAACTGGTTTTTGTTTGGCTCGCTCATCAAAATTTCAAAAGAATACTCTGACACCGTTGCGTAAATTGCATTTAATAGCATCAAAAAATACTTTACGTGCAACTCAATTGTACGCAATAAATTAATTTTATATTTTATTTTCGGTATAAACATATATTTTTCCATTTTTTTCTAAATACTTACCAAACGATTCTATATATTATACATAAATATCTTAACTGTACACATTTACTGTGCATTATTTTTTTTGTGTTTACCACGCATCAAAATTTATTAAATAAAAGATAATAATTTGTTTTTAGTTTGTATATAAAAAAGCATTTATGTGTATAGAATATTTGAACTATTTTTATATGTTTTAAAAATGTTTCTATAAATTACTACGTTTGTCATCTTTAATAAGATGTAACGATTTAAAAAAAACATTTTTGGGATGTTGTACTTTCATGTAAATAAATTGAACAATAAAACGTAAAAAAAATAATGATAATGTAAACCTATTCAGTTGCTTGGTAAACTGAAGTGGTATTTATTTATACATAATAACAACCTAATATTTTAGTAGACAAAATCAAGGTTTTACATTCCGAAATTAAAAAAAAAATACTTATAGTGTCACTACTTCATGGCTTCACGATCCATTGAGAGCCCTCGCCCGAGGTACAACTGGTCGCCAAGTGTCACTATCCTGGGCCAATACATTCCACTCGAAGACAAGAACACGGAGTGCCTCGAGATCGTCCTCACAATGTCGTTCCATCGTAATCTGGATCTACCATTTGATGGCCGTCCGTTATCGCTGAATATGGCTCACAGCGCGTGTTCCATACAATTATACTTAATAACCTCTGTTTCTTGTTTATCTTATCCTTTGCGATTTTCTCCCATCAAATAAATCTAGATTTCGATAAAAATGTCTTTTGATACTGAACCGATTTTTTTTAAAAGTTTATTCTTGAACACACATACTCCTCTCGAGTTCTATCTTTGCGTGATGATGTGCATGTATGTACAAAAATTAGCCGCTTCCTAAATACAATTAAAATATTTCTAGATATATTTCGTTAAAAAATATTTATTCTTGGATACATTTACATCTATTCATATACTAATATCCTAATAATGTCTTTAGGAAAGAATGTATGTATGTATGTACTTAACTAGAATATCTATAAAATAAATAGAAATTAAAATTATACTAGATGTAACCCGTCAAAAATGACGGAAAATTGTTTCGCGTCTTTGCTAAGACCTAGTATACATTTATACTGTCTTTTTGGCGGTCCACGGAGAAGCAATCGTAGCAACTGTGTGAAGCGGCCGGGTCAGGTTTGGTGGCCCGGGGTTCAAGCCTCATCTACGGTCGTTTAATTTGTTTTTCTTAGCCGTGAATTCGAACGTAATTACGGACGTTACACGAAGTTACGATGATAGACGGACGGACAGACTAACAGACATAGAAATTGTTATGTTTGATTTTGATGTTATGACGTTTTGATAAGCGCTTTGTGCTTGAAGATGCTGGGATATATCTCCAGCAAATCTCTACATATGTTACGGTTCGTATAAAATATCCGTATCGATACCTAAATAAAATATGTATTTCGTAATATTCCCATTACAATTATTATTCTCTTTTTAATAACGTACAACTCATTATTCAACGTACGTGCCTGATTCGTACACAAATTAGTCAACTTCTAAATCAAATGAAAATATTACTCAATTTATTTTGTTAATTGGTCTCTTCACATTCGACTCATTTAAAGCGGAGCAACGTCGTGATAATTTGATTAAGATACGCTATTCCACATCCAATTCAATTCTTCGGAAACAAAATACAGGTTCAATTTATCATTTCGAGTTCTTCGATTCCCCGCGAAACGGGTTTCGCGAATCTCTCACCAGGAAGGCTTGACGCATTCAATTTTGAGTCAAAGTTCACCGCATTTTGTTTAGTGCACCGGTGATCGATTGATACACTTGTTCAGCATTACGAACATGTTTGATTGACTTATTAATTCGGTTTCGCTTTGCGTGAACTGCGGTACATAAATTATGTTTCATTCGTTGATATCAACAAGCACGAGAATGTAATATCGCGAGCCGACTAATAAATTAACCGAGCAATTAATGTCAATTTGTTAAATGTTTTAACATTAAATAATCATGGGAATATATTTCACCACATGTAACCCGACAATAATAATAGGACATTAATACTACAGCATTTAAAACAGTGGCGCAACTATTTTTTTTTCAAAATTTCAAACACTAAATGTTCGATAATTTGAAACAAAAAAGGAGCAACCGAAAATTAATTCACACTAGAAAATGAGATATGAGAAAAAATACACAATAGAAAATACCAAGTGCGTGCAGCGAGTACATTGATTTTTTTTATGCTTCAGTAGTCCAAGAGGCCCAATTGCAGAAGCGAATTACGTCACAAAATAACAAAGCTTGAGTAAATCACATATTTAATTAATTGTCACCTCCGGGAACCCTTGGTGTGAGATGCTCATGCCCACTCGAGGGCCGCCTACGCAAACATATATTTTGGAATACAACATCGAAATAAAATATTTAAGCGACGGAATATTATGTTTTATTTAAATCTGAATGTCTAATATGTCTATCACAATTTTGATAATAATTGTAATATACATGTTAGTCATTGAAGAAAGTCCACAGTCCAAATAATTCTAGCTACTGCAATAAAATAATGATAGCCAATATGATCTTTAACGAAGATTATAATTGGACAAGCACTAGATGAAGAAGATTGCACAGTGTAAAAAATGCAATCTTATCATGCTCTAAGATATGAGAATTTTAAATACGTTAAAAATATCGATTCCAATAATATTATATGTTAACGCCACTGATTAATAATCTGCATTTATTTTTAAACATTCTTTGAAATTTTCTGTGAATTACACATACCTATCTTGGTTTCCGTCTGTTAAATTTGATTTGTAACAGAGGCGAATATTTTTTCTATTTAAAAGGATTTATTTAAATAATGTTGTTGCGTAATTTTGGTTGAGTTAATATATTCTTGCAGAAATAAAAAATGCATTGCGGTCACCTTGCATTAAAGAATTTACTTATAATGCTAGAAAGAATACTGAAGAAATCATTGATCCATAAAATTATCGTTTCCATAAAAAGTTTACCACATTAAAGTGACTTTTAATAGTAAAAAAATCTAATCTAGTTTTTATTTGAGGAAACGATTTTTTTGGGATCGATGGGAATAAAATACATTAATTGAATTATGGTAAAACTGCTAGGATACGTGCCCGTGCCTTTTGAAATTCGACCAACAGTTTTAAAAATATTTAATAATAAAAATAGTGATATATAGATTATATATCTATATATATATATATTTATACATATATTATATATATACAAAAGAGAATGTCATTTAGTTTGCCTGTTCTTCATACAATTCTTCACCCTTTGACGAATATAACTTTTTTTCATTAATACTTGCGAAAAACATGTGCATTATCCCCTACCCCTAGCTACATAACATGTCCAATAAATAAATGTGTATTATTATATATTGAACGCTATACAAATTTTGTTTAGCTGCACTCTAGGATCTTAAGATAAGTATAGTCGCCATATTCTACTCCCCCGGATATCTGACCATCTCTCTGCCTGGACCAAATTATATATTTAGGGTCTGTATAAAATAATGCTCCCTCCACACAATAACCCTTTTAATTTATAACTAATTTATAATTTGAATCTGCAGGCGTAGCTTAATTTTCTGATAAAAAAATATTTGTCTGAAACAGCAAAATCTCTGCAATGATGATATTTGCTAATTCTACCTAGAATTTCTAAGTTAAAGCGAATTTTTCATCTCTTAATGTTAATTAAATTATGAGCTACGATCCTTTGAAATATCCATTAAATTATTCAAAAAATTATAGAAGACAACATATTGCTCAAAATTCGAGATCTATTTAAGCAACTACCCACATTTAAAAGAAGACGCACTCAGCTCTGTTGGAATATTCGCAGTATGAATAAATAATTTATGATGATGTGACAAATTTTCTTTTTTGTAAGATGATGGTCTCAAATTAAAAACATCTTGGTATCCGGCGCTTCAAAGTCATTCTCGTTGCAGACTCCGCAGAGATAGTGATCAGACAACAGATGAATCATACATACAACACAATACAAACACATCATGACTTCGGCACGGTATTGCAAGCCGATACTTAACCACAACACCAACATTCAAGACAACACATCAGCCCTGATGATGGACCCTGCAATGGGATCCGAAACGTCGGCCCGAAAGGTCGTAACAACACGGCATAATACCCCAGTAAACACAAACTTGAAGATTCTGAGTGGCCGTGAAAACCTAAGAACATTCTTAACCAACCTCTATGGGGAGGAAGTTTATTTATCTACACGCCGGCTGGAGAGCTTAAGGAGTAAAAAAGAAAAGCTTCTAAGCAACTTAGCTTTTTTACAACGCTGTAAAGCACAGTCGGTGACACCATCATTCATCAAATTGCGAAGACACATCCACACGGAGAAGGCTGAGAGAATATTCCAAAGAACTGAAGCTGCCCTTTTGAGAGAACGAGTGTGCAACATCCGCCTGGAATTGGACAAAATAACAAGAATTCTCTTTGACCTGCACCTGAGCCTGAGTGGTACATTGAATTACGAAGATTGGACGAAAGTGGACAAAATGACGTCAATGCAAGCGTGGCGAAACAAACAATTGTTGGAGACTCGGCAAAAACGGAAATTTGAGTCACTCAGCCGACATAAGAAAAGCTCAACTAAGGAGCTGGATTCTACCAAAGTGGTCAAAAATTTATCCAGCCTTTCATTGGACAAGGCCGCGATATCAGTTTTAGCTAAAGGTTTGAATTTCGCCATAGCACCAAAAAGCATTCCAGTTGACGACATAATCTGCGGCGTAGAAGCGGCATTGCGCAAGATTCCAGTGGCCATCGCAGAAGAAATTAGACAGGATACATGCGCTATATTAAGAAAGGCTAAGCCTCCGCGTCCCAATATATCCAAAGAGGAACACGCAGCTATAAAGAGCCTTCGCGCAAACGAAGAGATCCTGATTCTTACAGCAGACAAAGGCAATGCCACAGTGATTTTGGACCAAGTAGACTACATAGCGAAGATGCGGGGACTTTTGGAAAGCAGCACTTATAAGAAAATCAATAAGAATCCAACGGATAGAATCGACAGAAAAACTAGGGAGCTGGTCAAAGCTTCCAGTATTCCAGCCGATTTGCATTTCAAACTATTTGTGCAAGCATCAAAAACACCAGCAACTACGGGCTTCCCAAAATACATAAGGATGGAGTGCCACTAAGACCAATTGTGAGCGCAATAGGAGCGCCAACATACAAGCTGTCACAATATTTGGCCGGTCTCCTACAGATGCAGACGGGGAAGACGTCCTCATGGGTGAAAGACTCAGCACACTTCGTCAATATGCTAAAAGAAATAAAGTGTGAAAGGGGTGATATACTAGTCAGTTATGACGTCATATCCCTCTTCACTAATGTGCCTGTGGACGACGCTATGAGTCTGTTGGAAGAAATTTATGATGAAGACATCTGCGCACTGTTTGAGCACTGCCTGACGAGTGGATACTTTTCTTTCCAAGGTGAGCTCTTCCAACAAGTGGAAGGCGTAGCGATGGGTAATCCACTTTCTCCGGTGATTGCTAACTTTTTTATGGAGAAATTCGAAGAAACAGCACTGGACACAGCATCCTTTACTCCGAAGGTCTGGTGGAGATACGTCGATGACGTGTTTGCAATCTGGCCGCATGGTGAAGACAAATTAGGTGATTTTTTGGGACACCTTAATTCACTACACAAGAACCTGAAGTTCACCATGGAGATAGAGAAAGACAACGTGCTGCCTTTTCTTGATGTGGAAATAAAAAAGAAAGCCGATGGGAGTTTCGGACACAGAGTTTATAGGAAGCCTACACATACCAACCGTTATCTACATGCGAACTCCCACCATCATCCTGCTCAAAAAAGAGGTCTCATCAACACTTTGGCCACGAGGGCCAAAAGGATATGCCAAGATGAATATCTACAGGAGGAAATGATAACACTCAGCGACGCACTGGAAGGCAATGGTTACCAGAAGCGACAGATACAACGCATCATAAGTACGAGGTCTGTTCGCCCTGAAAAACATACAGAACCTGAGTGCAAAGGCATCGCCTTTCTGCCTTTTGTCCAAAGCGTTACAGACAGAATTGCCAGAGCTCTCAAGAAAAGAGACATTAAGACAGTTTTTGGTGCCAACTTCAAAATTAAAGATATGTTGAGATCAGCAAAGGATCGAGATCGCTTAGAAACGGACGGTGTGTATAGACTCGATTGTCAAGACTGCGATAAAGTATACGTGGGGCAAACGGCGCGTACCATTTCCAAAAGGGTCAACGAGCACAAACGGGCATGCAAACTCGGTCATCCAGAAAAATCAGCACTGGCTGAGCATTTTCTGGATACCGGCCATCATTTTGCATTCGAACCGAAAATCCTTGGAAAGCCTAAGAGTCACCATGCGCGTCTTATCAAGGAAGCACTAGAAATCTACAAGCATCCGATAAACATTAATAGAGATGATGGTCTCAAATTAAAAACATCTTGGTATCCGGCGCTTCAAAGTCATTCTCGTTGCAGACTCCGCAGAGATAGTGATCAGACAACAGATGAATCATACATACAACACAATACAAAACACATCATGACTTCGGCACGGTATTGCAAGCCGATACTTAACCACAACACCAACATTCAAGACAACACATCAGCCCTGATGATGGACCCTGCAATGGGATCCGAAACGTCGGCCCGAAAGGTCGTAACAACACGGCATAATACCCCAGTAAACACAAACTTGAAGATTTTATTTTTAACTCTTCAATAGGCCAAGAGGCCCGATTACTATTTCACCACAACATCACCCAAGTTTGAGAAAATCACATAGATTTATTGTGACCTCACCGAAAATAGAAGCCAGAACCCACGGTGTGGAAAACAAGGATGGGCTACAAGGGCTGCATTAACTGAAAAACATTATTAAAAAAATTCAACGTTTTTCCGTGAAATATCCCAGAGTCGGGGCCAGGTAGGTAATAAGCTAGTTTATTTTAAACATGTGATTGTTGGTCTCTCTTCTAATGTAATTTCCTCGTGTCCGGAACCATTTCAGATGTTTCATTATGTAACCAGGTAGCGGAATAACACGGAGATCATTATAGCAGGAATGAGATAGTTTCGCAGTGATAAAGCGATACGTTGTGCGCGAATCACTGTTCGATTTTAATTGAAATGTGCTTACATGGGTATTAAAAACCAATCATTACACATCGGATCCTCGCCGCTGGTGGCCCGCGCCAAGGCCTGCGACGCACCGACAGTGACTGACTTTATTAACTGGTTTTTAAATCGGAACATTTCGATATATCCAAAAATATACCAGAAATAATGATTTCGAAATGAAGTCCCTCGAAACGAATATTTTTGAGCAGTGTATCTTACCAACTATGACCAGCCACGGAGTATAAAATTGTACACAGATGAACTAAACCCTTCGTTGGGCGAGAAGAATATTTCCCATTACGTATATTTGCGAGGGATTGTGTCATAGCGGAAGAATATTTCCCATTAAGTATATTTGCGAGGGATTGTGTCATAGCGGAAGAATATTTCCCATTACGTATATTTGCGAGGGATTGTGTCATAGCGGAAGAATATTTCCCATTACGTATATTTGCGAGGGATTGTGTCATAGCGGAAGAATATTTCCCATTACGTATATTTGCGAGGGATTGTGTCATAGCGGAAGAATATTTCCCATTACGTATATTTTAACACACTCATAGTGCAAATAAAATATTTATTCTTGCATAATTAAATCGCCTAGTAAATAAAACGTATTTTTATTTATTTAGACTAGACTTTTATAATAGAATAGACTTGTAACAGATGTGAAGGTTGTGTATTGGTAAATTGGGCTATTGTAGTTGCGGATGGAGTAATACGGAAGGTGCGTGTTATGTATTAAGAGATCGTGTACTTCTGTAAGAGGCATGACTATGTGAATTGTTTGAATGCGCTCGAGTTTACTGTGTAGATGTATATGACAAGCTAAGGCAGGACAGATGGAGATACAGAATGGCCAGAGAAATACTCACATTTTCATCAGTCGATTTATTGCGAGGACAGTTTACAATAATGGGCGTACAATAATACGTAGTACGATAGGTGGTACTGGTAGAGTCTACGGCGGTCGGCGAAAGAGTGGTGATGGCACCGGCGCACGGCACACGCATCGGGATCTTGGTTCGCGGACGGCCGGTACCTCGTCGGTCGCATCGGGCTTCTCATTGGTCGATTGATGTGGTCCCCATCAAGCTCCTGATTGGTCGTTTTGTTTGATGCGGGCAGCTTGAAACCACAGCGAGCCTCGACCCACTATAGACTTTTTTACAATAGTATTTTTTTTAATTTAAAAAATTTAGATCCAAATCGAGTCTTTTCACGTAAATACATATTTTTGTAATAAAGCGAGATTTCTTTACTACGACATCATATATTTTAAGAGTAGGTATTCAGACTTTTTCATAATTGTTTCAAATTTATCATCTCCTTGTATTTTTTTTAAATAAGTCAAACTTATTGGAACCAGACTGTGTAGCAGAAATTTACGCTAGTTCATGTCTATATATATTTTGTGGCCTGTGCCTACAACCTATGACTCCAGTTGAGCATTCGCATTCGTAATCATAAAAAATGATAAAAACAATAAATACTAGCATGTTGTACGCATTTAAAATTTGTGAGAAATAAATCGATACGAAATATATTTTTTTTTTATGGAAATACAAATTTTAAAATTATAATTTTAGGAAGATATTTCTTTGATATTTAAAACAAATTATATGAATTGATTCATATAAGTTTTAATTGGCAATTTAATTAAACATAAAAAAAAACAAAATCAATTATATAAATATGTAGAAAGATACGTAGAAGTTAATATATAATATCTATCGACAAAATAATTCGTCACTATCGGGATACGAACCCAAAATATTTACTTTTCGAAGAACAGCTATACCAATAATTTCGTCACATTAACCATCTACCAATACGAAGGACTTAAAACGTATATATATATATATATATATATATATATAGTCTTCTGTAAATGATTGCATTTTCTTTAATAGTTTTTCAATAGATAGTTTTTTCTGTATATCTTTCTAATTGATTCATATTATCTGATACAATTACATATTAAAATATAAGCAATTCGATATAAATATTACCAGATAATCAATTCATTTATTTTTTTATTGATAAATACAAGATAAAAAAATCATTGCAATAAAATTTACTCGTTATTCACTAATCTGTAATCTAATTATTCTACTGTCTATTTCACGGTAGTTAAATTGTCAATTAGCTCAGAGTAATACTTTTCGGCTTTGTGCATACCGGTATGCATATTTTAAAGATGTTTATTTATATTTACAAATCGAAAAGTGGAAACGAATTAGCAATATGAATAACATTGAATTAATTAGCTAAAGATATGATAAGTATCTACCGATAATCCAAAATATTTTATTTTGGAAACACATCGTTAAGAAATTTGACGTGAATTTTATATTTATTTTTATGAAGCGTGCGGCGGGGGCCTAGGACGGCTGGGAACACTATTTTGCAATTTCATCGTCGAAAAGTAACCACTCAGCACTTGCTACCAACTGGTACAGTACTTACACGTAATGCTTTCATTTGAATCCTCGTCTTCCTGAACGGTTTTCAATAATATTATTGAAAACCTTATTGCAAGGAGCAGTACAGGTCTTTCCATTTAAAAAATACAATTGAATTAGTACCTATATGTAAGCTGTGCATATGTTTAAATGAAAAGAACTCTACCTAGCAATACAAAATTATTCTGCTGTGCATCAGATTCAATCTTATGACATGTAAAGATTTACTTTATATTAAATAAATTAAAGTAATCTTAATGCAGTGGAGAGTAAATAAGTGAATTTATTTGATCTTCTTAGAACAAATACTTTTTATTGAGATGTATTTATGGAATTTATTAATCATCTTTTAATGAAATTAAGTAATATTTAAAAGATAAAATGAAATAATATTAGAAAAACTGTATTAGTCGTCTTCTTTGTATAGTTTTCTGGGATATTCTGCCGTGCTTATGTGACCTCTCTGGCCGACGTTTTGGATCCCATTGCAGGGTCCATCATCAGGGCTGATATTATACGTTTGTGTGTTTGGGAAGTGTGCTAGACAGAAGAGGCTGAGAAGATATCGAGAGGAGGGTGACTGCTGGGTATAAGATGATATGAATGTAATAATTTATAATAGAATTATGTCTACGAGGCAAGACTCGCGGTACACAATGGAATTCTGTTACCAATGTACAAAAGTGAAGCCTGGAGCTGGCAGAAGAGGAACGAAAGAAGACTGAATGCAGTGGAGATAAGATCACTTACACATATGTTTGGAAAATCCATTTATGACAGAGTTTAAGAATGGAGATGTTAGGAAATAATGTAAAATTGATCTTAGCCATAGTAAATATAATAAAAAAGGGTCGCTCAGATAGTTTGGGCATGTTGAGAGAGTGAATGGGGTGAGAATTACAAATTCAACAGAATAGAGCAATGAGGATTATTCTACAGAGAAATAGATATTCCAAAATTAAAAAGATGCTCTCAAATTCAAATTGGATTAATATAAAACATGGATTAAATTTTAAATACAATGATATTCATTCACAAAATATTAAACGACAAAAGGCCAAAATATTTTTAAAATAAAATTAAATATAACGCAGAGATACATAGACGTAATACAAGAAATGCAAACAAAATAAGTATTCCAAATAGAAAAAAGACAAACACACAAAACTGTATTTATTACAAGGGAATAAATTAGTATAATAGCCTTCCAGAAGATGTGAGGAAGCTGAGCAGAATCGATATGTTCAAACAAGAATGTAAACGGCACATAACAATGGAAAATGTATGAAGAAAAATATTATTTAATGAGTGTACATATATATAATATTCTAATATTATATACAAATATTAATATTTAAATAATTATCATATATATATAAATATATAATGTTGTTTTTAATATGAGCTAATGATAAACAACTATGTATCATTAACTAAATAAAGATATATAAATAAATAAATGGCAAGAAGAATATATTATGCAAGTGTTGACGGCACCAGAAAAAGAGGACGACTGCGGAAGACGTGGCATGACTAGATTAACCAGATTCTGGAGGGTGGTCCTGTTAGGAGCTTCAACTAACGTCGAGCTTGTATGCGAAAATGTATGAATGTTGATGAGGCGAGAGTTGTGTGTTGGAAGTTGGAACAGAAGAGTGTGGCGCTCTATCCTCTCTGCCTAATCCCGCGTGGAAACGGCCTGATGGTAAATATGTACCTAAGTAAGTAAAAATAAAGTTTATGAACGTTTGAAATTACCGAAATTATTAAATTAATTAAAATAAAAACTGGAAATCTACGATACATTGTCTTTTAAATTAAAAATCAGCTTAAAAACATGTTCTAGATTTTAATGCGAATAGTTAAAGAATGTGTTATTTAATGAGATCTTTTATATATGTTCCCTTATGTATTTGAACACTTAATAACACAAATGAAAAAACGTAAATTATCATTTAATATGTTGATACAGTAGGTAATAATAAAAGTTTGAATTCAAAAAAAGTTCCAAAAAACAAAATAAAAAGAAGTGAATATTAAAAATGTTCACAGATTTTCACGGCCGTCTAGAATTTTCTGTGTGCAGTTTTCTGGTATATTCTGCCGTGTATATCTGACTTCTCTTCGGATCCTATTACAGGGTCCATCATCAGGGCCGATGTGATGAGTATGTGTTGATGTGTAGGTTAAGTTCTGGCTTGTAATACCATACCGAAGTCAGGGTATGTCATATATGGTACTGCAAGCTAGGACCTAGCGCAAACTAGGACACTCTCTGACTTCATTACGGTATTACAAGCCAATACTCATCAAATCAGCCCTGATGATGGGCCCTGCAATGGGAGAGAAACCAGGGAGGTCAGATGTACACGGCAGAATATCCCAAAAATGTGCACACAGAATTGAATGTTAAACTTAAATATAAAAAAATCCGTATCATATAGTTAAGGGAGTAAGTAAGGTCTGTTTAAGTATTTGATAAATATTTAATATGACTTCTTTTTTTTTCAAAATATGTTATAGTATGTACGACGCCACGCGCCTGGCGTACCAAAGGGTATTTTCTATCGCGGTGTGGCAAGGGTTAAAGCGTAGCGCCTTTTGATAGAACAGAGGATCCAGGTCTTTAACTGTGATACGTGTTACCATCGGACGTAGCGCAGTCATCATCGATTCATTTGGCGCGGCTTAATTAAAGTTGGTCCATTTCGCTAATCAGAACCAATCACATTTTTTATGCCACAACTTCAATGCTATCTGCCATCAGTTCGCACGACGGCCAAGGAGCGGGTTCAACACAAAATGTCGGAATGCCAACAGATGAGGTCAGGCTATTAATACCTAACTTTAAAACTTTCTTTAATAATATATTTATTTTAAAATAAAGTGATCCCGACGCGAATAAGGATATAGGGGAGTTGGGAAGGATAATACGGTAACGATTGTGGACTGTAATTTAGGAAGTGGAAAGGAACAAGATGAAATGGTCGACTCACTCTACCGAGAATGTTCCCTTTCTCCAGGTCTGAGATGAATTGATGGTTGAATTGGATGGTCACCACACTTTTCTTCCAATTTGTGTACTCAAACTCACTCTTCTTCTCTCTTATTCTTCTGAATCGGGTGACTTCGTTAATCAATAGTTTTCGTCGGTCTAGGTGTAAGAACGGAAGAAAAGAGGGAGGGAGGAGGGTCGTAACGTAAATGCCAGATCCAAAGTTCGCGATTATCAAACGCCTAAGAATATAAATACCGAAAATATAGTTATTCAATATCCAAAATTAAAAAAAATGTTTTGAACTCAGTCACCAAGGATTACTAATTTAAAATATACTGAATTCTAGATTTCACGTGTCTATCCCTTACAAAATCGTGTTTCCTATAAATTTATAGGCTATATTTCCAATAAAATATTGAATTCAGTACATTATAAATTATTTATCCTTGTTGACTGCACTAAATTTTTTTTGGATATTGCTGCCTTTGATTTTATACCCCACATATAACACATTTGGTTATTGTGACTCAAACAGCCTAAACAAAAGCCTTCGGACAGTACAACGTCTCAACAATTTAACATGTAATGTAAATATAAAATTATGACAGTTCGCCAGCATTTCATGGTTTAAGCTCTAGTGTAATTTTTAAAATAACAAAGTTATAGCCAAAAGAACTCAGCAAGTATCTAATACGAGAATGTGTGCTTCCCTAATATATCAGCCGATAAATCCTAATACAGCATTTGGAAAAATAAGTATTTTTACAAAGCTTCTTTATTGTTCTTCCTGAAAACATTAAAATTACAAGTACATTTTTACTATTTAAAAAAAAAGATTAAGGACAGTGCGCTGAGTGATAATAATGATATCGAGATGTCTTTGGTATTCATTATATCGCAGTCAGTCTGGACAACCTACTTTTATTTTTAAAGAAACAAAATTATACATTCAGACCTTATTGATAGTATAATCTCGTGTGTTCTATCGATTTCTAGTTGTTTCCAAATTATATTAGACCTGCAGCTGCGCAATTGCTCGATTATGTATAGTTCTTCTCGATTTAGGATCCCGTGATAATACAATAATTAAAAGTCGATAATAAGGTAGCTCCATACATAAAATAATTGATTTTGTGGTAGTGGACTGCATTATTTACAAAGAAAAACTCTGTCCTACCAAACCTCACATATATTTTTTAGGACTAAGGGATGTTATCTTGGCCATTCCATGCAGTAATTTTCATCACAGGATATTCCAGTCAGGAGATATTGCGGCTGTTATTAAAGCATATACATTATTACGAATTGTCGGTATTTTTTCCAAAAAGCGGTTATTCTACTACAGATATTTCCAATTTTTAAAATTACATCTGAAATTTTCGTTTAAACTCTCTATTTGTTCTTATCCTAGGAGTAATATACTCCAAACAGCTAACATCTATTAGACCTCAATAATGTCAGCAACATTAATAGCCGAGTATCTGCCTGGTACCATTAAATATTATAATGGCCTCTAATGATCGCCAATATAAGCTATATTTGCCTATAATGATATAAGAACAGGTTCGCTTATTACACGGGTAATACAAAATTTATCGGTTTTATATTTGCATTTTCCCACGAAAATCTACATTTAGGCATCGCATTTGGGCATTAAACTAATACGAATATAATTCACTAATGTGAAATTCATTCCCAAATTAATTCAATTAACCTTAAACACAAGACGGGCTTAAGTTCCTCTTTTATTTCTAATAAATTACTTTTTAGACATTTTAGTATATCGAACATCAGACGGACATGTGTAAAATTATGTAAGGCTAGTTGGCTAGTTAAATTTTGAGGCGTATTTTCGGACTGGTTCTAGAAAATGGACTTTGGCGCAGACGTTACAACAATGAGCTCTATACTCTGTTTAAGAAGCTAAACGTCACAAAATTTATAAAACAGGGAAGACTTCGGTGGCTGGGTCATGTGGAGAGAATGTCCGAGCATCAAGCATCAAAGTCCCTGCTGAACTCAAGGCCAATAGGAGGAAGGAGCTTAGGAAGGCCAAAATTAAGATGGGGTGACAACGTCCTCAAAGACATCTCTGCCTTGAAGCTTCTGAACTGGAGGGAACTGGCACTAAACTGAGATGAGTGGAGGAAGGTTCTTGAGGAGGTCAAGACCCACCAGGGGTTGTAGTGCCAAGAGTGATGATGATGATAAGTTGGCTAGTTATCTACTGCCACACACATCGTGACCTGCAGGAATGAGTCACACAGAGTACAACAGAAGACAGAATCAAAATATTCTAAATGCCAACAGTGTCAACTACATTTAGTCAAAGGCTCCATAAGTTCTTAGGTCATAAATTATTTAATAAAAAAAATACTTGGCGTGTGTTGCGCTCTTAAAAATAATGTTTCAACAGTTTTTATTTTTTATTTAACAACAAAGCTAGACCCACAAAACATCTTGCTAAATGTTTGTCTGCAGGTACATCCAAGTAGTTGAACACATTTTATAGACTAATTGACACACAATTTATAACACCCTATATATAACTAATTTAAATATTAAAGGCACAGTAACAGAATATAAAAAATTGGATAGAAGAACCTATAATTGGTTCAAACAGCCTTTAAGTGTCTAAGACAAAATAATTTACCCTTGATTATAATGACATTAAGCATAATCCACATTATTACCTCCTCCAAATTGAGAGAGAGCAATTATTGTATCATAGTGAACCAGGTAATTATTTTTCAATTTAGGAACAACATATTCCAATGTTCTCGATCCATATTTTTCGGTAATTTTGGGAATTCTTAAACATATTAAGTCTCTAAAAGAACATTAACAATATGTGCATCGGAAGAATGAAAGGAAGAGTATAGCAATTTTAGATTTTACCTCAATTCAGCTTGGTGTCTCAAATTTTTTTTAACTAAAATTGCTTGAAGGCTTTGAATTTAATTGTTCGAAGAATATTTTTTCTTCAGAATTAAGGTTTGAACTTTGTGGTGTCATTATTGTTAAAATAAAACACAAACCACTTTCTTTACACCACTTTATTAGATATAAAATCTACATGTTTCGAGAATTATGTTCTCTTCTTGAGGATTGTTTGTACACTCGTAGCTTTTTCTTAAACATTTTCAGTGATCACTAGATTCTCTAAGCTGTCTCCATTTCTTCTAGTAATATAACCAAAGTATAAACTAATTATTTTCCTTCATGTTGTGGAGGGCTTTTCTTTAGTACGCAGCTCCAGAAGAATAGAAGCATTCGTTCGTCTCTCAGTCTATAGTATATGCAGAATACAACGCCAAAACCGTCTTGAAGGTGTCGAAAATATTTTTTTTTCCTTCTGAGAACGATTATTTCGGTCAATTCCGTACAGAGCTGTGGAACCAGTTGACTTAACCAACGTAAAATTTATCGATAAGTTTTTTCAGTCAGAGCGTGAGATCACGTATCATGAATAGATTTCGAATGATATCCTAAAATATGTAAATATGATTACACCCACTGTTTTATGAGTCACTGAGATTATTGCCGTCTGTAGGAAGACCGATTATTAATGATTAATCATAATCAAAATACTTCGCAAAGAAGCGGTACACATAATTATTGTGACCTATAGAAGTCATCAACATTGCTACAAGCGCTGCAAACTACGGTAGGTAATAGCCTTTTCAATAAAATTCTTCTCTAACGGTATTGTACTGCTGTCCACTAGGTTATCGTACTACTGCCAACGCAGTTTCGGTCTTGCTCTTCTCCCACGCCCTTCCGAGCTGCAAGACAGCCTTACTTTATTTCTCTTGATCTTCCATACACTGTGTGACCTAACCAGCGCAACATATCAAATTTGAAGGAATGAACCCCGCAAATATCAACGTAGAGCTCTACGTAACGACTTTACAGATATTATATCTAAAATTTCTTATCACTCCTTCTAATATAATTTTGGAAGTGTGGGTGAGAACAGACTTAATCGATCTTAAAATTGTGTATATTATGTATATAAAATTGTATAGTCTTTTTGGAGGAAAAAAAAACAAAATCCACTGTATCCGCAACCTACGCACCAGAGCCAACTACCACATATTTCGTCTACGCTCATTTGAAGAAGGCAATGGATGTTTCTGAAATATGTAGTAATATAATCATGTTAACTAAAGATAGTGAAATAAAACCAGATAGTGTTTTCATTCTTAATTACTTAAAATGGATTTCCACAAACTGAACGCTACACATTCGATTATTTATTATGACACTAATATTGCAGAGCTATTGAAGATACGGAGGCACCGATCTATTGAAGATAAGTTATGTGTCGCCTTTTACTATTATCAACTAACGCAATTTGAATTCTCCTCTTTCAGAAAAAAGAAACAAAGTCGTTTATTTTAATTGCTGCTCAGGGTAGATTAAAATTTTCCAAGAATCGATATTTTTTTTTATTCGAACAATTTTACCTGAAATTTATTTTTATTTTATTTTATTTTTGAATGGTTCACAACAATGAAAAACACATAAAATGATATAGGTAATACAAATATAATACAATAAGTTTAAATGCTTTTCATTACTTAAATGTGAACACATCAAACATAGAGGTAAAATAAAGGCTAAAACATACACAAGAAATAACAGAAAAAAACTAACCCATAAAAACCAAGTTTTTATTATACTCCCTTTCTCATTTACTAGTGAAAACTGGTTTGGCGCTTAACCTACGCGTTGGGCTTCGGTCGGGCGACGCTACGAAAGAGAGTAATAAAAAATTTACAAAAATCCAAAATTATACTATAATCAGGTTCCGTGTCTACCATATGCGTCGGAATCTCCATACAACTTACTGAGTTGTATGAAAAAACCATTAAAAATTTGAATAATCCAAAATTATACTATAATTATTTTATTTTTTTTAACGAAAATTTGATAGATCTTCTTGATCGTCGCCACGAGTCTACTTGCAAAGTTTCAGCTCGATTGGATCACGGGAAAAGGGTTAAAAATTGATCCAAAGTTTTTTCGTCAGGCAAGCAAGCAGTTAAAAGAAAGGAAGTAAAAAGAGATTTTATAGAGTGAGCTTAAACAGGGTGAGACTGAACAAACATACTAAACAGCTAATTTCGCAAGTTTGGTAATTGTTCTCTTGTATTCATGAAAACTGTTATGAAATATGTCAATGAGGACGTTATGATTATTTTCTATTTTGTTGTATGTTCTCATCATTCTAGATATAGAGTTAAAGTAGGCCATGTTGTTATTGAAAGTTGATAGAGAAAAAGTATTAGGTATATGTCCGTTAAATACTTTGGGATATTAGAATTAGATAAACATATTAATAAACAATAAAGTTGTTACGTACTACCTCTCTAAACCGAACTGAACTGAACTGCTCCTGTTTATAAAGCGTTTAATTTTTTTATATAAAAATACCTAGTTCCATTTCAACAGACACTTCTCAGAAAACAACAGAAACAACATGTATACAAATATTCTCCAACAGTAAAAGTGTCAATGAGCGACAAAAAATAACTCTTCGCAACAGATGTTTTGAAATTCTCTTCTTCTCTAAATTTACCTAAAAAGCGTTCGCCGTCAAAGGTAAAATTTGTTTTTTTAAAAAAAATCTTATTTATGTGTCGTTCGTGATGGCTGAAATGCGGAAACCGTAATATTTGACTTGTCAATTAGTGTTTTAATACGAGACCGATTTTTTAAAATCATTTTAGCAGACCACAAACTGGTTCTCGCGCGATAGGCATGACTGATAATTCAATATATATATTTACTCCATCGGCCAAGAGATATGCATTAGTTTAGTGAATGCCATATAATGATTTCATTTAATACACACCGAGTAGCCAGGTCACTATAATAAAAACGATTGGCAACGGTAAAATATATAATCCTTGTGAATAAACATTGATGTCGTAATATGTTTTATCAATCCATCAAAATATTTAACTGTTATCGAACTGGCAGAGTCCCCATTACTCAATGGCACTTGGCACCATTTCCTGCAAGTTTATTGCATTAACATTTGCATGAATGGTTTGACACACAAAAAAAATGGAGGACGTGTAGGTACTCATGTATGCACCGTAAAAGTTATAGTTCTTTGGCGTGATTGTGATAATTAATATTAACTGCTGGAGGCTATTGTGGCCGCTTCGCAGCCAATGATGGCCGCTCCGCGGCCAGCGATAGCCGCTGCTAGCCTTTTACTATTTTTTAATTGGTTTACCTATGCCTACGTCAGCCGCTTCGCGGCCAATTGTATCTGGCAAACTTCCATTTTTGGTATTGTGGCCACTTCGCGGCCAAATGTTTATGCCAAATTGTTTACCTATGCCTACGTCAGCCGCTTCGCGGTCAATTGTATCTGGTAAATTTCCACTTTTAATTACGGGTAGTTTAGATATAATTAAGACAAAGTATTTATTCAAAATTTCTAACCGATAATAAGTCAGAGCGGAATAAACCATAGTTCGATAGGTAGGTACCTACTCTTTTCTCGCAGTGTTGATTACTTTTATACAACATTATAAAAAATTAATCTTTGTTTAATTTTTACATAAACAAATTTGAATGTTCAAAACCAAAAATGTAATTAAAATTTCAACAAAAAAATATTCTCGACCGTAAAAAAAAAAATTCGATCCTGCCAGGATTCGAACCTGACATCTTCTGATCCGCAGTCAGACGTGTCATTCATTGCGCCACAGGACCCGATAAACAACGCGGCAAAATTATTGTATACAAATAGAAATCATCATCCAAATGCAGAAACGTACGACATTGGTTGGAGTAATTATAATATTGATACAATAATAGGATGTCTCGGTAGATGATTAATATAATTGATAACCCTTTAGTTAAATTATAAATATTTGTTTTTGAAGTGGTACTAAATAGGTTTGTGATAGCTAAAATAAGATATTAATGACGTCTCACGATGATTTGAAGACATTTATTGCTACAGCATCGTAGACGTACGATGCGACGAATAAAAAATGTAAGTATTCTTATTTTATCGATTTTCGGCTTAAAATAGTTCAGTATTCAAAAGGTATATCCATGTACATTTTTGAGAGCCGCATTGAATGTCGAATGAATGAATGTGTTTTTTATTTTGAAAACGAATATCTGATAATTACGTATTTTTTTTGCAAAAACATCGATAATAACATGAAATCCTAATACACACCTAATTCAATTGTAATTCAATAAACAGTTTAATTTTCAATTCAATAGCCAATCATTTGTCGGCTTTTGAATTGAGAAAATTTATGATTATCTATTCAAGATAGTCGAAAATACATTATTTATATTACTGGAACACTAATTTTAAGTGAATAAATGTTTGACAGTTAATGCATGCGCGAGCATTTCGTAGTCTCGCATTCCCGCTACATACTGCTTACCGCTACATGCATTTCCGCTATAATTTGCATGCTGCGCATGCGCAAATTGTATAATAATATAAATATTACTCTAAATGCGCCAAAAGACAGGTTTGAATTCAATAAATCTGAAAGCTCTAAAATGTAAACAAACGTTAAGTTATTCACAATTTTGAATAATGAGCTTCCTAATTTATTCAAATCATTAATTTCAAACCTGTCAAACTTAAAATGTCAAAATTGACGGCATCACAATGTTATACAATTACGGTCAAGATACAGAAATAGCGATATTGCTTAGTTCAGCATTCCGTCAATTAAGCCGTTACGGTTCCCGGCGGTGGGATATAAATGGAACCCTTAAAATCTATTTAATATACAAAGTCACTGGATACAACTTAATTGGAATACCATTCCGTAATTCGCATTTATCTTCACTCGAAAATATTCCACTTGTCTCTGGTACACTATATTCATGTATCTAATCTACAGATTCGCTAGTAGAATATTTCGTACGCAGATACTGTTTGTTCGCTGCCTAAGCATGTTCGCTCGGATCGCCCGTTCACTTATCTGTGGTTTTCACTAGTTATCTAACAAAAACCGCATATTTATCCAACTTGATTTTCTTGAAGCTTCTGGTATAATTTCGCATATTCCAGATCTTTCTCAATCATTTTAAAACTTCCCAAAATGTCCTAGCTTCGTGTGAAACCTTCGTTTATGTGCAGTCTTTATTATTTTATTGCGAAATGTGGACCTAAATCCTGGTAGAAGAAAAAAATGCTTAATATCTAGAAGAGGAAAGTACTTACTAGGAAAGCAAAAGGTAAAAATTGACGGTGAAGAATCAGGTGGAACCATGATCAACCAGATACCTTGTCTTGGAGATTAGTAGACTAAGCTGAGCCGAGCATAACCAATAAATGCCTCCATTCAAAGTAAGTACCTACATGTAACACTACGAGGAAGTCCTCAAAAAAGATAAAAAAGTACGGTTAATAAAATTGGCTATAAAAATGTAAGAATACTTGGCGTTCACTAACGAAAACTACTACACGAAAAAGATCCACAAAAGATTATAGCCAAGTGAAGATGATCAAAATTAAATTACGAGACAATTTTACGAGAAAATCCCAAAATGCAATACAAAAAAATATTAACAAGTTTTCATATACTCAGGCATGAAATATTTTAATAATCTTCCAATCGATATGAGAAGATACAGGATACAGAACAATTGAAGAACGAATTGAGAGAACATCTCAATGAAATGAACTAGACACCATTACCTTCAAAGTCAAAGACGTTCACTCCACTACTTCATCCTAGATATATAATATAATGTAAAATATTAAAATGTAGTAATCAATAAATATATATATATATATATCTATATATATATATTATATATATATATATATATATCCCTACCCGCCAAGTTTCCTCCGCAACCACCCACCCGTGGTTATGGTGGTAGATAGCCCTTGGTGTCACATCGAAAATATGCGAGTTTGATGGGGGTGGCTGTGCGTAGGTGGGAGTGGGTGACGAAAATGTGCTTTCTAGCGCATTGTTTTGTTATGGGAAGGCCGCAAATGCTTCAACGCCGCAACGCGCCGACTGTGTCGGTGATTCTAGAAGGTTCCGGAAAAAGCTGCTCTAGAAAGTTCTGGAAGGAGAAGGTTCTAGAAAATTCCCGAAAGTTCTACAAGGTTCTAAGCTGAGTAGCGGAATGTGTCGGTGTGTCTAGAAGGTTCCTGTACATTCGATAAATTTCTTGAAAGTTCTGGAAGGATAATGTTTTAGAAGGTCCGCGAAAGTTCTATGACGATCCAAGTACTAAAAATCTACGCTTGCGAAGCCGCGCGGGCACAGCTAGTTATATATAGAAATTCAAAATACCTCGTCCGAGCACAAGAGCAATGCTCTTAAATGGAGAGTTACTATGAATAACACAATTGTGCAATAAATATTATTGTATTTTTTTTTGTAAATTGTAAATTGTTAAAATCAATTTTGATTACGCCCTCAACAAAATGTACATTTTTATTTGACTGGGAATTATTTTATAGCCTTTACTATCAGTAATATTTTATTCCAGTTCCCAGATTGACTTTCGAAAGAATATGCTGCAATACCGTATGATAATTTATTAAAGATGTTCTGCCGTAGGCAATGGCTACTGAAATTTGGCTCAAAATGTACAACAAAAACTAACCAACGGGAAGTCGAGTCAGAAAAAATTATGCAAGTGAATTATTAATCAGGGTGTAACAGAGTTAGTCCACAATACTTTACAGGTAAATTCCTGCCTTGATCATGAGTCAAAAATGTTCAAGCAACCATGACCTAATATTAATAGTTAAGCAGATATGCGAAGATTTTTTTTCAATATTTTTTACTTATTTTTTGCAAAATGTTGGTCTATCATTACAGCAACTTTATATTGTGATTGATAATATGAAAAATTCATCATATTCCAAATTTCTAGTCAAATAAACTGATAAAAACCTTCCAATAGCAATTGGAAAACATTCCAATTGAAATTTTTTCAGGGTTTTTATTATTTTATTTAACTTTTATAGAAACAAATTAATTTTACGTAATCGATATAAGTTACTGTAGTAATACTTCAACGTTTTGTAAAAAATAAACGTTTTGTAATAGTCTGTACATAAACAGCGACAACATTGCATGTAAAATCAATGTTTGTTGTGAAATCTGCGATTAGGCATAGAAATGAGCGAATAGAAAAGCGTACTGAACAATGGACAAACGGCGTAAATAAAGGATTCCACAAGCGCGTGGAATATTCTAGTGCGATAAAAATAAAGTGTAACGGAGACGGGTGGATTATTTTATTGCGAAAAGTTTGGAAAATGCTTACAAGTGTTTCATTGTATTCCCCACCATGACGAACCCGTGACAATAGATTAAAAGTCTTGATGAGTGAATATAAAAACATGTAGGTATAAATTAATTCTACTAAACGTATATACATAGGTACCGGTGATTTTTTATTTTCATATTAATTTCTGAATATTTGGAAAAACGCACAGAATAGTAGAATAATTTATTTGAGATTGGAATTAAACTTTTATGATAGGCCTATTATTTGGCGTTCTTAGAATGAGAAAATTAGCCTAACAAGAGCTGGTGTAACAATAAAACGTTTCGCAGCCAGGATATAACCCTGGGACCTTGTTGTTGCGGTTAGCTTACCGTCACCTATTATTATTTACGTGTTTCCTAAGTTAAGAAATAATTCTTTGAAAATTGCAATCCTTTCCTACTATCCTTTACATGTGTCTTCAGCTTAGTCAGTTGATTATTTATAATTGAAATTAATAATTCCTAATAAATATTTGAACTTTATTTATTATTATAAATTTACGTACTCTGTCGAATCTCGCTATTGTTTCCATAAATTACAATGGTTTTTTATATATAATGTAATTAATATATACACTATTATTCATATTAGTTGTATCAAAAATATTCGACCTAACGAGTGATAGTAAAAGGTTTTAGAGATTCATAACAAAACAAAGTTGATAGCTTTTTTAAAAAATGAAACAATAGATACATACACTATTTACACAAGAATGTATTAATAAATTGTATAAGTCTGAAATATATCGTAATTATAAATGGTTAAGCGTGGCTAAATTGGTATCGCTAATTTTTCCCGGAAAGTGAAACAAAATATAAAAAATATAAAGTGTAAAAAAAATATGGTAACAGAATAAAACAGTGCAAAAAATACATTAGATAGAAGAAAACAATGAGTAAATAAAGAGTTCTGGAAAAATCATGTCTGTTTTACAAGCAAAAAGTAGGCTAGAATAATCACTACATTGTAGAACATTGAGAAACTATTTGCAGAAAAACCGCAACTATCCATATGGGCTCCATATGGATAGTGGCGGTTTTGCAACTATACGCCACAATTGAACTATTTAATTATTAAAATATTCTCAAGTTAATTACGTCCAAGTCGTTATTATATTCTCGTACGCATGTGCGTGAAGAGATTTCATAATATGCGATGCAAAGTGCGCCGCGAACGCTCCAAATGCGGCAAAATAACATCTTCATTATGCATTTTCAATATTGCCTACATTCAGGGCTATCAACAATGTATAGTAAAAGGATAGGTCAGCTGACGTAATGTGCAAGTGAGCGAGTACTTCAGCCAGTTCCTGCTACTTTCTTCGGAGTCAGAGACCGCCGTCCGCGAAGCTTAGCTTACCAGTTAAAGTCGAGTATCGCCGGAGAGAGGTCGCGCATGTCTCTTGGCGCCGCGACGAAAATATTCACGCGAATTGAATTTCAAACAATGGAAAAGATTATATTTAATTTCTCCCAATGCCACGGTGATAAATGAACGATAGCCATGTTCTTAAAAATAAAATGAATGATAAAAAAGTGACAATAAATAAATGTCAAAAATATTTACAACAAATAAAATGTGATTTTTTAATGATTTTTCACTTTGACAGTTAATATTATTTGTTGTGTTTCTAACAAAGTGTAGTTTAACATGGAATACCAACACGCAACTTCGAAAATTTTCGTCATCGATTATAACTGATTGATTGTCTAGCGTCGAATAAATGTGCAAATTCAAATATGGATTTGAATGGATCCCACCGAAAATGGCCGACCGCCGGTCGAAGGTGGCCGAGCTTCGAGCAGATCTTCATCCTCTTCGCCTCCATGAGCGTCTTCAGCATCATGATGCTCATCAACGTCGACGTCTACAAGAGCGGCAGCGCCGTGCTGTGGGCGGGAGACCTCAACTTCGAGCAGAACTCCCGCCTTCCCGCCGTTCGCCAGATGGCCATGCCAGCCATGAAGACCATCGTCGCGTATTCTCCGGAGAAGCAGGCGGAAATGGACAGGAAGTATCCCATCTTCTGCGATATCCCGCCGCGGCTGCCACCCATTGTTAAAAAGGTAAACAAAGATAATAACATGCATAACATCTTATTGTGTAAAAAATACATTAGGTAAGAATTCTTGAATATATTTTTAATCTTGGTTTCAAGGGAATATTTATTTAACTTTATATATTTGTCGAACAATATTTACTGTTTAAAATTTATCAACCACCAGTATAATAATATATAGTTTAAAATGTAAATTAATTGTAAAGTTTCAAAATTGTTTTAACACATTTAAATTTATTTAACGGAAAAAAGTGTATAAATGTTTGTACTGTATGTAATTAATTACACGTAGTATGTTTATAACAAACAGTTGTATACATATAAGTAATAACACAAAATGAAAGTGAAAGCGAATAATAGGGGAGTGCGACTGGGTGTAGAAAAGGTGAGAATGTTGTATACATTTAATATTTTTATGAAATTAAAAAAAGCTGCTTCATATTACTTCAAGTTAAATTCTCTAAACACATTAGAATCATACTCTTTATAAATCCTACCAACTATGAATCTACCATCTAATTACTAATATTAAAAAATTTCATTGTACATAAGTACCTACTCTTTGAAAAGCATTCACTAACCATAATTTACCGATAAACAAGTAGATACTGCTACCATACTTATACATAATATGCAGACATAAAATGTTTGAACACAAAATAACAATTTTAAATACTTCCCTTCTTACATTTTGTTATATTTTACAGTAGGTATGTGGATCAAACGCAATATTTTATATTGGAATTTTTTTTATTTCTTCTTTTATTTGAAGCAATAATAAATTTTAATATAGAAATAATAAATCGAAACACAGTTTTAAATTTAATATTGTGAAAAAACATTATATTTATGACCCTGACAAAATACGCTCTCATCTTTCTAACAATAATTTATACATAACATTTTTCTCAGAAAATTACATATAAAAGTTGTATAAAATTTTAGTGTTTACAAAATAAGTAGCCAATTATCGCTATCACACCTTCAATGTGTATTTAATAAACTGATGTTTTCTTATTCAATTATTTTAAAAATGTACTATAAAATAAATTAATATTGGTTCTTAAGTAGATACTTAAAACCTCTCATTAATTTAAAATAATATAAGCTGCTTGCCTATTGATAATTTTTTTTCAAAAATTATATTCTGAAAATATTATTCCTCTATTAAAAAACATAAGTCACTTTTTGATAACGGTCTTAGTAAGGTATAAGTAAACAAAATTTCATCTACAGATAAGACGATGAATTTTCTTGACAGTTAAGTATCGGTAGGCTATCGACAGCGTATTAATTAACGGTTACTTAATAACACAAATTACGGTTCTCCCATTGTTAAGAAGGTCGTGACGATGAACTTGGTTGATGAGCCGTGACGGAACTGCTGGGTAAATACTACTCGATATTAATGGTAATATGATTTATTAAGCATGGCAAGAATAGAAAGCATGAAAAAGGCGGTATCTGCACAAAGTCATTGAGTTTGCGGATTTTAATATAATTAATCATGTATATTTTTAATTACAGTGATATTCCAAGACTTTTTACCGTATATTGCAAAAATTATTCTTAATTTTTGGTAAATATAATGTAACTTTAACGCATCAGAAAATATGTTAAACAAAAATTAAATCTAAGATTTTTTTTAATGCGTTCACGATATTCGTGTTAATTTAATATATACTTACTATTTTCAAAGTAAGCGATACGCTTATGTCATTAAATTAGGTTTATCTTGCTGTTTTCTTAAAACGAGACTCAAACGCCCGACAACTACTCTGGACCTTCAAGTTTGTGTTTACTGGGGTATTATGCCGTGTTGTTACGACCTTTCGGGCCGACGTTTCGAATCCCATTGCAGGGTCCATCATCAGGGCTGATGTTGGACCCTGATGATGGACCCTGCAATGGGATCCGAAACGTCGGCCCGAAAGGTCGTAACAACACGGCATAATACCACAGTAAACACAAACTTGAAGATTCTGAGTGGCCGTGAAAACCTAAGAACATTCTTAACTACTCTGGACGATTGTTTTTACCACTAGACCAACGAGCTAATCAAATTAAAACAATGCAAAGATGATATGTGTAATACAGGGAACATCGATTGATGGAAATGATAAAATGGCTCACTGCAAAAAGAATTGGCATTAGATACTCGAATTAGTATAATTTTTTTTTTGTATTAAAATTTTAATTTAATTAAACGAATTCTATTTTTAATCTCTGTAGAAAGTAATTTCGAAAATATACAAATTAATAACTAAATAGTCGTACATCCGTGAAAAATTACGGGACATGATTATTAAATGAAAAAAAGTGTCATGGCCGTCTAGTTTGATGGCGTGACTCTAGTATGTCGCCTGAGCCGCGCGCTAATTGATGTGTCGCACTCGGCAACCCACGCCTCATTGGCGGCTTGTCAGTATTGTTATTGTAATTCCGGAAAGTTACGGACGGACATTCGAAATTAGGATGGTTAAATTGAATGTTTATCTTTTAGCTACGGCAAGATAAAATGTAATATCTTACTGTAATTGTTTTAACATATCTTTAGCGGAAAATTGCCGTAAAACGATTATTTTTTTATTTTAAAAGTGCGATAAAGCAATATGTATTTCTACGTGAACCATTTCCATGAATTTATTTTTATTTTTGAATTATAAAAAAATCAGATAATGAACGTATTTTTTAATTTAATATAAGTAACCAAAATACAATATAATAAAGATAATATCGTATTGAATCTTGCTTTCCTACATACAATTTTCTTTATTACATTTTCTCTGATAGAAAATTTACATAAAATCTCTCTCGACACGCGCCTTGTTGAATAAAGTAAAGTAAAGAATATGATTTTTCATACATATTTTTTATTAAATATAAATACCTAAAATGGTATCAATTTTTATTAAATATATTATAAATATTACAATCCGTCCGCAAACTGACAATAAAATATTCCGGTACTTTCTAAGATAAATTTAACATGTCTTTCAGAGGCTATATATATGGGAAAGGATGTGTGAAAGTCTTTATAGGGTGATTACAGGGCTTACGATTTATCTTAAGGATTTTCTGGTTTGTGTCTTCTGGGGTATTATGCCGTGTTTTTAAGACATTTCCGGCGACGTTCCGGATTCCATTGAAGGGTCCATCATCAGGGCTTCTGAGTGGCCGTAAAAACCTTTATTATCTTAAGAATGACTTAATCAATCACGTTACACAATGTGACGTTCTCGATCCACCCAAAATTAACCGAACATCTATCAAATTTGAAAAGTTGTGTACATGTTATATATGTAAAAATTATATAAATGTTATTTATGTACTTCATTAACATTATTTATGAATGAAATTTGTCGTTCCCATGAAACAGTGCACAGATGTCGTCGCTGGTAAATGCGACTTCGAAATTTTTTGACAATAATATAAAATTTATATTATTTATTTTTGTGTGTACCTACCTACCTTAAAAATAAATAAGTAAACGCAAAAAAATATTATTCAATGTATTCGACGTTTCGCTGCATATTATTCGCCATCACCACAGCGATGGGGTGGGTGGCAGTTTTTGTGCTAAAATATTCGCCCCACGCAGTTCGATACCATCTCGGTCGACCGCCTCCTTAAAAGGTCGGCGTATTTTTCAAATAAAAATATAATTTGTTCGGTAAGGTGATTGCGTGTGGGAGAAATTATGAGCTCATCGTTTCATTTTATGCACGTGAATCAGAAAAATTAATTATGTATTTTTATAACGAGCTAACCCACGGTCTCCATTGGTGCATAAATGTTCTTGTTTATAAAGTGTCGTAGAGCGAAAAGGATCCAATCCACTAATTATATAAAGTTGTAATTCCAGCAAGTTAAGGACTTTACGGGCAGATAGACGGATATTTGAAATTAGGATAGTTGATACTTGATACGATGATAACCTTAAAATAATATGTTACGTGACAGGATGAGATGGTAGGAGGCCCGAGCCTGGATGAACCGGGATAGGGGGGCAGGGAGAAAATTGGATGAGTGTCCCAATCTATGCAATCGACCCGTCTTTCGAATCCAAATTTTAATCCTACTTTATAAGTTGTTCGGATACCTAGATTTTGATACGTTTTTCAACATTTTATTATACATTATCTGGTTATCGTTCTTGGGACTTGAAGAGAATCTTTAGTTCTGCATGTAGGAACTGTTTTTTTTTGAGTTTATATTGCGCATATATTAGAGCACACGTATATAGTATGCACAATTTTAAGAATACAAAATAAATAAATATATCACAGTTGTAGTTGTATCATTTTTCCATCTAGAATATCCAATTTTAAATCATCTTTGCAAGAAACTTAAATACTGCGCCAATATCAATAACGATTTGTCTATGAGAATAGGGAAATGTGCAAAAATGATAAATTGGCCTAAATATTAATTTAAAATATTTTTATTGCCCACTAATGTAACATGATTAAAAACAAACTGGAGAATATGAACTAAGATTTGTGTGTAAGCTTTATTCGCGATATAAGATTAGTCATGTAATTTTGACGTAACGTTGAAATCAACGTTAACATAATATTTCTCTTTTTCTTTCTTGATTGATTGAGTAATATACTGTTTATAAAATTGAGCCAGGTATTTTTTGTGTCGGTCTAACCCAGGACCTAAGATTAAGTAGTACACTTTACGATTCGCTATAGGCCATTATACACATTTTTTGATACGCTTGAAGGTGTTTTAAAAATTTATCATTCATGTCTGATACAGGTCCGGTAGGAGCCTTATTTTTAATTCAATCGATGATGTATTCGAACTGAATTGAATTAAAATGAAAAAAAAACGCGTTACTCAGACATCAGACATAGAATATGATATTTTGGTTCATCTCTTGTACAGATCGTTGTATTTCATTTTGGTCTCTGAAAATTCGTCTGTATTTTGTAAATACACATAATTCGTGTGAAATGTAATGTAATTTGTTTTTTGAAAATATTTCTTCATTATTGGTACCTACTATGGATAGTACAAAAACCGACTATTGATTAAAACGGTTTTCGAATTTCACTATTTCGTAGAACCCAATTTTACCCGGTTTTCGGGGCTTTAAAAAAATTTTCAATTTTAAAATAATACTAGCTATAACCCGTCAACAATGATGGACTTTTTATTTTTGAATTTCAACTTAATAAGTAATAATTAATTACTTATATATTAATTAGTCAAAAAAAAAAAGGGAAACCAATCTAAAATGTAAACATTTATGTGTACTACTATTTGAAATCATATTATTTTTGAAAACGAAATCAAATTGTTATAAAATCTAGAATCTTAGGGACAGACAGACAACGAAATTATTATTATTTGGAGGATATCAAATTATAAAAGTTTTTTCAATTTCGTTTTTTAAATATAAAAATAAAACTAAAAAAAATTATAAAACTATGTAAAATTAGGTTATTGATTTTGAATTTTTTTTTTCACACGAAGCAAACACATTGTGGTGCGACATAATATCTTTAAATAAAATAACTTTTTGTTTAACACCACTTTTTTGAGTTAAAACCAACTAGTTTTGACTCACAACTGAGTCTTCATCAGGGTTCAGATATTAACTAAATTTTTATTTATTTTTTTTATTTAGTTAATATCTGAACCCTGATGAAGACTCAGTTGTGAGTCGAAACTAGTTGGTTTTAACTCAAAGTGGTGTTAAACAAAAAGTTATTTTATTTAAAGTTATTGATTTTGATTTACATAATTTATTGAAAACCAAAATATAAAATAAACAAATCATTATAAAATAATAAACTGCAAAATAATAAAAAAAAATGACAAAACGACTAATCTAACCGTGAATAACTAACCGTAACCTAAGCCTACAACTTAGAATGCGTATGGTTCGGTATTTAAAAAGGACCTGTCTGTTTATAATATTCAATTTACTATTAACACTTTCTCATTTCCAAAATTTTTGTAATCCTGTATAATTTGAATGTAAAACTTATTAATATCAAAAGAATGATCCATTTCCAAAAGATGATTGTCAAAATCGGAAAAATTATTCCTACACTACTAATTAATGAATTAGATTCTTATAAATTGGTAACGAAACGGTAAAGATTCAAAAACATAACATTAAAATCCGGACTTTATAAATAAAAGTTGGATGAACAAGATTAAACTATGACCCGAATTACGATGATAATGAGTAGTAATAGTAAGCAAAAATACACAGATGTTTGCGTTATTCACCAATGAAATATCTCGTTTTCATTCAATTTTTAAATAAAATTGTTTTTTACATCCGGAATATTTTGCGTTTGTCCAAATTTTTCACAACAGAGTACTGGATTTTGTCCCACGGACATCTTTTATCATAAAAAACTGGTCCAAAAAGGAGTTTAAAAAATTTGAAATAATATTTCAGGCGTATTCTAGTGTAATGCTAATAATTCGGAAGAATTTCATCAAAAATAGATATCTTACTAGTGAAATCTATGTATAATTAAGGGGAATGATTTTTCATTCCTTTGGATACCGGTCGCGCTAATGATAATTACAACATAGATGTGAAACGGGTTGCAAAACTTAAATATATTCAACTTCCAAAAATTGGTATTCTATCATGAGTGGAAATGGTGAACGTTACATTGTGTAAAGTGATCACTTAAGCCAGCCGTACGATAGGTCGTAAGTAGTATAAAAACCCAAAGATTTCCATACCTACTTTTTTACAAAAAATATAATTTCGTCTCTGTGAGATATCTTTAATTTATCTTAATTTGTTTTGTTTGTTTACTAATTTATAAAAAGTGTAGATAACCTCAGAATAAAAAAAATCTCGAATCCATAATTTTAAACATTGTCGCATTGCTCCAATAAAATGGTTTCCTTAAGTGTGTCACACAGGAAGACACTGGAATTCTGTATGTAAGAGAAACCATGTAGCTTGATACCACGTTTCATACTCCAGCCACGTTCAAAATGACCGCACTAAAACGTGTCGCGCCACCTTGGTTTACGGTTCCGATCGTAGATATTGTCACTCCGCGACACGCAACTCTCGTGTTTCTGTTTCAGATAATACATCAACACTCTTGTCCGCATATCTTGTCAAGTGATTTATCTCATTTGTGAAGTTATACGTCTTTAGATAGGCGCGTTGGAGGTGACATTTTAGTTATGCAATGAAATGCGCGCGCGTCGTGGCACGAAGTTTTTCAAACCACACAACCACCAATCAAAAACTAAGATGGCGGTTTTCTAATCTAAATGATATTAAACCAACATCAATTCTTATAATTGGGACCTCAAGTTGTTGAAAATGGTTTTATGAAAATTGAATATGCTCTGGCATTGCATATAGCACGTGTTAAAACAATACCTCGTAGGTCACTCAATACATATTTTACAGTAGAGGCAAAATACCTAGATTCTTTACAATAAATAGAATACGAGGAATTGCTTTAAGGAATAAGAGACACAAATAATTGTTTTTAAGATGCAAGCTTTTTCCAGATTACATATTTACACATTTAAAGGCAATGCCATAAAAAACTTGATTTTAACGAAAGTGTGGTATGCGAGATATTGTTTTATCGTGAAGGATATAATTATATACACCTATTTATTGTATTGTACATATTATTTCATTGCATTTTTTTATTTTAGTTGTAATTTTTTTATGTTTTTATGATCTAATGTTTATTTCTAAATTTATTTGTTACTTTTCTTTCTTTCTTCTACTTTTATTATGATCTTATGCTTATTATTGAGTTTATATTACGTTTTTTTACTTCACTATATTTATCTTCTGTATCTTTTATTTTCTTTATACTGTACTTTGTTTTCTAAAATAAAAATAAAATTGCCGGACAGTGAATGGATTTTGATATGCGGCCGTGATATCTAGCGCCAGTTTACACGACAGTTCCGGGGTAGTACGGTCTTACTAGTAGTGTTATAAAAATGTCAACCAGGCAACGAATGAGCAGGACCGATATGGGAGCTTTTGCTCATAAAACGGTCATGTGTAAAAGGTGGGTACCATTCACTGCTCATGGCGCTCCTCTTAACAAAATTCTGTTATTTTATTTCTTTTCTATTTGCTGATGTATTTTTATAATATAACTGTGATCAAATTCATAATGTACGAGTATTATTGTGGTGATTTCAAATCCATAATATGTTACTGTTAAATTTTCTCCTTTTTATACAAGCATATTGAACTGAACTGTCATTGGTGGAAATTCTAGTTGTATACTTGGCTCAGGTGTAGGTACAACACACAGGACGTGTTTTTTATGTATACCAAAGAAATATAAATAACGCGCGTACCTCCGTACACGTATCCAACTATTTTAAGGAGCCTGTACACATTGGCCGAGGTTGGCCCAAAGTAAGGTTGGCCCAATGTGTACAGGGCGTTTTGGCCGTGCGTAGAGACGTTTGCCAAACTTGGCTTGGTAGTCGGTTTTTCGAGCACACATCAAAAGAAAGAGGCGTGGCTCAAGTTGTCAACTTTTTTTAGGGTTGTCAACTTTTTTTACAAGAAATAAAGTATATTTAAGTCTGAGAAGAATATTAAACAGAATTAGAAAAATGAACAGTATTTTATTTATTTAATGTATAAAAATGTACATATTTTTTAGAGCTTCTCACACAACTTATTAATTTACACTCTTTTTAAAAACTTCATACGCCTCACCACAATTATAACTAAAATTTAAATAAATGAGGAGCTCATTTTTTATTAAATTAATATTTGCTCTATTTCTATCCTCCCGTCACTTTGCATTCATTACTGAAAAAATTCTTTCAGTAAATGCTGAGGTGGCGGGAACAGAAAGTAGATATGAGACAATTTTAGTAATATTTTTAAATTCTTCTGAGTTGTTTACTTATAAATGGCTCCACTTTTGGCCAGTACTCATTTCAAGAAAATCTTTGTCTTCTGATACTTTTTTATAAATTACTGATAATTCTGAATATAAATCATCCATACTAATATTTCTGTGAGCGTTTCAGTCTGAAACTTATAGTCTTACGAGTTTTGATGCTGAAAA
The DNA here is from genome assembly GCA_016648135.1 of Agrypnia vestita. Taxonomy (NCBI): domain Eukaryota; kingdom Metazoa; phylum Arthropoda; class Insecta; order Trichoptera; family Phryganeidae; genus Agrypnia; species Agrypnia vestita. The sequence goes on from JADDOH010024330.1 coordinate 64,213, forward strand.
CAGTATTTTGTATACTTTGTTTTTGTTCAATGTATAATGTAGTGAAAAACAATATGATACTGTTTTTAACAGCATAGCTGGCAACCCTAGGCTCAGCCGGCAACGCGCAACGCGCTTCGATCATTGCGTGGTCGGCCGACGCTGACGTTGGCTAATGTGTAATCGCTGTCCGCCATTTTGCGAGGTTGGCCGTCTGCGAGATTGGAACGACCAAGTACACATTGGCTGGGTTAACCTAATGCGACATTCGGCCAATGTGTACATGGGGTTTTGGCCGTGCGTAGCACACGTTTCTCGAAGTTGGTTCTTTTTCCATTTCTTGTCGGTATTTGAACACACATCAAAGGAACGGAATCACCAATCACGAAACATGAAGCTATCGTGAAGCAAGACATTCAACTTAATTGAATTATTATTAGTTGTACGAACAGAAAATAATTTTGTGTACAATGAATGAGCTTTGTAACTCATATAATTTATTTCGAATATCACTTTTTTTTATTTGATTCGTCAAACCGATTGAAATTAATAAATATGAATGATAATTTATATAAAATAACTTTTTAAACACTTTTTTATTGATAAAAAATTCAACATGTTTCGAAGCCAATGGCTTCTTCGTCAGGATAACAAAAATAATATTTAATTATAGATCAAAATATTAAAAAGGTATATATGGAAAATGACAATATAAAGTACCTACTTAACATGAAAATAAATTTAAAAGATAACTATTTGCAAAAAGGACCTGATTATTTATAACATTCAATTTACTATTAACACTCTTTCTTATTTCCAAAATTTCTAATTTATCAAACTGTGATTCTGTATAATTTGTATGTAAATTTTGTAAACTTGTAATTTTTTTGTTATCCTGACGACGAAGCCATTGGTTTCGAAACATGTTCAATTTTTTTTTCAATAAAAAAGTGGTGTTTACAATGTTATTTTATATAAATTGTAATTAATGCACCACAAAATAGTTTAGCTTTATTTGAAGAAGAAGTTATTAAAGCGAGTACGACTAAAAAAGCAATATTCTACAAAAAATTAATGATCAAGTATAGATTGATTTGTTTAAATTTATTCTTTTTACGTGAATGCATTAAACGTCAAATTATCCCAAACTATATTACTTTTTCTGTGAGTTCTGCTTTATTATTTATGTATTATAATATGCATTTTTTTGGAAAAGATATGTTGATGACATTTTATGTATATGGACTGGTCCTGAAATACAACTAATTTTTTTTTATAATTTCTTAAATAAACTACATAAAAGGAATTAATTTACCATAGAAATAAAAAATTCTAGCATAAATTATTTGGATTTGAAGCTTTCAATTGTTAATAATAAAATTGATTTTAACATATTTCGTAAAGATACATATACAGATACAGTTATACACAATTCTTCTCCCCATCCATATTCTTAAAAATTGTCAACTTTTCACTCAATGTTGAATAGATTAATTAATATTCCATTATCTGTTGATAATTTTAATATCGAATTAAACATTATTAAACAGATCGCGTTTAATAATGGTTATGATAAAAAATTAATTGATATTATGTTAAATAAAAGGTACAAGAATTTTTTTTTTTAAATCTTTTGTTTATCCTTCAATTTTTGATTCTGATAAACATTGGAGGAAAATTATATTTATAAACAATGAAATTTCTAATTCAATAGTTAAAAATACCTTAAATGTTATTCCAACAGCTATTTATACTAATAATAAATTTAAAAAATACATATTAAATAATAAAGATAAGGATATATTTTTTTTTAAATCGGGTGTTTATAAATTGATTTGTAATGATTGTGATTATTTTTATATAGGAAAAACGTGTAGAAATTTTGAAGTTAGAGTTAAGGAACACTTAAGGTGTTTAAATAGTAATAATTATTCCGAATTTTCTAACCATATTTTGGCTATGGATCATTCTTTTGATATTAATAAGGGTTTACAAATTTTACATACAAATTATACGGTTTGATAAATTAGAAATTTTGGAAATAAGAAAGAGTGTTAATAGTAACTTGAATGTTATAAATAATCAGGTCGTTTTTGCAAATAGATATCTTTTAAATTTATTTTCATGTTAAGTAGTTACTTTATTTTATCATTTTCGATGTATAAATTTTTAATATTTTCATCTATACTTCGATTTTTAAATTTTATTTTTGTTATGCTGACGAAGAAGCCATTGGCTTCGAAAAATTTTGATTTTTTTTTTCAATAACAAAGTGGTTTTTACAAAGTTTTTTATATAAAATATAAATATAAATTTTATATAAATTATAATTATGTCACCAAAAAATAATTTTGCTTTATTTGAAGAAGAAAATATGAATTATTATATATTTTACATATATACGGCTATGAAGGTTTTTACTTTAAAATTTGTACAAAATGGATAAATAATATTTTTAGAAATAAAAACTAGCTGTAACCCGTCAAAAATGACAGTACTTTTACATGTTGGTTCCTAAGGAATAAGTTTTTATTTATTTATATAAAAAAGGAAAGAAAGAAAAAAATTACTACTTACTTACTTACCATCACGCCGTTTCCCCCTTGGGGGTAGGCAGAGAGGATAGAGCGCCACACTCTTTTGTCCAGACATACAACTCTCGCCTAATTCACATTACATTAACTATACATCTTTGCATGCAAGCTCGCCGGTTGTTGAGGCTTCTAACGGGACCATCTTCGAGTATCTGGTTAATCTGGTCAAATCCACGTATTCCGCGGTCCTCTCTTTCTGGCGCCATCTACATTGTATCTTTCTATATATCTTTCTATATATAATAAATATATCTTTTTTATCAACATGCCCAAACCATCTGAGCGACCCTTTTCTATTGATTATGCTAAATTTAGCTTTACATTCGTTCCTAATATCTGGATTCTTTACGCTATCATAAATGGATTTGCCACACTTGCGTCTGAGGGATCTCATCTCCACTGCATTCAATCTACTTTCGTTCCTCTTCTGCCAGCTCCAGGCTTCACTTCCATACATCAGTGTTGGTATCAGAATTCCATTACGTACCGCTAGTTTTGCCTTCTTAGACATAGTTCTATTAGAAACTATTGCGTTCAAATCACTTTAAAGATACTATAAAGAATATTTAAAGAATGAAAATAAAAAAAATAAAACGAAAAGAAATAAATATGTAAAAAAATTTACGTAAAAAAGAAAATAGAAATTTAAAATTTTACGTAATTTTTTTTATTTTCGTATTCCTTTTTTTTATATTCGTTATGTATATTCTTTATTTTATTTATATGTAGTTTTTTTTCTTTCGTTTCTTTTTTAAAAAATAAATAAACACTTATTAGTTAGGAAGCAACATGTAAAAATACTGTCATTTTTGACGGGTTACAGCTAGTTTTAATTTCTAAAAATATTATTTATCCATTTTGTACAAATTTTAAAGTAAAAACCTTCATAGCCGTATATATGTAAAATATAAAATAATTCATATTTTCTTCTTCAAATAAAGCAAAATAATTCTGTGGTGATATAATTATAATTTATATAAAATTTATATTTATGTGTAAAAATACTGTCTTTTTGACGGGTTACAGCTAGTTGAATATGATTATTATTTCTAAAAAATATTTTTACTCTATGTGTAATTTATTATATTGTATCGCCTATTTTTATATCTATCTTTATTTATGTTGTTCTTGTTTATGTTTTCAAGTAATTCAAGTATTTGTCAATTGTTATTATCTGAAAAATAAAACTCATTCATTGTTTTCATAATTAATTTTTGTCCATACTAATTCAATAATCTTTTCATTGTAATTAATTCACGGTAATTTTGACGAAATGAAATACAATGAACGAAACAATAAAATCGTGCATGCAATCCGGCGGACGCCCGCCGGACGCCGAGGTTGCCGAGACACTGACGGGTGACGGGTGACGGGTGAAGCTGTGACGCACGATGTCGGCTAGCCACGCCCAAGTGTATTTCGCTGGGCAGGGGCGGACTGGCAGGAAATGTGCCATTCTTATAAGATACAACTTAATTTTAAGAAAAAACAAATAAATGCGTTCTTTACTTGTACTGTATTATAAAATTTTCTACTTCTAAATAATCTGTCATAGTTTATTTATTTTGGTCTGATTCGAAGTGATCACTTATTATTATAATCCACCTGCTTATTATAATATGGAATAGGGCCGCACGACAAATAAGAGATTCGACAAGTAGAGCGTATGACCATGCGTATACTATCCGCCAGGATCCCGGAGAGAGCTAATTCCCAGAATGTAAGCAAGTTCTTTACCATTGGTTCCGTATAAAACAAATGATGCACTTTTAAATATTTTAGAGATAAGTCATATCAAATTAAATACTGGTTGTACCACAGTTTCGTCATCCGTTTCAGTCTCTGGCCAATGAAAAACGAATATTTCAAAGCGTAAAGGTTACGTGCTTGCTTTGATTATCGCCTCTCTACTATACGACATTGTAGATCGGTGAATATTATTTGACGATATGACAAGTTGGAACGCAAATTGAATGTTACGACAAGATAGAATTGACATTTTTGCAATTTTTGTATGAAAAGATAAGATACGGTTAGATACGATAAAATAAAACAAAGTAAACACCGACATTTCATCACACACGACAAAATTGAACAGAGGATACTTGATTTGCACAGAGGATACTAGAGTAGGTACGTTAGCAATAGTTAGCATGGAGCCATTTGTAGAGCAAGTCTCACTATAAGTCAATAAAGATTTTGTTGACAATGAATATTTTAACCTTACGACAAGATAAAACTGGGGTGACGAAATCCTTATATTTCTTACCGTTTTAAATACATATTTGTTATATTTACGCAAATGCTGCTTCTTAAAGTTATAAAAATTACAATTTAATGACAAATAATGCTCATTTTATAAGTTTTTCGAAAACGGAAATGGTAACGACCTTGGTTTAAATTTTCCGATTCCGATTTCTAAAAAAAAGAAGATATTTCAGATTCACGATTCCGTTAGATCCTGAAACCTGAAAAATAACCTCAAAACATGAAATGTTGGAGTAAACACAAGGCTCTTTCATCGATTGTAGATGAAGGGTTTTTAAGAAGTGATGATCAATCTCACCCAGAAAAGTTCATCCATTTTCTATATGTTTTGTGGTAAATATCCAGTGGAAATTTTGATTGTAAATCTAAATTAACGGCAAGGAACTTGATTAGTCAGTGGACTAAAGAAAATCTCTTTTGTTTTGCTGGATATTTTTCTTGTTACATCTCCTGTTCCTATACATATACAAAGTAAGAACCTAGACTACAGTACAGCATGGAATTTGGTTCAGGGATTGTTACGACAAATATGTAGTAAAGGTGTGATAGGCAATTCGACGTACTGTATGAAAAATCTGAAAATATGCAAGTAAAGTCAGTAGAGCTTTTAACGACGCTGTTGATATAGAAGTGGAACTGGATTTTAAAGAAAAAAGATCCTTAAAAAAAAAGTAAAGCCTGGGGAAAAGGCTAAGAACGAAGTCGCTGAAATATCATCTGGTCAAAAGTATAAAATCATTTACTTCCACATTTTAGATGATGCTAAAGCCAGTATTGAAGAAAGGTTTATTCCTAATAAAGAAATTTTAAAAGACTGTTCCTGGCTTCCAAAAATTCCAAGAAATCACAAAAGTTGATAGTTTATTGTGCGAAGTTTTGTGTTGCATTGCTAAACTGTCTAAAGGTGACAGAAGTTATTTAGTAATTGAGCTGAAACAGTTTGCACGAATATGAGAGTGTCATAAAGACTGAATGGGATGAAATTGACAGAAATGAACAAGATAAGCCAAAGCTGAATCATGATATAGAAAACAGTGAGGATGAAGAATTAGATTTGCAAGAAAAGCATTATGTTCACTGTTTAGAGAAGATAAAGTGTTTTAGATGTTTCTGTTTTGTTTATGTTGTTTCTGATTTATCTCAGTCAGGGCTCTTTACTAATCTTTACATAGCTTATAAGTTTATATTAACCAATCCCTAAGAATGTTCATAGGTTTCCACGGCCACTCAGAATTTACTGGTTTGTATCTTCTGGGGTACTATGCTGTGTACACATCAGCCCTGATGATGGACCCTGCAATGGGATCCGAAACATCGGCCAGAAGACACAAACCAGAAAATAACTCTTCCTTGTACGCAAGTTACTTTTAAGCAAATCTTTTCAAAATAAAAAATAATAAAAAATAGGCTTAGATCAACTTTGAATCAGGATTTAATGTCTAATCTTTTGTTTATAAATATAATTAAGTATTAATTTAAGTGAGAATTTAATTATCGATGAAGTGGCAAAAACAAATTAAGTACTTAAAAAAAAAAATTGGTTTAGTGCAGGTACTTAAGAATAAATTAACATTTTAAAGAGCTTAATATTAATCCTTGAATAAATAGCGTGATTATTTCCAGCATACATAGTATTTGTCAATTACATATTTAACTTATATACCTTTGACATTAAATAGGCCTACTTGCAGCTACGGCTTTGAAGCCACGTATTTGAAATTCCTTGTACATAGCCCCTTGACCCACGTTAAGTAGCTTAATCAATGTATGTGAAAATTATATAAAAATATATTCAGGTGTACCAGAGCTAGGAAAATAAACTTGGCCGATAGATTCCTGCCTATGTTTAATGTTCAAACAATCATGACCTATATCAAATATCAATAGTTATGGAGATATGCAGTATCAAAGATTGCATTTTTTTTTAAGTTGAACTATCATGAACTATCATTACAGTAACTTATATCGATTATGAAAAAAAAATTGTTTCAATAAAACTTAAATAAAATGATAAAAACCTTGTAAAAAAAAAACTTTTTCCAATTTTCGCAAGGATTTTATCACTTTATTCGACTTGTATTAAAGCGAATGAATTTTTCATAATCTACATAAGTTCTTGTAATGATAGTTCATGATAGTTTAACTTTAAAAAAAATGCAAACTTTGATATTGCACATCTCCATAAAATGCAAGGGCCCCTTCACTAGTTCTCGCCGAGGGCCCCCAAGAGTGCCAGT
>JADDOH010024331.1:0-208093 GCA_016648135.1 Agrypnia vestita
TTTATTTTATCATTTTCGATGTATAAATTTTTAATATTTTCATCTATACTTCGATTTTTAAATTTTATTTTTGTTATGCTGACGAAGAAGCCTGACGAAGAAGCCATTGGCTTCGAAAAATTTTGATTTTTTTTTTCAATAACAAAGTGGTTTTTACAAAGTTTTTTATATAAAATATAAATATAAATTTTATATAAATTATAATTATGTCACCACAAAATAATTTTGCTTTATTTGAATAAGAAAATATGAATTATTATATATTTTACATATATACGGCTATGAAGGTTTTTACTTTAAAATTTGTACAAAATGGATAAATAATATTTTTAGAAATAAAAACTAGCTGTAACCCGTCAAAAATGACAGTACTTTTACATGTTGGTTCCTAAGGAATAAGTTTTTATTTATTTATATAAAAAAGGAAAGAAAGAAAAAAATTACTGCTTACTTACCATCACGCCGTTTCCCCCTTGGGGGTAGGCAGAGAGGATAGAGCGCCACACTCTTTTGTCCAGACATACAACTCTCGCCTAATTCACATTACATTAACTATACATCTTTGCATGCAAGCTCGCCGGTTGTTGAGGCTTCTAACGGGACCATCTTGGAGTATCTGGTTAATCTGGTCAAATCCACGTATTCCGCGGTCCTCTCTTTCTGGCGCCATCTACATTGTATCTTTCTATATATATCTTTCTATATATAATAAATATATCTTTTTTATCAACATGCCCAAACCATCTGAGCGACCCTTTTCTATTGATTATGCTAAATTTAGCTTTACATTCGTTCCTAATATCTGGATTATTTACGCTATCATAAATGGATTTGCCACACTTACGTCTGAGGGATCTCATCTCCACTGCATTCAATCTACTTTCGTTCCTCTTCTGCCAGCTCCAGGCTTCACTTCCATACATCAGTGTTGGTATCAGAATTCCATTACGTACCGCTAGTTTTGCCTTCTTAGACATAGTTCTATTAGAAACTATTGCGTTCAAATCACTTTAAAGATACTATAAAGAATATTTAAAGAATGAAAATAAAAAAAATAAAACGAAAAGAAAAAAATATGTAAAAAAATTTACGTAAAAAAGAAAATAGAAATTTAAAATTTTACGTAATTTTTTTTATTTTCGTATTCCTTTTTTTTATATTCGTTATGTATATTCTTTATTTTATTTATATGTAGTTTTTTTTCTTTCGTTTCTTTTTTAAAAAATAAATAAACACTTATTAGTTAGGAAGCAACATGTAAAAATACTGTCATTTTTGACGGGTTACAGCTAGTTTTAATTTCTAAAAATATTATTTATCCATTTTGTACAAATTTTAAAGTAAAAACCTTCATAGCCGTATATATGTAAAATATAAAATAATTCATATTTTCTTCTTCAAATAAAGCAAAATAATTTTGTGGTGATATAATTATAATTTATATAAAATTTATATTTATGTGTAAAAATACTGTCTTTTTGACGGGTTACAGCTAGTTGAATATGATTATTATTTCTAAAAAATATTTTTACTCTATGTATAATTTATTATATTGTATCGCCTATTTTTATATCTATCTTTATTTATGTTGTTCTTGTTTATGTTTTCAAGTAATTCAAGTATTTGTCAATTGTTATTATCTGAAAAATAAAACTCATTCATTGTTTTCATAATTAATTTTTGTCCATACTAATTCAATAATCTTTTCATTGTAATTAATTCACGGTAATTTTGACGAAATGAAATACAATGAACGAAACAATAAAATCGTGCATGCAATCCGGCGGACGCCCTCCGGACGCCGAGGTTGCCGAGACACTGACGGGTGACGGGTGAAGCTGTGACGCACGATGTCGGCTAGCCACGCCCAAGTGTATTTCGCTGGGCAGGGGCGGACTGGCAGGAAATGTGCCATTCTTATAAGATACAACTTAATTTTAAGAAAAAACAAATAAATGCGTTCTTTACTTGTACTGTATTATAAAATTTTCTACTTCTAAATAATCTGTCATAGTTTATTTATTTTGGTCTGATTCGAAGTGATCACTTATTATTATAATCCACCTGCTTATTATAATATGGAATAGGGCCGCATGACAAATAAGAGATTCGACAAGTAGAGCGTATGACCATGCATATACTATCCGCCAGGATCCCGGAGAGAGCTAATTCCCAGAATGTAAGCAAGTTCTTTACCATTGGTTCCGTATAAAACAAATGATGCACTTTTAAATATTTTAGAGATAAGTCATATCAAATTAAATCCTGGTTGTACCACAGTTTCGTCATCCGTTTCAGTCTCTGGCCAATGAAAAACGAATATTTCAAAGCGTAAAGGTTACGTGCTTGCTTTGATTATCGCCTCTCTACTATACGACATTGTAGATCGGTGAATATTATTTGACGATATGACAAGTTGGAACGCAAATTGAATGTTACGACAAGATAGAATTGACATTTTTGCAATTTTTGTATGAAAAGATAAGATACGGTAAGATACGATAAAGTAAAACAAAGTAAACACCGACATTTCATCACACACGACAAAATTGAACAGAGGATACTTGATTTGCACAGAGGATACTAGAGTAGGTACGTTAGCAATAGTTAGCATGGAGCCATTTGTAGAGCAAGTCTCACTATAAGTCAATAAAGATTTTGTTGACAATGAATATTTTAACCTTACGACAAGATAAAACTGGGGTGACGAAATCCTTATATTTCTTACCGTTTTAAATACATATTTGTTATATTTACGCAAATGCTGCTTCTTAAAGTTATAAAAATTACAATTTAATGACAAATAATGCTCATTTTATAAGTTTTTCGAAAACGGAAATGGTAACGACCTTGGTTTAAATTTTCCGATTCCGATTTCTAAAAAAAAGAAGATATTTCAGATTCACGATTCCGTTAGATCCTGAAACCTGAAAAATAACCTCAAAACATGAAATGTTGGAGTAAACACAAGGCTCTTTCATCGATTGTAGATGAAGGGTTTTTAAGAAGTGATGATCAATCTCACCCAGAAAAGTTCATCCATTTTCTATATGTTTTGTGGTAAATATCCAGAGGAAATTTTGATTGTAAATCTAAATTAACGGCAAGGAACTTGATTAGTCAGTGGACTAAAGAAAATCTCTTTTGTTTTGCTGGATATTTTTCTTGTTACATCTCCTGTTCCTATACATATACAAAGTAAGAACCTAGACTACAGTACAGCATGGAATTTGGTTCAGGGATTGTTACGACAAATATGTAGTAAAGATGTGATAGGCAATTCGACGTACTGTATGAAAGATCTGAAAATATGCAAGTAAAGTCAGTAGAGCTTTTAACGACGCTGTTGATATAGAAGTGGAACTGGATTTTAAAGAAAAAAGATCCTTAAAAAAAAAGTAAAGCCTGGGGAAAAGGCTAAGAACGAAGTCGCTGAAATATCATCTGGTCAAAAGTATAAAATCATTTACTTCCACATTTTAGATGATGCTAAAGCCAGTATTGAAGAAAGGTTTATTCCTAATAAAGAAATTTTAAAAGACTGTTCCTGGCTTCCAAAAATTCCAAGAAATCACAAAAGTTGATAGTTTATTGTGCGAAGTTTTGTGTTGCATTGCTAAACTGTCTAAAGGTGACAGAAGTTATTTAGTAATTGAGCTGAAACAGTTTGCACGAATATGAGAGTGTCATAAAGACTGAATGGGATGAAATTGACAGAAATGAACAAGATAAGCCAAAGCTGAATCATGATATAGAAAACAGTGAGGATGAAGAATTAGATTTGCAAGAAAAGCATTATGTTCACTGTTTAGAGAAAATAAAGTGTTTTAGATGTTTCTGTTTTGTTTATGTTGTTTCTGATTTATCTCAGTCAGGGCTCTTTACTAATCTTTACATAGCTTATAAGTTTATATTAACCAATCCCTAAGAATGTTCATAGGTTTCCACGGCCACTCAGAATTTACTGGTTTGTATCTTCTGGGGTACTATGCTGTGTACACATCAGCCCTGATGATGGACCCTGCAATGGGATCCGAAACATCGGCCAGAAGACACAAACCAGAAAATAACTCTTCCTTGTACGCAAGTTACTTTTAAGCAAATCTTTTCAAAATAAAAAATAATAAAAAATAGGCTTAGATCAACTTTGAATCAGGATTTAATGTCTAATCTTTTGTTTATAAATATAATTAAGTATTAATTTAAGTGAGAATTTAATTATCGATGAAGTGGCGAAAACAAATTAAGTACTTAAAAAAAAAATTGGTTTAGTGCAGGTACTTAAGGATAAATTAACATTTTAAAGAGCTTAATATTAATCCTTGAATAAATAGCGTGATTATTTCCAGCATACATAGTATTTGTCAATTACATATTTAACTTATACCTTTGACATTAAATAGGCCTACTTGCAGCTACGGCTTTGAAGCCACGTATTTGAAATTCCTTGTACATAGCCCCTTGACCCACGTTAAGTAGCTTAATCAATGTATGTGAAAATTATATAAAAATATATTCAGGTGTACCAGAGCTAGGAAAATAAACTTGGCCGATAGATTCCTGCCTATGTTAAATGTTCAAACAATTATGACCTAATATCAATAGTTGTGGAGATATGCAGTATCAAAGATTGCATTTTTTTTTAAGTTGAACTATCATGAACTATCATTACAGTAACTTATATCGATTATGAAAAAAAAATTGTTTCAATAAAACTTAAATAAAATGATAAAAACCTTGTAAAAAAAAAACTTTTTCCAATTTTCGCAAGGATTTTATCACTTTATTCGACTTGTATTAAAGCGAATAAATTTTTCATAATCTACATAAGTTCTTGTAATGATAGTTCATGATAGTTTAACTTTTAAAAAAATGCAAACTTTGATATTGCACATCTCCATAAAATGCAAGGGCCCCTTCACTAGTTCTCGCCGAGGGCCCCCAAGAGTGCCAGTGCGCCCCTGTCGCTCTCAGCCAAAGCGAGGTTGGCCGATACGTTGGCTAATGTGTAATCGTTGTCCGCCATTTTGCGAGGTTGGACGAGACGTTGGCTCTGCCGAGGTTGGGCCAATGTGTACAGGGCCCTTAATGACCGATGGCGGGCGCCCCCGCCACCCGCTACGGCGCCAGCGGGGGGTGGGGCCCACCCGCCATGCAGGTATTTTGCTAATGACAGCCTTTGTGTGAATGAAAATTGTTTGTCATTCATTAATATGTTCACTAATTTGTCATAAATATGTGTGATAATTTGTCGCTCACATTTTGAGTAAATTTATGTGTAATGATGGTTCCTTCCGCGATTGACCGGAGAACATTTTGAAATAAAAATATCCGTCGGTCTCGGCAATCGTGGAACCGGTTAATTGTAAATGATTGTATATTTTTTCACCTGGATTGTATTTTTTGACCTTTTATGTAATTTTATGTAAATTTTATAACTTATAATTTTATGTAACCTTTTTTATGTAACTTTTCTTGTTTATTACTTGTAATTTTGTGTAATTTTTATTTCTTGTAATTTTATGTAACTTTTATTTCTTGTTTGTTGCTTGTAATTTCAATAAACGGGGGTTTGGCGGTCTTTTAATTTCGAAAACTGATGGGAGATAAAGGGTTTGGTTATTTAATCTAAAGATGAGCAGATTCCCTTGCCCAGGGCTGCTATTATAATTATTTAAACATATTTTTTATCATCTTTGGCAGTTAAATTAATAACTGCGCAATAGATTCCCTAGGTGGTCGTGCAGGTGGGCGAAGTTAACAGCATCTTCACCCGCCTGACACGGCCAATAGCCAGCGTCGGGTTTTATGGACCGCACGTTAACGGTACGTGGCGGGCCGGATGCTGCGTAACGCGCAAAACATCACCAAGATGAGTGATATTAAATTGAACCAAACCCGACATGTCGTATATCACCGCAATCGGCATGTCATTTCCTATTAGATTTCGTCATAAAAATTGATATTGGATTAGTCTGAGAGGAGATGCATCTTAAATTCGAAATCGCCCCTTTCAAGGCGATTTACGAACGCTGACACATCCAGGCGTACCTGTCATAATGTAGTTCACACGCGGATGTGTCAGGCGTTCATTTTTGTGTTTAAATGACAGATACAGTACTTTTCTGTCGTGAGATATCTTTAAAAAACCGGCCGAAATTGGCCGCCGCTGCACGGTATCACAGCGGCTTTCGGGTCGACCCAGCGGAGATGCGCGCGGTCCACCACGGGCAGCCTCTGGGTGAAAGTAAGATGCATCTCCCCACTCTGGCTAATCCGATTTCGACCGTTAAAATCCCGTTATGTCTAGTTTTAGGGGTATAAATAAAGGATGGTTTCGTGGACGGGCATCCTCAGTTTTCGGAAACATTTTTTACCTCGTTACTCTGCCCGTTCGCGAAGCCGAATTTGTGAAAAAAGTGTTTAATTTCTAAATTTGTGATCTTAATTTTCTAAAAAAGTGTTAGATTTTTTTTTGTGTTTTTGAATAATTTAAATTCTCTTTTTTTTAAATTAAATTCATTCGTCTTCGCCTGTGGTAAAAATATTTACCACGGTGAATTTCTGATACCGCGAGGCGGAGACCCACCCTATTTGCCTATTTTTTAATTCCGGATGAGCTTTCAACATTTTTTTTGGGTTAAAAAGTAGCGTCGAGATTGGTGCGCAGCGCTTGTGCGTACCACAGACCATAATTCCTCGATGTCGAGTAAGCGACATATTACTCGAGATTCACGGAGGAATATCCGGGGGACACTTTGGAGTCAATAAGACTTTAGCCAAGGTTCGAGAACGCTTCTACTGGATAAAAAGTCGGGAGGATGTCGAGAACTGGTGCCGGAAATGCGACGTCTGCGCCGCGAGCAAGGGACCGAGGACGCGAAGTCGTGGTGCGATGTAGACCTACAACGTTGGTTCTCCATTCGAAAGAATCGCCATCGATGTGGCCGGTCCATTTCCCATGACTGACGACGGAAATAGATACATTCTGGTTGCGATGGACTACTTCAGCAAGTGGCCCGAAGCTTATGCCATCCCAAACCAAGAGGCGAAAACGGTAGCAAGAGTGATGGTAGAAAATTGGATATGTCGTTTTGGGGTACCACTAGAACTCTATTCCGATCAGGGGCGAAATTTCGAGTCAGTAGTCTTCCAAAATATTTGCGAGCTATTGAAAATAAATAAGACCAGAACGACACCACTGCATCCCCAATCTGACGGCATGGTTGAAAGGTTTAACAGAACTATGGAGCAGCATTTAACAAAGGTCGTCGATAAACAGCAACGTGACTGGGACCGACATCTACCCTTATTTTTAATGGCCTATCGTTCAGCAATTCATGATACAACAGGGCACTCTCCAGCAAGTGTAATCTTTGGGCGAGAGGTACGATTACCTTGTGATTTACTTTTTGGGTCACCCACGCCTATCAATGGCGAAGAAATACACGGATGGGCTCAAAGAAAGAATAGAGAGCGTTCATGAAGATGTTCGGCATAGGATTAAATTTGCAACGATACGATCTAAACCGAAACGGAGCTGGGTTCGACGTTGGGGAGCTGATTTGGCTGTATAATCCGATCCGGAAGAAGGGAATCTCACCAAAGTTAATGGCACCCTGGGAAGGCCCTTATAAGATCATGAAACGGATCAATGATGTCGTATACCGAATACAGCGAAACCCAAGGAACAAAATGAAAGTAGTTCATTTGGACCGGTTGACCAAATATGACAATAATGATCCTGTTCGGGACGAACAATATCGAGAGAGGGAGGCTGTGTAACGAGCTGTTCGTTGACATTTGACAGTTCCATAGAAAAGTGTCATACATAGATAACATAATAATAGTGCCACATGCGCAGAACGGCGGGCCGGTATGCCCAGTGGTTGAAATAAGAACTAACATGATTAAATAAATAGCAAAGAAATGGAAGGGTTCTTACCTGAGTAGAAAAACAAAAGAGAGCTGTTCTTTTGTGTTTGAATAAAAAAATAGTGTTGAATTGCGAGCGATTGTAAAATGTCAGAGATAATGTACAAGCGATAATAAAAGATTTATTTTACGAGTTGTGCCATTTCATTTTCGAGCGAGCCACGCCACGTAACAGTATTATTGTTTTGTTCGATTTTTTGTTTGTAGTGTGGTTCTTTCCTTTTTTTTATTATGTTGTTACATATATTACGGTATCTTTTATAATACAGATAAGTGAATGGTTGAATGGATGTTTTTTTACTTGCTGATGAAGTTGGTCACGTTTGTGAGTGCATTTTATTATATTCGATGTTATCCAGGGTTTTATACATTTATTTATTTTTCTAACATAAGAGGTAGTATTTTTTTAGACTATGGGCAGTACCACAACGATTGGGACGCCCTCCTTTATTCTCCAGATAAGTTGGACGGACTATACATGCGTTGCTAGGCGAACTGTAGATAGCTAGTATTGCAAGGGTGTTTTTAATTATTATTTTTAAACAATTTGCCTGTAATAAGGTAGGTTCATAGATAGAGACGTTTTTTACTTGTTTATTTATATATACAACAACACCATCCGATCTGTTTTGAGAAATTTCTGTCCTGAATGGTTCGTAATTGTTAATGGGTGTGGTGTTGTCTGTCGTCCAAAACTCAGTCAGGATTATTATGTCAAATTCCATGTTGGTGTCAGTTAGGAATATTAATAAATTGTCAAAGTTTTTTTCTAGCGATCGGATGTTCAGATTAAGTATTTTTATGTTGTAGTGCCTGTTGAATGAAAGTGAGCATTTAGAGGCACAGTCTGGCGTGTCGGTTTTTATTTGCTTTATTGTATCTAAATTATTTATACATGAGAAAGCCATTTTTGTTTGGGAAGGTAATGTAGTATTCTGGCTTGTCTAGCTTTATTTTGCATTTAAGACATATAACCATATTTATTTTTTTGTATTGTAAGCAACTTACACTTTTGAATTTATTATTTTTATGTTTTGGCCAACCATTATATATCGACGTTTTATAACAGAAGAACGTTTTTTTTAATACCCTGAATGTTATATATTGTATAATCCCCAAAATGAAACCAGTTAATTTTTGAGTTATAAAAGTAGTGTAGTGTACATATAATTTTGTTCAAATCGTTATCATTTAATATTTTTATTATTTTAGAGTTATCTGTTGCGCGTACGTATATAATTCCATTACAATTGACCCACGAGTATATATATTGCGTTTGTTTAGCAATATCGCGAACTTTTTTGTATAAAATTCTATCAGATTTGGTTAAGTTAACGTTGACATAAATTAGACCGGTGGAGTTAGTAAATCCCAAGTTAGCGGCAGTAAGACCCTTATGGCGCCGCGCCTCCTTTAACCGTAGATCTCTCTTGAGCTTGCTTCTGAAGCGCAGTACATGGATGGTGCGTAGTATGTGTTTGAACGGATACTGATAGCTGCGACGGCCTGAATTGGCCAACACCGCCATTAGTGACTGCGTGATTGGAGGTGGCGGGTAACGTAATAGTGTGCGAGTAATCGATGTCATCCTCGTTCAGTTCGATATTGTAACATCTGGCTAAATTTTTGAATGTGTCGAACAAATGAGTTTCACTAATCGGAGGAAGGCCGTGGATTTCGATGTTTTTTGAGCGCTGCCATTGTTTTTGTTGGTTCAATGTGTCCCTTTGTTGGTTAAGATCAGTCTTTAGTAACTTCAGTTCCTCTTCAAGATTGTCCAGAGGTTTGATTCTCTTGTCCAATTCAGACACTCTATTGTCTACTTCAACGATCCGGTTCAAGCAGAAATCAATCGATTTACTTATTTCTGTTTTTAAGTTAGATAATTTTGTTTTAAATTCCTGTCTAATTTTCGTGATTTCTTCGAGAATGGAAGCAATGTTCTCCTCCAATGTGTCTTGGGAGAGGCTAGTGCAATTTTTTTTACACTTCCAACTTTTTGATTTGTCACCAAGTTTTCGGAAATTTCGTTCACTCTGACCAACGCAGGAATAATGGTAGGTATCGTTGCAGACAGAGCAAGTTAACGCGTCCTCAAGCAACAGCGGGGATTCGCACTCCTTCCTCGCACAGTGCATGATTGCTTTTCACTTTATTGATTGTTTTTATTTATTATTTTTTATTTACTTTGTTACTCTATTGCACTTAATGTAGGTGGTTGAAACTAAATTATTATTATTGTCACTTTCTTGAGACTTATTGTTCTTCAAGTATATTTGCGATATTATTTATTCTAAACCTTCTCTTGTCGCCAAAATGAATTCACTCAATTAATCACAGTTCTATTATCAATGTACATATATAACTTCCGTAGCACTGTTGATCGATTTATTGTTTTAGAGACAGTTCAACACAGAGAATGATAGAACGCGTGTGTCAACAACCACTGACGAATTTTACTCCGATAAATATTGTTCATTTTATATCGTTCATTTCTCTTAAATATGTTTTATTTCTATTTTTATTTTTTAATTATTTAATTTAAAACGTGTTTTATGTTAGGTATATAAAAACCTTTGTAACTTTCTTATACTGTAAAAGTCCTCTAGGACGTTGATTAATAAAAAGTAATAATAATTTTAAAAAATAGTGAATTCACCTCCGGCCACCACTGGCTACAATAAAAGGCGGAGTGCGCTTGAACATTAGATGCATACCGACCACGCACACCCGTCCTACGCGGAAACAGCTTAAGGCCGGTCGCACTTTGGATACGAATTATTATCGCACGCATTCGTACAATTATTTTCGTACGTATTGAGCGCGTACATTGATCGCGTCTTACGTTGGTCACGATCAGTTCTTTTCGCCTTTCTTCAATAACGTTTGTGCCAAATGAATAATCTGCATCTTCTGGAAAACTCTCTTCTGACTCGTAGGCTGCTACGGCGTCGTCGTCATCGTAGAACCGAATGGATGAACGAAATATATACTAGAAGGGATGCATTTGGTGAATTCCGTCATATTATGGCAGACTTAAATAATGACACATTTCATGACTATCTTTTTAATAGATTCACAAATGCTGGGAAGAATCGAAGTGCAACAAGAGCTCATAACATCGGAGAAATATTTAAAAGTTTTTTTGTTCGAAGTACTTAATTATACCTCACCTTCATTAGACCAAATTATTTAACGTCGCGCAGTTGAATCACTTTGGTCGCACAAACATTTGTGGTCATGTATCGAATTTAAAACATATTGATTATTTTATTTGTATATATCTACTTTTATTTGAGTATTTACACCAACATGTTTCAGAAATTACCATTCCATCATCAGTGTTGTATAACTGTCAAAAAAAATTCGAATGAAATGTCTCTCGTTCCTTGTTTATCTAAATTAAATTTAAATTAAATTAAAAAAAATTTAAAATGATTTAGAAAAACAAGGAACAAAAGACATTTCATTCGAAATTTTTTGACAGTTAACAACACCCTGATGATGGAATGGTAATTTCTGAAACATGTTGGTGTAAATACTCAAATAAAAGTAGATATATACAAATGAAATAATCAATATTTTTAAAAAATGTCAATCTACAATGCTGCTCAATCAATTGGAAAAATGTATCAAATTGACAAAATTTTCAATATCCATCGTACGAAATCGCAAAAATTTCCGAACAAATCCGGATCGTGTCGGACGTTGCATCTATACGTACGTACACGCACTACTAAATCGTGTACAGTGTGCGATGTTCAATACTACTTCGAGGGTCTACTCAATTTCGTACGAAAACGCACCCAGTGTGCGGCCGGCGTAATTGCCTCGCTCCAACCCAATCAGAATATCTCATTTAAGTACGAAAGTTGCGCCTTTCTTTGAGTTAGTGTTAATAAAGTCATCGGTCGCTAGCTCTAGCCGTAAAGCCGGGTGAGTGATGGCCGCCAGCTGGGAGGGCACGACGCTCTTAGCAGTGGCGGCGCCGCGACGCCGGAGACGCGCGTGTCAAGAAATTGGGATGGAAAATTCGGAAAAAATTTACGACAATCCGCCGCGCTTGGCGAGGGATGCGTTTTCCAATAACGCCGCGTTTGGCAAAGCCGCGTTAGATGATACTATGATTTCTAACGCCGGCCGCACACTGGATGCGTTTTCATACGAAATTGAGTAGTACGTATACGTACGAATACGCATGTACATTCCTGACCTTTGTAGTAGTATTGAACATCGCACACTGTACACAATTTAGCAGTGCGTGTACGCACGTATAGATGCGACGTCCGACACGATCCGGATTTGTTCGGAAATTTTTGCGATATCGTACGACGGATATTGAAAAATTGGTCAATTTGATACATGACCACAAATGTTTGTGGGATCAAAGTGATTCAACTACGTGACCATCAGCGCAGATCATGGCGGAGAATCTCTAAAGAACTAAAAAATACCTGTAAATTAAATTATTTGGTTTAATGAAGGTGAGGTATAATAATTATGTACTTCGAACAAAAAAACTTTTAAATATTTCTCCGATGTTATGAGCTCTCGTTGCACTTCGATTCTCCCCAGTATTTGTGAATCTATTAGACATACAGTCATGAAATTTGTCATTATTTGTGATATAGTTTTCCTGAAGATATAGATTATTCATTTGGCACAAACATTATTGGAGAAATTCGAAAAGTAACTGATCGTGATCAACGCAAGATGAAATCAATGTGCGCGCTCCATACGTATGAAAATAATCGTACGAATACGTACGTAATAATTCGTAACCAAAGTGCGGCCGACCGTATTATAAAGATCCTTTACTAACTTGATTGCATTGACCAAAATACACATGTATTCGCCGGCAAGACATGAGTTACTTTTTTATTCCAATAGCTGCAAAACGAACGCTTCAAAAAAGGCTTCATCAACGGGACAATAATTTATTTTATTAATATTTATTATGATAAAAATTTATACTTTAACATTTTTTTGCTTACCGACAAACTTAAATAAAATACAAAAGTGAAAACATAATATATATGGCTCATTATAAAATAATATCTCGTATACCACACTTTTGTCAAAATCAAGTTTTGTGTATTTGTCTTTAAATATGTGTAGGTATATGTAATCTGACAGAAGCTTGTATCTTAAAAACAATTTGTGTCTCTTATTCCATTAAATAAATTCCTTTTATTCTATTTATTGGAAATAATCTAGGTATTATGTATTATGCAGTTTTAATATTGCAATATTACATTTTTTTAACCAAATGACGTTTTATTTTATAGAAATGGTTCCTTTATTTCTTTTTATATTTCCTGAGATTAATAACATACCTTAAAATGTCGACCGACATTTAAACATTGCTCGGCTTGCAGATCAGTCGCTTAATAATGGTAATAACTTGTTAAAATGCCGTAATTAGCTCCTCATTAACATCGTCAAACGTGGATTTTTTCCCGTGTCCACTCTTTTTCAGTACATTGATATTGTATTAAGTTTTCCAAGTCCTCTTCAGCCACTTAAAATTCTAAAAGATTTTCAATAGGCATGACAGTTAGTCTCTCTCTACTTACCTCTAGCTACCTCTATAATCCAGTGGTATATTTAAACAAATGTTTATCAATCAATTAGAAAAGACATACAGAAAAATCAAATTAACGAAAAAATATTTTAACTGCTACCAGAATTCTACCCAACGGACCTCCATTCTATCCGGTATATCACAAAGGTATTTTGACTATTGCATTATAAAAAGCGGATTGCTTTAAAAATGGAATAAAAATATTAACCAATTAAAAATATAAGGTCGAAAATTTTTCGTTAACTTACCAAAGTGCCGTGGTGAAATTGGATAACGCGCTATAATAATAATTCCCGGATAGAATGGAGGTCCGTTGGTTCGAATCCCGGTAGCAGTTAAAATATTTTTTCGTTAATTTAATTTTTCTGTATGTTTTTTCTAATTGATTGATAAAAATTTGTTTAATAATTCACAGAAATTTGTTCTGGAATTGCAACTTCACAATAATAATGTGTTTTCTTTAATTTATAATGGTATATTTAATTACTGATTTGTTCAAAAATCTTCTTCACCAGAAATGAAAACTAATATTTTTTCTGTGTTAATGCAAATACATTTTTATTTATTGAATTAAAAAAAATTCAATAATCAACCCCGTTATCTTACAATCGCGATTGGAAAAACCGTAGTGGATGAGGGATTATGCTGCAAGGTGACAGCTGCATTTTAATTCAACCTGTCGTCTTTTTTAAATTCCTTTGCAGCATCTTAATGGACCTTCGCATACCATTAGATGTATAGTTGTGTTATGTTCCGGATATATTTTTAGTGGATGTCAAAACTTTGTGCCGACGCGTATAATGACGAATATAAAGCGTCATAAACTCTGACAATGTTTTATCCACGCATTTGACTGAAAAGCTTTAATCATAATATTACAGCAAAAATGACTTCTGACTGTACAAAAATGACTTCTGACTGCACAAAAAGGAAGAAATCATGCCGGAAACCTTTTAAAAGTTCAGATATGTTTTAAATTTATTTATTTTGTACGAGACACTAACAAAATAATGGGTACACGATGCATAAAAACAATACATTATTATTTAAAATTCAACCCACTATCTCAGTTACAAGTATCTGCGGCCTGCTCTAGCAAATTGCATATTTTTATTTATATTTATTTATTTATTAACGCTCTACAGGGCTTTTACAAACAAATAGAATGGATAGTTTTAAGAAAAAAAATAATAACATATAAAAATAACAATGACAAAATGGAAAGAAAATACTTAAAATACGATGCAAATATATAAAGATAAATATAATATAAAGTAAAAAGCAAGAGAAGAATAAGGAAAACATATAATAGAAATTCAAAAACATAAAAAGTAATAATATAGAGTGAAGAGCAATAGCAAAAAGCTTAGAAGGTCATATTATAATAAACAAATTTCATAACAATTAGTTATCTCACTCAACCAATAATCAAAACAAATACAAATCAATTATTTAAGCCCAATTTGATAAATACTAGTAATCTTTCAATATACCTTTTAAAATATGTTTGAATATTATAAAGTTTTTGGCAAAGACGTCAAGTTGCTCATATATGTTTGTTAGTCTAGGAAGCATTTGCAGTGGGGAATTAAAAACGTAGTTGGTAACTACAGTTTCCACGGCATGACTTCTAGTTACGCGAGACGGAACACGCAGGCAGATACGTTCTAGTAGCTGAGGACAGTTGATAGTACCATTTATTAATTTGCGTATATTATACACATAACCATAATATTATACACATAAAATGCATTGTGATCATGTACAAATATGTAAATAATGTTCAGAATAATAGAATATTAGTTAAAGTAGTATAAACCACTACCAGATTTTGGGTCTACCGGTCAGGTACCCGTCTTTTCGTCAGGACCAACACTACACTACGACGTTGACAACACTATAAACCACAACCATAGTATTGTTAAACTTTCACCACACCATATTTATCACATGCGTGTTAATCTTGTCCTAACATGCA
Organism: Agrypnia vestita; assembly: GCA_016648135.1. Taxonomy (NCBI): domain Eukaryota; kingdom Metazoa; phylum Arthropoda; class Insecta; order Trichoptera; family Phryganeidae; genus Agrypnia; species Agrypnia vestita. The sequence goes on from JADDOH010024331.1 coordinate 15,498, forward strand.
TTATTTAAATATTAAAAATATTAATAATAAATGTTCAAAATATTTTGAGTATGTCCAAATTTTTCAAAAACAGATTTTATCCTCAGGGGGACATCATTAATCCAGATATATTATAAATGTCTCACAGAGACGTTTATAATTTTTTTGCAAGATATATTATAGATGTCTCATAGGGAGGAAGCTATATTTTTATTTGGGAAGTATGTATGGAAGTCTTTTTGGGTGTTCATAGGGCTAAAATATTATTATCTATCATGGGTGAAAATTGTGAACGTTACATCGTGTAAAGTGATCACGTAAGCCAGCTGTACGATAGATCATAAGCCCTGTGAACAAATAATACGGTATTAGTATCTACTTATCTCATGTAATTTTAGTCGAAACTTTGGTACTTTGGAAACGGTACTTCGGTAATCCGTTTGAAGCTGTCAGATAAGATAAGATAAGAAGGCACTTTTCTACAGGGATAATACGAAAATATGTGTACCTACATGCTAGTGATATTTTCAGAAGTATCATTACTGTATTTTTATACGCTTCATCTCGACACATGTTCGGCAGAACAACCGCTGGCAGCTCGGCATGTCGCATGTCAATTTCTATAATTAATTCCCCAGAATGCGCGGTGAGTCGGCCCGAGACCCAGGACTCGTAGTATATCCGGAAATACCACCGGGACACTCAATATCCTTCTGGCATTTTATTCCTGCGTGAAACAGGATTATAAAAAATATCATATGAATGCCTATATACTCGTATGTACCGTATTTGAAAATGACGTCACCTGGGTGACACCACTGCAGGGATATGTATTTGACTGGCAGTAACCCTTTTTGCAATATAACATTCCTTTCCAAGAAGGCTTACGGGATACGTAGCACACTCGTACATCTCCAGCAGTAGGTATATTTCGAAGGCGTCATCTTACGCTTATCGCTACTGCGGAAGCCTCCATCGCCAGTGATGTACAAGATACCATATATACAAAGTACCCTGGAATACAAAATGCAAGATACTTTAAAATCAAGTACATATTTCAAATACCAGATACAAATAACTTTCTGGAATGGTATCTGAAATACAAGATACAAAATACGTTATCTACCAAATACTTTTTAAAGATAAGATCCTTTTGTAAGAAAACACATTTTATTGAATGTAACGTGAATTATTTACGAATAAATCGCGTCGATCGCGCAAATGTGACGAGATAAAATATTATATTTTTAAGGTTTTAATAAATTGAGACTTAAGTAAAACCAGTTCTTCAAACATTTTGTCGCTCATTTTTCTTCGATGAGGTCTCATTATAGGTACATCATTGGAAAAAAGTATCTTAGCAATCTTAGTATTTACAAAATACTATGATACCAAAAGAATGTATCTAAATACAAGATACAGGATGAATATTCAAAAAAGTATTTCAGATACAAAATGAAAATACGTATTTTGCATCTTGTATCTGTATTTCAAATACTTGTATCTTGGATAAGTCACATCTCTGTCCATTTAAAGATTTGAATTACAAGAACAAATGTAATTTTAGTTGCTTGTTTGATGTATTAGCCTTTTCACACTATCGTAAACTGGTTCTTATTAAAATTGATGAATTATTACTAAATCTCATAACATCCGTTTTTTTGTCAGTTTTTTCATATAAACGTCACCTTCGCATGTTTTTAATTAATCGATCGATTTTGCGCGCATATAAAATGTGCGGAACTCAACTGTGGGTTTATTACTTTTTTATTACTCCAAACCTCACAATACAAACAATACCACTGATTTTTAGAATTTATTAAAGGTGTAAAAATTCATAAATATTTTTGATTTTTTTCCATTAGTCCATCCTCCCAATATACACAGGATATTAAGTTTGTCATGTACCTTGTTACTATTTTATTAATGTGTGTACAAACCAATGCTGTACTAATTATTCATCGTCGCTAAAATATGTTCTAAATATTAATATAAAGTTTACAAAGTAACCTCATTCGTTAATGCTTTACCCCACACGACGATACGTGGCAAACCAACATTTTGATAGAGTGGATAACAAATTTCTCGAATTATTCAGTTCAACAAACTGAATCGCGGTAGATTCTCGGCTGCTGAAATTGAATTAATGTGAATTTATTTTCACCATGTACTGCAATAAAAATGATGGATTCTTTTTAATTATATTGATAACGAATATTTAAATGTGCCTGTTTAAATACATTTTTCGTCGCCCGTGGAACTGTCGTGTTTTTATGGTTTGATGTGAACAAAATTATTTTTGAGTTTAATCTCTTTCACTATCTACAGTAAAATCTCGCTCATTAAGAGTTTATAAATATATTAATGATGTAAATTAGGGTTACCTTGTACATCTTTTATTCCGTGGTCCAGTGGTTTGATGATATCACAAGGCGAAACTGATCACCACTAGTGACAAGTGTATACTTATTTCATCAATTTGATCGTGAATCTCCACCAAAAATATCGTGGCTACACTAAAGACCGCTCGATCACATTGGACCTGAAGTGTCTCTCAAAAATTTCTCCTCCAAGGTACCAGCATGTGGCTCTGTACCAGTAACTCCAAGAGACGCGACCACAGGAAAGACCTCTAAGAATATGGAGAGAAAGACGCGAAAATATTTAATGTTAACGAATGGTGGACCTTCTGGGAGAACAGATAGCAGTAACGACAATTACTACACGAAAAAGCAAACAATCTCAATTGATCGTGGCCGTCTAATGATGACGATGATTATATTCAATTCCATTCCTAGTGAATTTGATCCATTTTATTTCATTCCTACCGAATTTGATCCATTTTATTTCATTCCTACCGAATTTGATCCATTTTATTTCATTCCTACCGAATTTGATCCATTTTATTTCATTCCTACCGAATTTGATCCATTTTATTTCATTCCTACCGAATTTGATCCATTTTATTCTAAAATCCTGAGAAAATTATTCCCGAGTGTCTGAAAAATATAAGTACATAAAAGAAAATCGATTTATTCTGAGGATGCTCCAAATAGTGTCCAAAGGTACTAACAAACAGATGCGGAAAATGTTTAAGGCTGTGTTTTCCGGTATCGTGTGTTAGAAGAATAAAGAAGAATAGGACGAAATAATAGTTTGATATTTTTTTACTTTATTTAATAAAGTAAAAAACTTATAAATATAGTAAAAATAAAGTATAAAACCTACGACAGAATAGGATCGATGGAGAGAGATACAGAAGAAAAATAATATAAATTATTTAATTCGAAGCTCTACAGATTTTTCCATAAGACAGTGTACGTGAATAAAAATTCGAAACGAAACCCAAAATGACATTACATAAATAAAGTCATACATTAAAACATGATAGACGCTTCAGTCCTTAGTGAAAATGTTGAAAACGACCAAATGATATTTATTTTCAAACACACCGTTCGCTGTTTCGCACGTGTTGTCTTTCTGGCAATCATTTATTTTGAGCGCATTCATAGACAATGATAAAAAAAACACATATCGTTATGTAACTGGCAGTTGGCAGCAAAACAATTTGGCGTTTAGCATTGCAGAAATATTAAGAAAAAGAGAGTTAAAAAATCTGTTATGGAACTGAAAACCAGGTATTGCCAACATTGTTAATGCTTATTCTGCAACCTGCAAGAAATAATATTAATATAAAAAAATTGTAATACACATGAAAAAATTTAAACAATATGCAACAACAAAGCGTCATATAATTTTATCTATCAACAAGTTTAGTTAATATTTTCGTTGAAAAATGTCTGCTGTAACAGCTGTTTAAATTTGCCGTGCTCTGGAAAGATCTGGGTTATTGCTATGTGTATTAGAAATATATTATTTATACACGAGTGCACAATAATTACGAGTGCTCACATAATTACGAAAAAAGCGAGAAATGTATTTAGAAATTAAAGATCGTCACAAATTTACGGCTTACCTACCTTCAACTATTTTTAAAATATTTATGCAAGTAGAAGATATAATCTACTGAATACCAATTAAAATGGCAAGCGCTAAGCATATTAATTAACCTGAGGTACGAAAACTGTTGCTGTAAATGAATACTATACTATACTGAAAGCCGAAACGCTGGTTCTAGCAATATATGTGTAATAAAACCGATAGTATAGAATAATCCCAGGGAGTGGCCAGTTGTGAAGGTAAAAGGGTAGTGAGGGATGTTAGTTACTAAGAGAGTTCTCTATCTAATAAACAATAGGTAAAATAAGAAAAAAATGTGCGATTACGCATAAGTAAGTTCAAACTTTTATTTTTTTTATTTTGGCGAATATAAAGACGAAAATAAGATGTTTCCATGACCTTTCTGCTTTGTATTTCCCTCTGTCTCGTCATTCCGGGGTCTTCTTTAAATGTTCTAGCTAAGGAGACACTTAATTTATTAACTTCTAGATAAAACTTAAAAACAATAATGAAATATGTATACCTACTGAAAATTAAAAAAAAATTAATGTGAAAGCATATCGTCGCTGTATATATAATTAATTCTATGTGATGTTTTAATACATTCTGAGATAAACGAATAAAACTGTTTTAAAAAATAATCGCACAGACTAGATTTATAAAAAATATTTTAAACAATAACTAGGCAGACTTTCCAGATGAACGGCAATGTTTTTAGTATATCTCCATTGTTTATATGAAAAACTGACAAATTGATTCGTTCATCTCAGAATGTATTAAACGGCACATTGGATTTGTTATTGTATACACGATGTACGATATATATACGATAATATATAGGATATTACTCTGTACTCACTGCATATGCTTTGATAAATAATAAAAAAATGTTCGCATGCTTTGTTCCAGGGTAATTCTGTGTTTGTCATTTTTATAACATTTTTGACTATCAGGAGTCTCACCTGTTTCTTTAGAATGTGAGAGTTGAATTCTAGCCTGGCAACGTGATCCTCTGACCTCCGCATCACATGTATAAAGATCATTGATAAAAAATCTTTTTTTTTTGTTATATACGGCTGGTCAAAACCTCAACCCGTGGATAGGAAAATTTGCTGAAATCTGTCACGACGCCAATGACGTCACGTGAATTAAGATAAGCCACGAAGATTTCACATGTTTACCGGTGAGCTTCTTTCAAAATCTGGGGTTTAAAATAGACTTGAACGTAGCGCTTTCAGCCGTCGGGCTCTGCAGTCAATCACCCTCCTCCAGAAAGTGTCTAGAAATATTGTAGGGAATGAAGTGAATGGCGGGTACAGCGGTTATCTGTCGCATCTCGCGCTGCCCGCGGCCCACGCGGAGGCCGCGGAGATACGGGTTCGGAGTTAAATTTAAAACTGTCACTGGCCGCGTGCTGGAAGCTGGAAGCTGGAGCCCTATCACGCGCGCCGGCCAGGGATCGCGAACAACGAGCGAGATATTTGTATAAACCGCGCATTAAGGCTGGACAGTCACTGCAAATGCATATTTCGGCGTTTCTTTACGAAAATGTCGGTTTTTGTTATTCATTTATATCAGAATATATTGTCTAGACTGCAATTTTTTAGGGCAATAACTTAGATAAAACCTTTGTTCTTATATAAAAGTAATAAAATGAACATTAAACTGGACATAAAATAGAATGCCGTTGCGGCAACGGCATCCTGTTTTATAATTACGTCATTTATTGGCGCATTTCATACTTGAATTTTTATTTTTAAATAATAATTAAGGAATTTTTTATTTTAAAAAATAACTTTTATTTAGTGAGTAAAGCCTCAAAATACGGGAATAAATAGAATACACTGTTTAAAATCATCTCTTTATATAAATAAAAAAGCGTTTTAAAATCAACAAAAAACGAATAACTTTCTTGTAAATTTAAAACATTACAACTTTATTAATATTGAATATTTCTTAATTTCTTTTGTACGGATTATAGATAATAAAATATCCTTTATTATACGTATAAAAAAAACATATTATGCGTATCTACATATAAATATTCATTAAAACTTTGCGCCGCCTAGGACACTAAAAACAATTTTTTTGCCGCGGCCTGACGATTAATGCTTATATTTTCTTAATTATTGTAAATAATGTTCAGTTTATTACTTTTGTATATGAATAAGTTTTACCTAAGTTATTGCCCTAAAAAAAGTCTAGAATATATATATAGATTCGTCATTATACGTTGCTACTGTCGATATCAAAAAAATTTACTGTCATTAACGGGACCCATAACTTTCTATTACTTGTAGGAAGCTTTATCTATTAAGTTAAAATGACCTAAACATAAAGCTACAATCGCAAATTTATTAAATTCTTTCATTCTTCATGATTTTTTTATGCAAGAATTTTGATTATATTTATGTAATATGTTAAATATAGAGAAAACGTAATACTATGAAGAATGCTCAAAATAATTTAAATTTTCGGACACGCGTTGCAGGGTATCGGTATTAAAATAATGATTCCGTTGTCTGTCTGTCCACCCGTCCTGACTTCCTAGAATTCATATTAATTTAATTCCATTTTCATAATCAGTATGATAGCTGACCTCATTTTCAAATAAAATAAAAACATTAGGTACTTACCTATTTCGTTTTCAAAATTAGTATGATTACATAATTAAATAACATAAAAACATTACCTTTATGCTTTTTTAATAAAATACTAGGTGCCCGTTGCACGGCTACGCGTGCAATTTAGCCTGGCGGCAGATTCACTGATGATTAAGTAACGAAGAATAAGAAGACGGACTCACTGTTGGTTGAGTAACGAAGAAAAAGATTGACGGTAAACACTTTCCGGTAACGCCCCGATCGCAAAAATCGGACTGCGCGTTCGGAAGATCGTACTATAAGATTCGATAGAAGAAGAAGAAGAGAGCTATCTATGGTATTTTTCCAAATTGAAATCGAATGATAAATGACAGAGTTGTGAAAGATCGAGTGGGGAGAGAGAGAACCTCAACTTGTAAAAACCGAAGGGTGTAAGAGGAAGCCGCGCAAAGGTGAGTGAGTCAGACGGCTCCCGCTTTGCGGTCGCAGACGCCCGCTGTGCGGGCGACGGTTGTCAACAGTCGCCGCGCGGCTTTGCCGCGCAGCGTCTATCGTGAAAAGGCGCGGACGGGCTGGGCTCCTCTGGAACTTTTTAAATTTTCGAAATCGGGCATCGCTTCGCGAACATATCCAAGAAAAACCCAAAATCCACAACATAACCTAACCTAACCTAACCTAACCTGAAATAATTTTTTTTTGCTTATAACTTGTATTGTAACAAAAATTGTAAATGTACTGAAACATATTATTTAAAAAATTGAAAACAGTGAAAGAAAAAATTGAATAAGTTAAGAATAATATTAATAAGAAGAAAGAGCTACACTTTCATCGAAATTATCATCTAATCGCAAAATACATTTACAAAAAATACCCTCGAAAACAATAGTTATATTCAGAAGAAATGTTTTAAAATAAATATTTTTATCTTATTTTTTGAAGAACGCACTAAACCTTATCTAAACTAACATAACCTAACCCAACATTTTTCTTCTGAAATTATTCTCGGTGGTGCATGTTATTGATACATGATTCTGTAACTTGTAGGTTGTAGTCCTAAAAAATTATATACATCATTATATATTTCGACCTTGGTTAGGTACCTAGGAAAGTGGAGGGGGTGAAAAAGTTTCATAAAAATGTGCAAAAGACGGCGTCTCTAATTTTTAAAAGTACGCCTATAACTATACGGTGTTTTATTTTTGCATTTTCGCGAGAAAGAAAGCTATGCAAAAACTTTGTACGTAAAAAAAAAAGATGGCCGGATTCGTCACAAAACGTCATACTTTAATTTTGAATCCGATCGCACAACACCGAGATATTAATAAAAATGAAATTTCACGAGATCTAGCATGGAAACGAAAGAAGAAGAAGAATAAAATAAATGTTTACAAAAAATCACGCGGCAAAGACTTGTCTTTTGTAATTTTTTTTAAAATGATGGCATTCAAACCCGCTGAGAAACCTCACTTAAATGATTTCAATATATTTTTATTTAAAACATATGTAGGTACCTAATTTAATATGCACGCACGAAAATGTATTCAACCATTACGCCTAACATTTTTAAAAATATTTGAATCGAAAACAGCTGATTGAAATAAATATTTTCGAAAACTATGTTTCTTAGATTTAATCTTTTACAACTATACTGAATTAAAATATATTTTCTTCTTGTCAAAATCGATAAATCATATTTTAAACTTTATATTTCTTACAACAGATGTATTATTCATCAAAAATATACCGAGACATTACATTTTTAATTTCAACAACATGCATTTTTTGTATGAAACTGACATTCCATCATTTAATTGTCGATTAATGTAAATTTCGATAGGATTTTCGTCAATTTTTCGTGACAGAAGATGTTAATTTGGTTCGCTTTTTATAAAATTCATCTAATGGATTAAGTGTTTTTATAAAAAACACAAACCAACATGTGAACCTTTAATTATATGTAATTTTTAATGATTTAACGTTGTATTAATTCAGATATTTGTCTTAAAAAAACATATTTAAAGTAAAATCATACGAATTTTCAAAACAGCTGAGGATTTTCGCAAAGAGGGATAGGTTTAACTGAATCGCTCGTAAGAAAGTTCTTAGAAGACAAAGAAAAATTTTATACTTAACAACAATAAACACATTAAGCATTATTTTTATATTTAGTTTTTTGTGTAAAATCGACGTATTGGTCAGATAAATGTAATCAAAAATCGACATTGAGATTTTCTGTGGAATTTTTTCATATTGACAGCGCTGTTGTCATCTTTCAAATTTCGATAAACTTCGGCGAGACGGCATTCTATCTTTGTCCCGTTTTCCCTTGTCTCCTTAGCTTGTCTCGAGAAGTGAAGCTTTTTGACTGAAAATCATTTGTCAACATAAAATATCATAAAAATATAAGAAGGAGACGTCCAAAAAAATTAAAATAAAAAGTTCTTCACGCCAGAGTCTTTGGTCTTTCATGGTTTTTTATTGAAACTAAAATATTCCTCGCAGTTTAAGAAATAAATTCGATTGAAAAAGGTGAAAAAAAATTGTACATTTCGTAAAAAATACGTATTTTCGAAATAAATTAGAAAAAAAATATTTATAAATTATATAGTATGCGCAACGTGATTATCTACCTTTTTGTTGATTAAAATTTCCGAATTCTGTCTGGCGGCCGAGTTATTGAAGAAAAATCAAATTTTACTCAAATGAGCGTAGAACGGAGGTGAGAAGAAGGAAAAAATCAAGTGTACTAAATTCTCACGCGGTAACTATTTACCTTTCGTATTTTTTTTACAAAATATTCTTATTACTTATGGTTGCGGAGAAAACCGCAAAAAAGTGCGCAAAAAAGTCGAAAAAAACGCAAAAAAATCGAAATGAATAAAAGGCTTCATATAAATTTCGCGGAAACTACCTTACAACTTTAATATTAGGTCCTTACATATGAAACTGACGTTTAGTATGGGAGGAACATAAAGCCGATTTTTTTTTATTATAATATATTTATTTAATCAAAGTATGTACCATTGCTATCTATGCACTTTTGCCATCTCATAGGTAGTTCATCGATCCCTTTACTAAAAAAACCATTCGGACGGGAATCAATAAAATCTTTGAAGGTGGTTTGGACTGCCCCATCGGAGTTGAATTTTTTCCTTTGCAAGAAGTTATCCAAATTTCGAAAAAAATGGTAATCGGTTGGGGCAAGGTCCGGAGAGTACGGTGGATGTCTTAGACATTCCAATTGAAGCTCCTCTAATTTGGTAGCCGTCTGTTGTGCAGTGTGTGGTCTAGCGTTATCATGAAGCAGCAGTGGCCTAGAGCGATTAACCAGCCTCGGTTGTTAGCAGCTAGCTTTTCCATCATGGTTTGCAGTTGCTGACAATAGACATCTGCCGTAATCGTCTGGCCAGATTTAAGAAAGCTGTAGTGAACGACACCAGCACTAGTCCACCAAACGCTCACAAGTAACTCTTTTGGAGTCAATTTTCGCTTGGGGCATGGTTTGGCTGGTTTGGCAGGGTTCAGCCATTGCGATGAGCGCTTCCGATTATAGTACAGGATCCACTTTTCATCACAGGTAATGATTCGATTTAAAATCCCTTCATTATTGTGCCGGTTGAGTAATGCAACGCAGCAGTCAACGCGCGTTTGTTGATTTGCTTCACTCAATTCGTGAGGTACCCACCTTTCAAGCTTTTTCACCTTACCAATTTGCTTCAAGTGGATTAAAACAGTTTTATCACTAACACCGCAGCCTGCAGCTAACTCGGATGTGGTTTGCGATGGATCCGCTTCCACAATAGCCTTCAATTCTTCATTATCAACTTTGGTCTCCGGCCGTCCACGGGGCTTGTTCTGCAGGTCGAAATTTCCAGAACGAAAACGTTTGGAACCAAAAACGCACTGTGTTTTCTTTTGCGGCACCGTCGCCACACACATCATTAATCCTTCGAGCCGTTTCTGCAGCACTGGTGCCACGGTAGAACTCGTACTCGTAAATAACGCGATATTTCAAGTTTTTCATTTTGTAAACTGAGTGACGCAAAGAAAAAAACAATTGAGGAAAAAACAAATGAATTATAATTTTCAAAACACAAATATATGAGTAAATAGTTGTATAAATTTGGATTTGGAATTCCTAACCAAAGAGAAGATATTTGAGATCAAATTTGCCAGTACGGAAAAACGCCAATTTCATATGTAAGGACCTAATATATATGACATTTTTTCAGTTTTCTTTTTTGTTTCGTTTCAGTTTATTCAAACGTTTCAGTTTAATGAAATTAAAATTATAAAGTAAAAACTGCATCCATTACTATATCACATACGTCAGTGATATAAATCATTAATCAAAATATATAATTCTCTATGTAATAATGTCTGTTATTTATACAAATCTACACCATTTGACGATATGACCCAAAATTTACATTATTATTTTTAAGGACCCGGCGGGTAACTTAGGCAACCCGCCCTCCCCTTTTCATACAACCACCACCGATATGTTTTCCATACAAATCTGTACCGTTTGACAGATGCGACATGCGACCCTAATTTTGTATACTTAATCAGATGCGGCGGAAAACAAAGGCCACATTTTCCCCCTCCCTGTGTACCCCCACTCTCTCACCGATACATTTTCTATACAAATCTGTACCGTTTGACAGATCTGACGCAAATATTGCATGCTTATTTTTGAGGACCCGGCGTAAAACATAGGCCACATTTTCCTCCGCCCTCTTTATCACACCCTTAAAATATATTTCCGTACACATTTATACCGTTTGACAGATGTGACCAATCATGTAAAAGTACGTTATTTTTGAGGGAGCAAAGGTCGTTATTAATTATTATTATGTCCCGTAATTTTTCACGGGTTTACGGCTAGTATAATAGTATAATATAATGTATCACCATAATACTTGTTAAATGACATTTAAGTCACTAACTTTACATCACTTTAGTTTATTTACTAACACTTATTTATAACGGCGAGATATTTTGACGCTTTTACTGATTTAAATTTAAATATATATATATATATATATATATATATAGATATATATATATATATATATATATATATATAATTTCAGGACATTACCTTTGCACCCTTATAATGAGAAATTAACAAAAAAATATAACGAATCCGAATTAATAATATATTTTATGACATTATTTGACTCAAAAACATATCGTAATTGTTTACTGCACTGAAAGATGCACATTCCGCTTTAATTGGTAAAATGTGCGCAGTTCTAACGATGAAAGTACAACCAATCGAGCTTTACTTAAATGTGCTACTTCGAGATGTCATCTGTGAACGTGTAAAAATAAATACAGAGCATTATCTTATCCCTCTTACGGTGTGCTGTACTTATACTATATAATATCACTAAACGGAGAAAGAAAAGTTATTAAACGATTGAGTGGAAATATGTACATGGAACAGCTTTTACTAAGTGGTATATATTACAGCCTCTATTTATTTAATATTCGTTATTATATGTTTTAGTTAACGTAAGTATATTTATCAAATAACATCATAGTAACGTGTGGTAACATGGTGGAGTTTTCTGTCGCGAGCTGAACGCATCCTTTAATGCGGAAGCGATACACACCACAAGATACCCAGGCTTGAGTAAATCACATAGATTAATTGTAACCTCACCGGGAATCGAACCCGGAACCTTTGGTGTGAGACAATCATCTGGCCGGCTGTCCTCTTACCGCGCAGTACGCCGCACTCACTTTACCTACCGACGCAAGGGTTTTCGGCAGCTCTTTATGCCATCTCCGATCTTGCATAGTTTTCGCTTTTTATCATTTATTCATAACCATGTATACCCCTTAAATAAATTCAGCGAAAGTTGTTTCTTTTAACAATACCTACCTTCTGTTTGTACCCATATTCTTACATTTCGGTTATTCTTGGGGACAATTGTGCCCCCTCAGAAAAATCCTTTCGTTTATTTATATGTCCATCCTAGCACTTGTCGCACAATCTATAAATAGTAGCCAACGCACATCAACCCCCATAATATTATACGTAACATAAATAACAACGTAAACACAAATGGTAAAAAATACTTGGCTACCGAGTGCATGGTGTATAGGTGGACTTGTTGAAATGACGATTTAAAAACATTTTCTAATCTGTGAAAATTGTTGAAAAACTATATTTTTTACATTTTATTGAATTGTTTATGGCATAATTTTGACGCAAATTCGTAGTACCATTAGTTTACACCTTTGTATGTGGAAAATGGGTGTTTGTTTCATACATAGGACGTATATATTTTTTTAATTCCTTCTAAAATGCATCCAGTGTACATTGTTACTTTTATTATTCCTTCTCATATATACTGACCATCTGTTGTCTAAGGTATTGATACAGAAAGAGTTAGGTTAATAACTTGTTTCTTTTCCTTTTGTCTTTCGATAATTATCAAACAGACGTTTGAGGTTAACATTTTATTATGAAAAATAATAATGTTTATATTATGTTATAGAACAAATTCAACCTACAAGTAATTGAATGTTTCGACGTTAACTTTGTGGAAATCCATTATTAAAAATTATAAAATAAAACACTGAACTTTGTTTTTTTTCACTATTTTATATTTCAGACTTGTTACACTACATGTTTCGGAAACGTCCGTTTATCAGGTGAATTAAGACTGAGGTATGTGGGAGTTTCCTTCATCAGGTGAATTAAGACTGAGGTATGTGGGAGTTTCCTTCATCAGGTGAATTAAGACTGAGGTATGTGGGAGTTTCCTTCATCAGGTGAATTAAGACTGAGGTATGTGGGAGTGGTTGTCTGGTGTGTGGGTTGTGGAGTCAGTAGAAGTGGAGGGGATATCTAGGTGGTGGGAGAATCGGGAACATTGTAAGAAGGGGTGATGTGAAGGGTTGTACTTGATAATTGATTATGTTATTTGTTGTGTTTAGTATACACAGTTAGTACACCAATTAGTACACACCAGACAACCACTCCCACATACTTCAGTCTTAATTCACCTGATGAAGGAAACGGACGTTTCCGAAACATATAGTGTAACAAGTCTCAAATATAAAATAATGGAAAAAAAAACAACTTCAGTGTTTTATTTCATAATTTTTTTAATTCAACCTAATTTCGATAACACCGTAAGCTCTTTAAAATAACAATAATTATTATTAATTATATTAATAATGTCACTACGAAATCATTTTGCTCTTTTTGAAGAAGTTAATAAATATTACACTATTTTATGTTCGTTTGGACGATTATTGGTTATTGCGGTAATGGTGTGCAATGAAAATAATATTTTCAAGAATCTGACTAATTATTTTTTTAAACTCTATCCGTATATGCTAGGATTGCAATATTAAAAATGGTTGTATTTGCGTTGATTAAGTTAGGTAATATTGTGTTGAACTACTTTCCTTCTTACGGGAAGTAGTCCAACATAATCATAATTCTGTCATAATTTTATATGTTTTATTTGGGCCACATTATATTTTAACGTTTTGCTTACACATTTATTGGTGAATGAAAATTATTATATTTTTAGTTTCATAGTACTTAAGTACTGAACCACGTTACGTACTGCGACGTAAAGAAAACCATATAACCATGCGTTGAAAGTATTAACTACCGGAAACAGCTGATCGCTGACGAGCAGCGCAAAACAGGATACTTGATAGCAAGCCAGTCCGTATAGTGTTACAGGTGCCACACAATTGCTGGTGAGGTCCTATCACAATGCAGGTAACTCTATCCATCCTTCATCCGTTCAACATCAAGTGCACGGTCCGTTGTTTTATTATACGAGGACAGGCAAGTATCCTAGATGCAGTTTGTTGCATGAAACAATGTTGTACTTGCTGGTTTAAATGAGTATTTATAAAATTCCTTGATTTTACTTTCCATTTCTCAATCGCTTAGTATAAAAAAGAGGAAAAAAACTTCATAAGTGCTCCTAAAGCTTCCGTGTTGTATAAACAATACCAACAGAAATATGTTGGGAAAATATCAATGGACAAGACACATAAAATTGTAATGCAAAAATTCGGCAAAGGGTTAAAGTAATACACTCTTAGCCAGGTGGAAATGAACTGGCTCAAAATAATATACTGTCAATAGACATCCCGATTTAAAGTTAAGTGATTTAATTTCATTTTGTGACATGAAATATTGTGAAATGATCGTAGAAGAACGAAGTTTGTATCGCATTATATAAAATTAGTAGAAAAAAATCGGCTATCGCAGATTGTAATTGCTTAGCCATTCAGACAGCTGAGAAAATTGTGTTTGAAATGGATAATTGTTAAAACATTTCATTATTAACTAACTAACTAACCATCACGCCGTTTCCCCGCAGGGGTAGGCAGAGAGGATTGAACGCCACACTCTTCTATCCTGGCACACCACTTTTGCCTCGGTCACATTCATACATCTTCTAATGCAAGTTCTACGGTTGTTGCGGCTTTTAACAGGGCCATCCTCAAATACTTGTAGTACTTGATCGTGCCAGGTCTTTCACGGACGCCCTCTATTCCTGTTGCCTTCAACACTCGCTTCATATATTTTCTTAAAGGATGGTTAAGGATTACATTATTATACTTCGGCAATTATCTTTACAATGTCAATGTCTTGTTAAGACAAATTCAACTATTTTACCCTTTATTTAAGTAAATGCTACTTTACAAATTACAAAGATAAACATGTTTCAGGTTTCGGGTGAGTACTAAAAAAATATGTATCTAATCTTCAGAACATTATATATTTTCTGTAATCTTCTAAAGATCCATTGCAATGTGACTTGGTGTTTTTTTTTGCTTAGAGATATGAGGTCTTTGGTTTACAGATATGGTTTTTATTATTCGTTTCTACACATGATATAGATGTTAGTTGCTACTGCTACCTAGAATAAGTGTAATATTTTATATAGTGAAGTATTATGTAGCGCGATTAAAATGATTAAAACTCTTCAGAAAGTTTTAATCATTTTATTAGACTTGTATTAAAGCGAAAGAATTTATAATATTCGATATTAGTTAAATTAAAAATATTCCAACGTTTTACACAGGGTTAGTCAGAAATATTTAAAAAAATTCAAATTTTGAAGTCACCTTCTCCATACCTGTTTTAATTATTGTAGGATATTAATGTTACAACATATTCGATGCATAATCTAGTCAGAAATCTCCCTGTAAAGCATTTTGGAGTAGCTCTATTATACGTTATATACAGGATATCTCACAGCTAGTAGCAAAAACTTTCCAGGTGGATTACTGTCTTGATAATGAGTAGAATATTTTAAAGCCACCATGACCATGATCAGTAATTATGGAGATATGCGATATCAAATTTTAATTTTTTTTCAATATTTCTGCCTTGTATTTGCAAAAAGTTGAAATATCATTACAGTAGCATATATCGATTATGAAAAATTCATTCGATTTAATACAAGTCGAATAAAAAGATAAAAACTTTATAAAAATAAATTGATAATATAATTTTTTTGCAATTTTTTTTTTCAATTTTTTACAAAAAATAAGTCACAAGTATTGAAAACAAAATGCAAAGTTTGATATTGCATATCTCCATAACTATTGATATTAATTAGGTAATGGTTACTTGGACATTTTCGACTCAATAACAATGCAGGAATCCACCTGTGAAGTTTTTGCTACTAGCTATGCACATTATCTCGTACGTCACATTACAAGACATGCGCCACGTTAGCAAATTGTCGCAGTTCAGCAAATGTGACGTGTGTGTTGTCTTCGTGTTTCATAAATCAAAATTTGATGAGTAATCGCCCGAGCGAGTATTTGATGGGATTAATCTATTAATAATGATCCCAAGTCTTTGGTCATCTCCGGTGGGAGGCATTAACGCGTTGTTTAGGTAATAACCAGACCTGGCGCCCTTCCAACGTCGTGAAACCAAAGTGAATATTTTGCGAAGATTAAATATATTCCGATGGCTCTGCGTAAACACTCTCTCGTCAAAAAAATTAGACGTTGGAGCATCAATATTCGTACCTATAAAGGATTGTTTTATTATTTTACTCCTAATTGAGTCCTTAATAGTGATTGGCTAAACCGTTATTTATTATTAGTCTCTCCGTCTGTCCGTCGCACACTGTGATATATTCCAAATCTAGCGGAACTTAATACAATGTATACTAATTTAATTTTTATCTCCGGATGTACTGAATAGATTTTTATGAAAATTTTTCTGAATGTTCGTAAATATATTCTTTATATGAACACATAACTAAAATCTATTCAAATTCATAGAGTTTCAGGCAAGAAAAAAAACAAAAGTCGGTTCATTCGACTTATATTTGCACAAATTGAGCTTGCTTTATGTACAACATGTCAGGTAATTAACGCAAACCCTGAAAGGACTTTGTTAAAAATCAGCTACTGGTCTAAAATATTCAAGCAACTATGACCTAATGTCAATAGTTATGGAGATATGCAATATCAAAGTTTGCATTTTTTTTTCAATATTTCTAACTTATTTTTTGCAAAAAGTTGAACTATCATTACAGTAACTTATATCGATTATAAAAAATTCATTTGTTTCAATACAACTTCAATAAAATGATAAAATCCTTGTAAAAAATAACTTTTTTCAATTTTTGTTATTAATCGAATCTTGTGAACGGTGGAACTCTGTTTTCGCTTTCTTGACAAAATGGTAAGCTGGATAAATATTTAAATTTTAACTCCTCGACTGTTGTCTCAGTGTGTTATACTGGTGGGTACTCAATTTGGCATTGAGTTTTAGACTTTAACTAGAGAGAGTTTAGCTCTGGCACTCCAAAAATTCGTCTCGCTTTTTTTATTCGAGTCTCTCAGTAAGGAGACTCAGAAGCTACCTCTTTCATAAGATTGGCTGCATCCTTTTTCCAGGATGATCTCAGACTATCTTCAGTGGGGACCGTTAATTCTTCTTGAGTTTTTGTAGAAACTAGATCTATGATTTTTCTCTTTTGGATTTTCGAAATACATTTTCGAATGACTTCCAAAGCCTACCTGATCTTGTACAATCTCGTAAACCTGCTGAACTTGAGGATGGCAGCAGGTCGAGAAACTTAGAAGGCAATGATACTATATCTTCAAGCCACCCATCTTGTTCAGCTAAAAATTTAGATAATTTTCTACAGTTTTTCTCCAACTTCGCATCTATTTTTGCGCTAGGACTGCTAACGTTCATTTTTAGTTCTCAATGCGTGCTTTTTGAATCAACCTGGTTGTGTTTTTGTATTATAAAATTCTAAATTCACCTGTTTTGATCCTTTTTTGCCAGTTAAAAGCCATACTTAAAATATTTATCTTTTCATTATTGTAGGTACTCCTAAAGAAAATTAAAAAATATTGTATGAGTGTCTAAAACACGTGCCACCAAATTTAATGAAATCTTACAGAATATGAACCAAAGCAGTAAATAAAATTATTTTCTCGTTGGGTACCCATGGATATTTTTTGTAAAATCAAAGCAAAGTCACACTTCTTTAAAAATATTACAATTTCGACATGTACAAGTAAATGGCTTTGTATCTGGCAATAAAATATATACATTGTAATACAGTTTACTTTGTAAAGTAGCCATAAACGTGAAGATAAAATATATATGTGTATTAGTAACTGTACATCGAAATAAATTCAATTTATTCTTGATCACAATGACTCAAATTAACGAACAAAGTTGCTGTCAGAATGACGGCCTTTGCAAGTGTCACTTTGCCAGGTTGCCATATGAAAACCGGTGCTGTTATTTAACAAATAATTATCAAAACATATAGTCTAGGTAATTAGTTACTGTGTATATTTTACTAATTTTTATTTGCTTGCTTTTTAATTTTTGAATAAAGTTCCGCTAGATTGCCAATATATTACAGTGTGGTCGGTCAGTTCGTAGCTTCGTGTAACGTCAAAAACACCCAAATTAAATGACCGGAGATGGGACTTGAATCCCGGGCCAGCAAACCCGAATCGTCCGCGTAACACATGTGACTACCGCCGCCTCTCCATGGACCGCCAAAATGAAACTATAAATATATATTAGGTCTTAGCCAAGACTCAAATCAATATTCCGTCATTTTTGGCGTTACAGCTAGACTTTAATATTAATAGTGGGCTTTTACATAATTTAGATTTTATAGTACATTTTTTCACATTTTTTTATTCAGTCCAAACAAACTTTATAAATGATCCGATTTCACAGATTGTATACACAGATCATTTGTAGGTACCTGTAGAAAATATACAACTAAAAATGGTTTTGTAACCTAGCCAATTATTACACATATGGAAATAAAAACACTTATATTTTAGTTCTTCATTTTTATTTTTATATTATTTTTATTATATCTATATCAATCTAAATATTTTACTTTCAACAACTTGTATTTATATGAAAACTATTGAAAAGAGATGCTATAAGTATAATTTATAAAATTAATGTAGGTTTTTGTATTTCAGCACGATTCTAAGAAACAATTGTGTTCAATGAATGTTAAAACATATATGAATTATGGTAAACGCGTCTCATAAAAAATATGTAGAACTAAAATAAAAAATATATAGAGGTATCATTACTAGTTACGAAAGCTGTGTACACTAACTTGTTGATGAGCAAAAAATCAACAGATATCTCTAGCAGAGACCATAGTAATATATGAAAGGTTCATCTTTCGAAAATATTAACAGAATTTTCAAAATTTGATTATGTGTGGATGTTCTTACGATGAAATTGGTAAACGTTACATTGTGTAGAGTGATCACTTAAGCCAGCTCATACAGGATGTAAGCCCTGAGACATCGTATAAGAGACTTTTCCACTTTTCTCCACTTTTCCACATCATTTTCATTCACATTTCCACACATCCACTTTTCTCATATATAAATTAGCTTCATCTCTGTGAGACTTTATAATTTATCCTTAACTAAAAAAAGTGTTCTTTTTTTTCATATGTGTAAATATGTAGTTCTATAAACTTATCTATACAATAAATTATCCCATTATTATTATAACACAATGTCGCGGGTCGTGGCTGTGGAAGGCAAATTAAATTACTGGAAATGAATTATCGCTTAAGAAATTCAAAATAGTAATAAAAAATGTACACACATGTAAACTGGGCTTGGGGTCAAGTACAAGTTTTGTAATTATTATAAAAAACATAAAAAAGATGGTCCCGAAAAGCGGATGATAATGAAAAAGGTATTTCATATAATAATAAAAATTGATGTATAAATTAGTTTTTATTTTAAATATATGATTTCCATGATAAAAATATGATTTCCACTGAGTTACGAACCTTGAGCTGCAATGAATCTCAAAAACCTTTGAGCAATACACTTCAGATGACACCGGGATTATTCAATCCATTTTATTAAATTGGAATATCTTTGATACGCTAAACCTAACCTAACCCGCAGTGATTCACCTCATTTTTAAATAACACAGAACTATGTTCTAATAATTCTAATACATTGCACAATAAAACATAATTTCATAATAAAACATATTTCAGATTTGTTTCTAACACTTTTTTTAAATAATAAAAATGTAATATTTTTAAGGAATATAATAAAACTCAAACAATTATAATATAAATATATTTTATTATAATTCATACGTATTTACAGGAAATATATCGTTTAAAAATCTAAAACAATTATTCGTAATGAAATGTACAAAATCTTATTACTTGTCTACATATGAGACAACAATTGTTGGTAACTCTTTCATCTGATTACAATAATAAATAATTATGCTATAGTTTTTTAAAACCTATATAATAATGAAAACTAGGTAATGATATATTAAAGAAATTTCTTCATAAAAATAGCTTACCAAAAAGCTTTAATAACACACAAAACGGATGCATCACAATACAATGAGGGACACATACATACATGGAAAGTTTATACTGAAATAAATTAGTAAACACTTAGCAGAGAATTAATTAGTAAAATAAATTAGTAAACACTGAGAGAATCAGCTAACCGTTACACCTCGTCACATATCACTGTAATCACTATCTTCTTCAGGAGTAATATCAGACCGTCTATGGAAGTTGACGTTACTTTTTATTTTTGTTTGACGATTTTCTTTCTCATCGTTGGAGAATAAATTCGTATTGTGTTTTCCTAAATCAATTTTTTTCGGCATCCTGTCTTCCAAAACTGATATTTCTTCTGTTGTACTTGGATAATTGTCTAATTCAGATTGCGTTGTGTGAATCAAGATATTGGAACTTTTCGTTAAAGAAGTGTCCGATTCGTTTTGGACTGTCTGATTGTTGATATTAGTTACGTTTGCACTATTAAACATTCTAGCATTTGATTGGTTGGATAGTAGTGAAGCGGTAATACTTTTTAAAGATTCGATAGCATTATAAATATATCCTTGCATGTTATCATTGGCATTTGCTTTTAACTGATTGAACTCATTTGATTTTACAGTTCTTAATAATGTTTCATCTAAAACTGTTGTATAATAGACAATATTTGATTCGGTTGAAATTTGATTGTTGCTATTTGTGAAAACATTTGAGACTGTCGTTGGAGATAGCTGATTTAGTAAGGGAGACATCGTTGTTGTTTCATATAAAGTGTTGTGAGAATGTTCTTTACTAAGGATTGCAATGTCTTCTTCATATTTATCAGTTAATTGTTGTATATTGTTAATATCAGAAAATAGTTCATTATCCGATAATGAATCTGATGAAGTGTTAATTCCATTTATCATGTTCAATGTCCCCAATAAATCGGTATAATTTACTTCACTCTCTGACCTTTCAGGTTCATTGATTTTTCCGATAGCAGGTTCAACAGTTGTGTACGCTTCATCTTCAACGTCAGAATTTAATTGTTTGCCATCTGAAAATTCCATACCAAATTGACCATTTTCTAGTTTACTGTTTTCATTTTCATTACTTTTGTTCACTTCTGCAACATTTGGTTGCAAAAGGCTTTTCATCTCTGTTGCTGACTGAACATATGTAATATATGAATGTGATATGTTTTCATTTTGCAGGACTTCATCAAATTTTGTTGTAGTTTCCTGGGTGTCTTGTGAATCTTCGATTAAATAGTCCATGTTGTGCTTTAGCAAACTTCTGCTCGTGGTCAAATCGTAATTTTTTTCGGTGTCGTACAATGATGTTTCATGCGAACGTTCTTCGAGAGATGTTGCATTGTCTTCTTTATTTCCCTTGGTCAGTTCTTGTTCCTCGTCAATTTCATAAAACTGATCAGTTACTCTGCCAAATTGTTCTATATTCAACATTGAATTTAACTCTGATGACGGTGGTGTAGTAGTTTCAACTGAAATGTCCATGTTCAATGTCCTCAACAAATTTGTGAAATTTGTTCCGCTGACAGAAGATTCATTTTCCCTACTCTCTTCAGTTGTTTCCTGAGTGTGTGCTTCGTTTTCTGTATTATTATCAAGCTCTTTAAAACTGGAATTTCCGTCAAATGACTCGACATTTTGTATATTGTCAATAAAATTTTCGCCTCGAGTGTAATTTTCCACAACTTCTACAATAGGTGGTGAAAAAAATCTTTCCATTTCTGTTGCCGATTGAAAATAGTCGAGTATTGTGTTTTCATTTTGCTGGTGAGCAATAAATTCGGTTGTTGTTTCTCGAAAGCTTTGTGGATCTTCAATAAAATCGTATACATTATTTTTCGATAAAGTATTACTCGTAGTATCTTCGTAGCTGTTTTCTATAGAGTATGTTGTTGTTTCATATAAAGTTTCTTCTTTATCAAATATTGGAATTTTCTCATTATTTACATCGATCCATTTTTGTTCTTCCTTTGAATCATTTTTCTGTAGAATTTCTTTTTTCTCCATAACTTCTGCAACATTTGATGTTAAGAGATTTTTCATCTCCGTTGCTGATTGAACAAATTCCAAGTTTTTGTATTCATTTTGTTGGTTTGCATTTAATTCAGTAGTTGTTTCTTCGATAAAATGGTCTGTATTATAGTTATTGCTCTGTCCGGTAGTGACTTCATTAGTATGTGCTTCACTCATAAAATTGGAGTTTTTGTCGATGAAATTCGAAGTTCCGTCGATTGATTCACCATTTTCCGTATTTTCATCAAGTCGGTCATTATCTTCTCCCGTAATTTCTAGGATAACTGGTGATAAAATACTCTTCAACTCCACTTCTGGCTGAACATATTCTGGGGATGCGTTTTTACGAAATTCGGTAGTCGTTTCTTGAGAATATTTTGGAGGTTTGCTAAAAGAGTTGGTATAGGTTTTTAACAGATTTTTGCTCGTGGTCCAATCATAGTTATTTTCAATATGGTATTCCTTTTCAGAATTCATATCTCTAAATGTTGATTTTAAAGTATCTACTTCAATCTCTTCAGTGGGAACATCAGAATTTACGTTCATTTTTGTTTGTTCTTCTTCGTTAGCTGTCGGTGCAATAAAAATACGATATGGCTGTGTCTCTTTTATGTTTTCAGTAGTGAAATCATTAATTGTTTTTACGTTTCTCAAGTCACCAAAAAGTTCCACAGTCTGTTGTGTTTTTTTCACTTCTTTAGGTAATGCCTTATGCACGTCAAAATCCGGTGCACTATTGGTACTTGTGTCTATTTCACTGTCTTCATTAAATAACTTTTCAACTGCCACATTAGATGTTGTAACGTCAGTGGTATAAGTGAGGAATTTTTCACTTTCCTTAATGTCTTCATTAGAGTAATTAGTATTATTATTTGAGAGGTCTTTGCCTAAATAAAACGGTCTGTAAGAAGTGGTTTCTGAAATCACACTTTCTGATTTTGATACCGATGAGTAAATTAAATTCGGAATAGTGAACAAATTTACATTTATTTCAGTTGGATTTATAGTTGATTTGAATTCAGTATCGTATATACTAATTATATCACTGTCCGCTTCCGTAGATCTCCTAGAAACACTGTCTTCTTCCGAAGATTCTATAGATTTTTGAGAATGTTGAATATTTTTTTCCTGTTCGTATTCATTGTTCGGTGAATGTGTTTGTTCATCACTTTTTCTCTCTTTCATCGATTCAGTCGAAGTTAAGACGACTATTGATGGTGTAGCATCTTCATATTTACTTTCCTCGTTATTACTTTTATACATGGTTTCTGTATTTTGGATTACATCAAGATTTGTTGTAGTTCTCTGTACATCAATGTCGGAAAATATTTTATCAGATTTATCAGATTCTTTTAAAAAAGTTGAATGGTGATCGGACGTATTAAATTTGCTCTGTGTTAACTTTGGAAAGAGTGTATTTATTACAGGTGTAAAATTTTGCTCATTTGCTTCAGTTTTTGCAAATAAATCTTGAATTTCGTATGATTTTTCAATAAGTATGTCGTTTGGCAAATCTATATTTTTGCTTGCTTGAATATTAGCATTTTTTTCCGCCACACTTTTGGATTCATTTTTAAAACTTGTATCGTCAAATTTGTCGGAATCTTTATCTACTTTACTTTTTATGAGGTACTCTGCAGGATCATCAGAAAAGTCAGAAGTTTCAGAAAACGCATGTGTTGTCGTTTTTTCGGTGCTCTTTTCTATTGGTACATAGCGTCTTTCAGAAGATTCTTCGGAAATGGTATGATCTTCGCTTTTCGTTTTCTCGATTTCTGTCGGAATATTAGACGTGACTTCGTAGTTCAGATTAGCATGTAAAGAATCCTTTTCTTTACTGGATGACAATTGTTCAGCCTGGTCATAAAATGAATCTTTATTTAACATATATTCTTTACTAGACGATGGTTCATCATTACCACCGGAAGATTTTTCAGAATTAGTATATTCTTCGTTACTCGTGTTTTCGACCTCAGTTACTGTTTTAGTAGCAAGTTCATAATTAAGTTTTTTGAGCAAAGAATCTTTATCTGCACCAGATTTCAGTTGTTCAACCGTTTCAAAAGAATTTCTATCTAATACATATTCTTCAGTTGATGTTGAAATTTTCTTAACATTTTCAACAATTTCAGTCATCTTTGAGAGTCCATCACCCTTGTCTTTTGATACATCTTTGGAGGCCTCCAAAACATTGACAACATCAGATGGTTCAGCAAAATGAATGTCATCATTAAATGCGTTTGGGGCTTTTTTCAAAATGTCACCATAATTATTATCAACGTTTATACTGTTAATTTTTGTTGTAGATCCCGTTGGCCTTGGAAATGGTGTCTTTGAAGTTTTTGAAAATAATTCAAACAGTTGTTGAACACCACCTCCTTGGTAAAAAGTTTCCCACTCAAATTTTTTGGTAGTCGTTTCTGGTTTGGTAAAGACGAAATTTTCAAACAAATATTTTTCGGCTTTTCTTCGTGACTCGGACAAGTTGCTCGACACAAATTTATTTTTCTTATAATTTGGATGCGGTTCTACGCGATCTTTATAATTTTTGTATTTAAAATTGTTTTTATTAGAGTGGAATTTTTGGAGATAAAACGGAATTAATAAGGAATTGAATTCTTGCAAACTTACTGGTTTGTTCATTTCTTGAGCATTTAAATTATAATACGTGCCTCGATTGCTGTCGATTTCAATATTGGGATATCTGTTTCCATAGATGTCATCTGCTGTATTAAATTTTCCATAAATCCATTGGCGCAAAAGAGCAATATCTGTAAAATATATATTTTTATTTAAAGTAGATCGACGGAAAATCTCTGTAAGAAAGAATTCGTTATTCAAATTTCGTTTATTGTGAAAATTATTTATCTAAATTTCGTTTATTGTGAAAATTATTTATCTTTATGGGACCACAGGGCTTCGATCACAGTTAGGGAATGCAATCCCGTCGGGATTGCCCTTTCGGGATCCCTCGAGATTAAAATTTCCAATCCCGAATACTTTTGTGTTTTTTTTTTTGTTTATAGAGCTGAATAGCAGTTAACGACAATGCCTTGCATTTTTATAACAGCAATTTTAATAAAATGCTCATTATTAATCATTGCATTAAAGTTTTTGTAGGCGTTTTTCCAAGCATCAATCAGTCAAAGTAGTAGAGTAAAAACTACAAACTAGTAGTAGTTTTTATTACTATGTTAGATTAATAAAATACAGCAAATATTATTCAAAGCTATTTTCATTATTTGAATGTGACATGAACATAAGTTTTAAGTACTTACTAAATGCTCTATAGACATATACAATTAAACATTCAAAACATAAAAAATGCTGATCAATCCCTATAATCTCGTCCGATTTTTCGGTTCGGGATTAATTTCGTAAAATGCCTTGAGATCTCGCGGGATCCCGATCTCGCGGGATCGGGATTGCATTCCCTAATCACAGTCAATGTCAATACAAAACAAGGACATCAGTCTTCAAATAATGAAATTCATATTTGAAAACTCTTTTATATTATGTTATCAACGAACATAAT
Organism: Agrypnia vestita; assembly: GCA_016648135.1. Lineage (NCBI taxonomy): Eukaryota > Metazoa > Arthropoda > Insecta > Trichoptera > Phryganeidae > Agrypnia > Agrypnia vestita. Next base: position 41,458 of record JADDOH010024331.1, read on the forward strand.
GTAACGTCACATTATATTTGAAAATATTAAATCAAAACTGGTTTATTTTTACAATCTCCGAGTTTATGAATAATTTATAAAAAATATCGATTACCCACATAACCACAAATTAATAATAAACATTGAACACTGTCAGCAGGTCACGGAGATATCAACAAACATTCTAAAAATGTCAGTATGAGTTATAATTAAAATGATATTATTTACGGAACATACCTTGGCTGTATCCCGATTTTACTAAGCACAGAACGTAAAATAAACACATCACATTACAAACTTTCATTTTGTCGTTGTTTAGATTTTTAACCTTTAAAAAGAACACGCGAAAAATTTGGTCTAAATATAAAATATTTTTCAATCACCTCGAGGTGCCGATCCAAATTCTGTTTTAGGACTGACAACTGTCAAACGGAATTGAATGGCACGAACGCAGGTAGCCAGGTAATTAGGTACTTATTTCTTGACCCTTTCTAATAATACTAACACATTAGGAATTTCCACCCAGCTTACTTACCTCACAACTGGAGATTTTTAAGGTATGTAATTAACAACTCCCTTCGTTGTAGAGAAAGAGAACCAGTTACGGACAAAAAAATAATTGCAAAATTTAATATCAATTCAAAGATTTTTAAAGATAATCGATTTATCAAAATAATTATTATGTAGTGGTATTTCGGTACACGTCCTTAATGCGTTCCAAATACTTAGACTATGGGTCATCATCTCCGTAAAACGATTTATCTGTTCCAATGAAAAAAATCCCTATTATTATTGGCGTATTATACGTTGATGGGGTCGTATACAATAATTTAAATACTGCTTAATACTAATATATTATATTTATACAAAAACAAAAAATATTAGAAAATATAAATGAAAATTTAAGTAACTTAATTTTTTTCTTTTCTGTCTCTTTCCTCCTTGGACCTAGTTGAGGATCACTTAAAGTTGACTAAAAATCTTTACAAAGAACTTTGCTTCTATCTTCTCCTCAGGATGTTTCGAAAATGTGACATTGTCTGGTCGATCTAGACTACGTTGTTAAAGGCTTGTTTGGGATTGTTGGGATGGTACCTATCTGCGAAATTTTTGATCTCAATCCATTTGGCAAAGATTTCCTTGATTAGTAGGGGTTTTCTCTCTCTCCCCCTCCTCCGAGTCCTCCGAAGAGAGTGTACCCATGTTAGTCTTGTGCTCCTCCTTTTCAAGTTCCTGCAGCTTCTCAGAGGTCAGCTCTTCCTTGTGCCCCACCACTCCAACTCATTCATACATAACAGCAGTCGTATTCCAAACAAAAAAATTCCCATCCAACAGGATCACGTGGGACCTACTCCAAAGGGGACATGTGTCGTACCACTGTATATTATAAAAATTATAATATATTCAAATTCATCTATAATAGATGCAATCACATTCACGTCTCTGATTTTAAGCGCAATTTGTACACATAATTTATGTTCACAGGTAAGTATACTATCGTAAAATTTTATTTTGCATATCATTTTAATATTCCTTTGAAATAAAAAAAATAGTAGTTCGAATAAAACTGTGATATAATGTGTAAGCGTCGTGTGTGTACATTACATGTACAGGTCGCGGTGAATGAAATTTTATTAAATTTATTTTTGACATTAGAAAAATTGCACTTTTAACCATTTCATCTTTTAAAATGTTAAAAAACGGTTACTAGAATAGCGAACTGAGTGCATTTAAGTGCTATGTATGTATTATTTATTATTAGTGAAATCAAATACATACATACCTATTTGATTGATCAAACTTGTGAATGTTGAAGCTTTTCAAACTTCTAAAAAGTGACATAACGTAAATTTGACGTTTATGGGTAGGTAATGGATTAACTATGTTTCTATGGTTAAGAGTATGACGTATTTGTTTGGTCACTTTTTCGTCACATTTATTTAGTATACTATATTATGACATTTCTGTTGGGAAGGGAAGCTTTATTAAGGCTTGGCTAAAATTTTTAATAATCAATAATAAATAAACGCATTTTTTGAATAGTATTAAAGACTTTATTAACTAAAAACATGCGATAATTTTTCATAATACATACATGTATTGATCCCCAAAATATACATTTCACATTCACATAAAATAATAAATAATTATCATCGTAATCATTGTCAAATCTTAGGTCACTCGCCCTACTATAGTTTCGACTGAAACTTATTTCAGAAATAATGTATTTATTTGAATGTATAAGGTGTTTAAGTATAAACTTGTGCATTCTTACACTAAATTGAAGGAGTATTGATTTATTTATTAAATATTCGGTCGCATAACAGTGGATAGAAAATAACCATATAAGAAGCTATTTTGCTCGCAAAACGGCTCTGGGTAAGCGTTGGATCCTCTTCACTGTGATAAATATGAAAATAAATAAAACATGTTTATTATTTTATATCTAAATGTGATTAAATGATCGTAGCGGAACAAATCCGGAATCAATTCTCTTGTTGAAGTCTTCTTGCTGATGATTTGCATACATGTTACCTGAATTGTAATACGGATTATTCATCGGATGGAAAAAATTCGATTGTTGACCGAAGAATTGACTCCCTTCCGCGCTTGAATCAAATGGCGCTGTTTGTTCGCTATCAGCATGTGGGAGATAGTTATCAAAAGTGACAGGGTCGTCGTAGTAATCTTGTTGCTTTAGAAAGTGGTCGTGACTCACAGGATTCTCCGTTATGCTAATGTGCTCGTATTCTGACGAATTAGCATAGTTGTGGTAATACGGATAAGGGTAAAACGATGGATGCTCGATGGTGGTGTTTGGGTTTACAGCCGGATTGGTGGTACTGTTTGTTTCGAATAGATTCATGCTGGTCTCCGTGGTCGTATTTTGTGTCTGGTTTAAAGTCGGCGCCATTGTAACATTCGTCATCGTCGCATTCTTGACGTTCTCTTTCATTTCTTCGGCAGTCGGTTTGGTCTCAGTATTCTCAGACCTCACAGCGAGTGAATGAATAATGTTCTTTAATTTCGGTTTCATTGAGTTGTTTGAATCAATCATTTTTGTAGTTGTCGAAAGAGTTTCATCTTGCGGCGAGATCGTGGTCCTCTCATCTATCACCACAGCTTCTGTACACGTGTTAGTAATATCACAAGGAGTGTTAGAACTATTGTTAATATTCAGTTCATTTATAATCGTTGAAACTTCTATTATTTCGCTCTTAACACTTGTTGTTGATAACATTTCCTCTGCAGTTGTAGTTTGTTGTGTAATATCATTGACATGTTTATTGCGTTCGTTTCCTATAGATGGGGTTGGCAATCCCGCGTTAGGATTAAACTGCTGACCTAAATTGATTCCCGAATAATCATTCTGGGAGAGCAATTCAGGGGGGAACCAAAGAGGAAGCTGTAGACCTGTAGGAAAAGTATTCTGGGGACGCGTCGGGAGGGGTTGATAAAATGTGGGAACGGACGCGAAGGAGTTCGCCTGAGGATACCTGATGTAAGACAAATACAACGCGCCATCGAATAGTCTTGATAGCAAGTTCAGTTGTGGACTGTCGCGAATATCTGCATTGTAACTTGTGGGTCCCATGCCTTGCGCCAAGCGAAATCCGGTCAGGAACCCGAGGAGGCCGTGGAAAGTGCGCTGGCGCCTGGAATTTGTTGAGTTTGTTGTGTGATTCGGTTTGGTCAGCTCAGTTTCTGAATAGTAAGCATTTTCGGTGGCATTCTCTGGAAAAAAGGAATCATTAATATTTAACATGATATTAATTAAATTCAAATATTTAAATAAATCAGACATTCACTGTGCTTTAAATGACACAGATAGTACTTTCTACATATAATATTATCGAGGGTAGAATGTCAAAAGGGCGTTAGTGATTATTTCAAACCTTACAGGAGAGCAAAATAATGTTTTGTCAATCTGATTTCGTCAGTACCTATTTATTTTATTAATAAACGAATTCCATACGTGTTATAGATTAACAAATATGGAAATCGTTTAATAATAAAATAAACATTGACAAAATCAGATTGACAGAACTTTTTTTGCTCTCCTGTAAAGTTGGAAATAATCACTAACGCCCTTTTGGCTTTCTACCCTCGATATGTATATTAATTATCTATTTTCTTCTGGCTTCTCTCATTCATTCGCTCACACTAGAGATATCAGCATAATTTTATATTAATTGGGTATTTATTTTATGACAAGCCTATTGCTTTAATCATTTTAAATTTATATATTCCCTGGTATTATTTGACATCACATCACCAAAATCTTCAAGATGAATGTGATTTTTCTTGTGTTGCCATTACTAAAAGCAATAAGTTCTAATAATAAAAGGTAAAAAAAATTATTTCAAATTGACAAACAAAGCATAATAAGCAGAATAATAATATTATTCACAATTGTAAATAATAGGTAAAAATTATACATAAAATACAAGCAACAAGAATATGGAATGTTGCTTTAAATTGAGCTCACTACAATACTATAGCTTTAATGTTAAATGTATTTATTACTGAACCTCCAATGGATTAAACGTGGCATGATTATTTTTCAATTAATTTCCTGGATTGATTTATTATTAAATAATGATATACAAATTGCGTTGCATATCTCATACATATATATCGTACCTCACATAAATATCTTTTTTTTGTTTTGGTCTCTTTTAATACAAGTTTATGTAACATTTTTATGATTTTTATTTAAAAAATTACATTTAATAAAATACAAGTGTCGTAAGGTAGAGCAAAGGCACAACGCAAACTGGAATATTCAAGCAATTATCGTCAATAAAGTTTCTGATACAATATACAGGGTATAAAAGAGCTAGTTCATAATACTTTACAGGTAGATACTTGCCTAAATTATGAATCGAAAATGTCACTGTCCGAATATCAATAAGTGTGAAGGTAAGTGATATCAAACTTTGTATTTTTTTCAACATTTCTGACTTATCTTCGGTAAAAGGTTGAACCATTTATCATGATAGTAATTTCTATCGAACATCAAGAAGTCGTCCTAATAATAATAAATAATAATAATAACGATATAGCGCTATTTTTGTAAAAATTTCACCTCAAGGACGCTTTACACACAAGCATAGAATAATAAAATGAAAAAGAAAAGAGAAAGAAGAAATAGCTCAAAACATAACATAGTAAAAGAAAACAACGAATATTAAAAATGTTCTGAGAAAGGTTTTATAACAGGTGCGTTTTACGTCTTTTCTCAAATAAATTCGTTACTGACTTCAGCTGTTAATATGTAATGGTGGGTAATATATATTTTTCGTACACATTGCCGCTTTGTACTTTATATTTTTAATTTTTGTACTCATGTTTTGGTGCTATTCCTGGTACTTTTAATAATTTGCTACTTGTAATTTATATTGTTTAATGTATGTTCTTTTTAATTTTATGATATATTTTTTTATGTAAAAGCCTATACGCATTGCTGCTCGTTACCTACTCTACATTTTTAATTTTTATACTCATGATTTGGTGCTATTCCTGAAACTTTTAATGTATGTGCTTTTTGAAATTTATTTTATACTCTTTATGTAAAAGCCTAATGGGCGTAAACAAATAAATAAATAAAGTCTCTGAATCCGTTTTTCTTATTAGGGAGGGCAAAGATTTCCACGCGTTGGGGCCCGCCGACCGACTTGCCGGTTCTACAACCCTTCCTACCACTGAAGTAGACGCTGACCTAAGAATTTGACGTCTTCCATTTATGTTGTCTGGAATACAGAGCTGCTGAAGATACAGAGGCGCCAATATAATAATATAATTATTTTAACCTTTCAGAAAAATTCTGTTTCAAATTTCAGTAAGATTTTAATAATTTTATTTGACTTGTATTAAAGCTGTTGAATTTTTAATTGTTTAAAAGTCTAACTTTAGATTTAGTTAAAGATTTTGATTTAGATAGTCAGAAATATTGAAAAAAATCAAACTTTGAAGTCGCTTACCATTTATCACCATACCTATCGATATTAAGACAATGGTGTTTAAACATTTTCGACTCACAAATAAGCCAGAAAACTACCGGTAAAGTATTATGACTTAGCTCTATTACACCTCTATAAAGGTCTGACGTAAACGTGATCACCAACCTTGCTCACTCACTGCTTCGATATCAGTATCGGCGAAACTGTAATAAATATTGTTTAAACTTAGCAAAACCAATGTAGCAGATAGCACTGAATACAACAGCGACATTTTGCGTAACTTGTGATGCGTCTGATTTTCAAACCACAAATGAAAATGAAAACCTCTGGCACGTCCCACATGACACAATGAGATCCTCATCATACATACCACCACCACTTGCTGTTCTAGACTCGTTAGCGAAAGTTGCATGAAATACTATTTAGTTCGTCTGTTATCAAAATGCGGGCTTACACTCTGTACCGGTTGGGAAATTGTGTTTTAATAAATTCACTTTCTGAAATAACTTGATGAATTAGCAAAACCTTGTTATTATTGATAGGAACTTGTCTTCTTGACTTCGTTCGAAATCTATTAATCGACATCATCATCATCATAAACAACACGTTTGTATTAAGTATTGCGTGCTAAATAAAGTCAGTTGAGGAAAGTAAAAATTATCATGATTTGTTTTTTCAACACAAATTTTTAATGTCATTTTATGTATAAATAATAATAATTTAAAAAACAAGAAACAAATGATATTTCATTCTGATATTTTGACAGTTATACACCACCCTGACGATGGAAAGGTTTTTCTGAAACATGTTGGTATAATTAATCAAATAAAAGAAGTAGATGTATACAAATAATACAATCAATAACTTTTTTTTAAATGTCAATCTACAATTTTGCTGAATCAATTGAAAAAATAATAATAATTTTATTTGACAGATCATAATATATGAATATAACGTAATTTTTCTTATCTTACATACATTTAAAAACTATGCCTGCCATATTATCTTGATCATAAAATTAACAAGTTTTATAAACTCGATTAAAAAAACAATAGATACTCACACCACTTCTTGATATTATTTGTTGTGGAGACATTCGTTGGATATATCTGATTAGGTATAAATTATTTAGAAGCGAAGTGCGCTGACAATATTTTTTTTCTGGTGCTCGCTGTCGTCAACATGATCATAAGCCCAGAGTGGATCGTTTCTACCAGCATTTTTTTCTCCTCCAGTTTCTGTCCAATGTAACTGATCGCCAGTTAATTTACAATAATTCATATTCGTGTGAAGCGTTCTGCCAGAACAGTTTCAATTTCCCACTTCTTATACGTTCCTCTGTGATGCTAGACAAAACTTTATTTGGCAATTCCTGTTATTCATATAGTTAGGCCATATAACTGATGTACACTACAAATTTCAATCGATTGGACTATGCTGACGTCATTATAAAGCGCATTGAGCGCTGCGTCATAAGATTTTCGCCAGATACAATCATCGTACTAAATATCCAATTTTTCTTACAATGGACCTTTTGGTCTTCATTCCAAGAGTTCAAGTCTCAGAAACACAAGTTAGTACAGGATTAATCCGTGACTTACAAAATGTACCTATATTTAGTCTTTCTTTTATTTATATTTTTCTTTTCTTTCTTTTATATTTTATACTCTTGTTTTTATAAGGATATATTATAGATATATTCCCTTGGGGACAAAATCCTATATTGTGATCTTGAAAAATTTGAACAAACTCTAAATATTCTTTTTTAAGTAACTATCAATAGAAACCGCATATTTTTGTTTATATAAACGAGTAGTGTAAGCAGCATTTTTTTAAATAGAGATGTACGTTACATTAATATTGCTTCTATTTTTTCTAACTAAACATTTGTGTAATGAAAAATGTATACACAAATTAATTTACATTTTTTTATAGTTTTCAATCTTTTTAAATATTTTATTTTCATAAATTTGATGAAATTCATATAAGTAAACGAACGAACAAAATAATTGTTTTGTATATAAAAAGAATCGTATGGAATCGAATTATTATCGTAGAATGCGCATTCAAAAAATTTATATCTATTGCGCTATTAGTTTTGTAAGCTTGATATTAAATACAATTTAAATTAATAGCCGAAGTTGATTGTTGTTTATATTATTTTAATAAATTTTAAATCAGAATCAAATAGAAATAATTTCTTCTAAAATGTTTCAAATTCCCTTTGTCGCACCATTTTATAAATAAAATAATTAACACTTTATTTTAATCACACTTAAACATACATTTATTGTCCTGAAGAGGGGAGTATCGCTCCTGAAATATCTTGAATTTTTAGAATAAAATTTAAATGTGGTTAAAACAAATTGTTCATTATTTTATTCGGATATAATTCCTTTTATCGTTCCATATAACCACTCCTACTCACAACTAGATATTCATTAAAAATAAATTTATTGGAAAGACGTTTTAATGTTTAAAATATATTAACGTTTTTCTTCAAATATAGCAAATTTATTTTGTGGTGACGTAATTATGATTTATATAAATTAACTTTGTAAACACCACTTATTTATTGAAAAAATTCAAATGTTTCGAAGCCAATGGCTTCTTCGTCAGGATAAAAAAAAAATTAAAAATCAAAGTATATATCAAAATATTAAAAAGTTATATATGGAAAATGATAATATAAAGTACCTAAAATAATGATAATATAAGATACTTTATATTATCATTTTCCATATATAACTCTTTAATATTTTGATCTATACTTTGATTTTTAAATTTTATTTTTGTTATCCTGACGAAGAAGCCATTGGCTTCGAAACATGTTGAATTTTTTCAATAAATAAGTGGTGTTTACAAAGTTAATTTATATAAATTATATTAACGTTCTTTGAATATGCAAATATATATTACATTTACTATAAAAACATATATAGGGCCAGGTTATATCAATTTGGTTTTTAGTAATCTTTTGTTTAAACCATCGATTATTGCATCTACCACCTATCACACAACCCATATGTTTTTTATTATTAGAAAGATTATTTATAGAAGTACGGCCGTATTCTGAAAATAGCAATATTGCTATTTCTGTATCTCTCAATGCTATTATATAACGTTGTAATGCGTCATTGTTGACGTTTAAAGTTTGACAGGCTTTAAATTAATGAATTCAATCAATCAGAAAACTCTGACAAACTTACAGAATTAGCAATATTGCTATTTCAATACGGCTGATAATCCAAATTGATTACAACCGGCCCGTAGTATAACTGGGATTAGCTTTGGGTTAATTATTTCATTTTATTATCAGCTGTTTTCTTCTTTTATATGGAGCCAATATTTTTTCAAATTTGTTTGGAAACATATTTTTTCTATTAAGTCATATGAAACTTCTCACCGGTCATTTTATATTTAGGTCCGAATGGTTTTTAAAGGTAGGAGAGGTTCAGATATTTTTTTTGAATGGCCACCCAAGAATGCTTGATTTATATATTATGACAACATTTTTTTACCATAGACAATATTTTGATTTGATTACATTTGATTATAGTCCGTCCAACTTATCTGGAGAATAAAGGAGGGCGTCCCAATCGTTGTGGTGCTGCCCATAGTCTAAAAATTATCTCATTTTTAGGGAATTTTTTGCAAATTCGTTTTTTCTTAAACAATTTATTAAGCAGTCTACGACACGATAAAAAACAAAAAATGTAAACTAACGTACAAATAAATTTATCAAAATATACATTCGTAAAATACGCAACATCACAAAATGGCGTTTTTTCAAAATCAAACAAAAATACAATTTTCAGGAAAAAAAAACAAACAATAATAATTCTTTTAGGCCGGCGCCACATTACGCAGATCTTCCGCCGCGTTTTTTTCCGTTGCGCCAAATCGGCAAAGCAAATAGATCGACCGATCATCCGCGTAGTGTGTTTAATAAGCGCATATTGTATGGAAAGAAATGTTCCACGACAGAAGAGACGCGGCGGAAGATCCGCGCAGTGTGGCGCCGGTTTTATTCGGTGTCTCATACCTAATGATCATGACCACCATGTTTAACTCAGTAACACCTAAGGATATCAATCGGTTTAGGGCCGTTGTATCAACTTGGTTTATAATCTTTCGTTCAAAGCATAGATATTTTGCATTTTCCACCGATCAAACAACTCGCTCTCGTAAGAATCTATGAACCATTGCTATAAAGGAAGTTGATGCAACCAGTCTTTAATGTGCATAAATAAAAAAGTTTATTTTTGAAAAAAGATCTTTATACAAATGAACTCGTTAATGAATTATGTAATAAAAAGTATAAATAATAAAAATTCTATGTAAAAAATTATCGAATAAAATATGTTCTAAAACTTTTCCCATCTTACGGCATCTAATTCAATTTTTGTACTTATCCTTGTTCTTTTTTTTCCGGGTGTAGATATTTTAATACCCATTTCCATGGTCACTTTACCTTCTTTAACTATTTTGTAAATTGTCGATTCAGAAATACCTGAAGAAATTGTATAATAGTAAAATAAAAAACTAAGTATGGGAAAATCATTTTAACTGCATGGCAGCACTAACCTGAAGTGGCGGCAATAAGTCTATGAACAAAATCAAACGGTATAATTGGGGCTTTTAGACGTTGTTCCTCTTCAAAAAACGTGTGCATTTTCAAGATTATTTCCCGAACACCGCTTTTAATGGTTTTTGGCATGGTGACAATCTAAAATTTTCTTAAAAAACTATCGTAACAGTCGTGAACCCCTCTGTAAACAAAGTCTGTCAAAGGTCTGTCAGCTGTAGATAATCCAATATGGCGTCGTTAGTTCCAAATTTGGCCATTCTTCAGATAAGTTAGACGGACTATACATTTGATGACGACAAGTTACAAGTGGACAAGAGATGGGAATTTTCGTTCAGTTGACCGAACTGTTGTTCTTCGAGTCACTCAGTCAAGTCAATTATTCACTTTGAATCGTTCAATCGTTCATTTGAATTACTCATATACGTACTATAAATATAAACAATGTAGTCACTAAAAACAAATCTGTAACATCTAGTCTCTGCTGTCTTCTATTACATACTAAATATATCAGTCAGAAAGAGACAAATTATTTTCATAACCACATATAAGAATGGATGATAAAACATAATTGCTAGAAACGAATGCATATGAAGTTGTAGCGAATAGCAGTATTTACTTTTTGATTTTTTTCCTTAACAATTAAAAAATCCAACTTGAAATATGTATGTTTGTTGTATTAGACGTTGTAAAGCTTCATCACTTAATGAAGAAGAGTATATAATTTTTCACAGGTAAGTTTTTTTTCAATAATTTGTAGAGAAATTCAAACCATGTTCGGAGTACGGAGATTACATTCATTTATACGTTGTTAGTCTATGGTACTTTCTCTTTCCTTCTTATAGCGCGATACAAATAGGAAACAGGGTTGTGCATTGTATTAATATTTTTTCAATTTCAGATTCTTAAAAAAATCGACAACAAATATGGCTAGACGTTATAAAACGATCTAATTGTAAGCCATCAAAATACGCGTTTTTCTGCTCTCAATATTTTGAAGATAACTTTTTAGATAAATCTGGTAAATATACACTGCTGATGAAAAACGCCATTCCTACATTGTGTTTAGGTTTGCAGGTAAAAATGTATTTTTTTATAACAATTTTCCATATTCTTATTCTTCTTCTTCCTCAGCCTTCATCTCTCAACTGCTGGATATAGGCCTCTTCCATACCTTTCCATCCTTTGGAATTCGGGTTCATTTCATTTGGAAGGGGGTTGGCATTAAAACACCACGCTTGCCAGACGGGTTGGTGAGTTTTGAAATCAGCCGCCCTTAACATAGGGAACAGACGCTGTTTGTAGCCGCCCATTATGGGTCAGACGCTACTGCCTATCGGTCTGCGAGAGGTATTTTATTTTCATCTTGCCCTTTATATTTGATGAGCTTTCCCTTATATGCCACCTAGAGACGCATCTCCTAGCGGTTAAAGGCTCTGCCGAAGATTTTTTCGAATAAAGCATGTTTGTTTTCTTTGATTACTTGCAAAATTCTTTTAGGTTGTTTATTTTTAATATTTCTAGTGTATCTAATTATTCAGGACTAAAGTTGAATTTCGTTGATATATTTCAATAAATATCTTTATTGTTACATAAGTAGTCATTGACTATGTTTAAATTAGTGTCATAGTAAAATAGTGCTCAGCTCTTCTATGACCCGGTTGCGCCATCCAAAGTAAAGGTAAAAAAAGTTACTCGAGTAACTTTTTTTACCAAAACCGGTTGCGCCATCTATGGTAAAAATATTTAACTCACCGAAGTACATACATGAATAACTTTTTTTTACTCTCCAAGATAGGTAGGTAAAGGTAAAAACGTTGGTAAAAAAATGGCCGTCCTCTCACAGCTGATTTGAAAATGTGACATTTGTCCATATAGGTACTTGTCATTTGAATTTTGTCGCTGTCATTTTCGTATTGGAAGGAGTTGTAACATTTTTGCATACACTCGCCATTTTTTTAAAAATTGCGGCCAACAATGAAATTTATATAAATCGATAGAAGACATTTATAGAAACACAAAATTATACGGTCATAAACTCCTAAAGCGTCAGGTTTCTGAGATATTCACACATAAATATTGCTATTTTGTACCTATGAAATGTCATCCAAATGACACAATTAATAAGTAAGTATTGTTAAAAAGCAGTGCGATTGCGTGAATTTACGCTATTTTCTTTAAATAACTGTAAAGCTGATGAAATGTTACTGTTTTCACTGAATTTTTAAGTTGGGCGTAAAAATATACCTAATGAGAAATAAGGTAAATTATTTGATGATGACGAGTAGATACTTATTGTTTATTCAAAATCTCTAAATATTTAATTCTAAGAATTACAAAATAATGCCTGCGTGCTGAGGCGTCACCTTACAAAGCAAGACATATTCAGTTTTCAACAAACGTAAAATACACATCCGGCATGTGAGAATGGGACGAAAATATGTCCAAGGGACGTTGCACTTCTTCTCCCACTTCTTGCTTCGCATATTAAGCACATTCAGTCTGCCAACTTTACAAATACAATGATGGTGTTACTAAACATCATACTTTATTTCGCATACGACATTTTTAGTATTATCTAAATCATTCGAGAAACATTAATTTGAAAATATTCTTAGAATGGGTCATTAACGGTATCTCGTCGACGTTGCATTTCTTCTCTCGATTCGCTGATGAATAAGAGTTGGGTGAATAAATTAAACAATGAGAAATAAAGTACGTATCGACATTTAATGTTGCACACCTTACATACAACACAAAACTACTATTTTTTAAGTTGTGAGTGGACATCACTTTTTAAGTTTTTTATCGTTCTTCGTCGGGAACCTGGAATAATCCTTCCAAAAATCCAGCAGGTGGTTTTGGAGGATCATTTTGAAGTCTTGCCCATGCCATATACCACGCAATGCACATGACATGTGCGCAACATCCAAGTGTTCGATTCCCAACCAGACAGTTACAATAATGGCCAATTACTTTTTGACGACCTTGTAAATGGTTATCAATCAAAATATGTGCACACAAAATATATCCGATTACTATGATGCCTCGATTGAATTTTTGCCTTTACGAGCCACCGGTCTAAAGCCATAATATTGTATATACTCAAATTGTAGTCAATATTATCTCTGCACAGTTCTTTAAAAAAATCTCAATTTTCTTTGACATGTTCAGCGTAATAGCTCCTGGCTTGATTAATTTGATAAGGCCCTAGAGCCATTATGATTAAATCATTATAATTTAGCACCGTAAACTGCTGAAAGCCACTATTCACTTCCAAGGCTTGAAAAATAGTTCGGTGCTGATTGAAATTATTTTGCGTGATCAAATCGCTTAAATTATTTGGTGAATCATGTTTAAGATAAATCTCATTAATAAATTCGTACACCAGCTCGTTATCTGTCAATCTAACTACGAATGAGTAAATAAGAGCACATGCGATTTTAACTTCTTCGTACAAATGTGGTACGGCTATGTTTGCATATTGGAATCGCATTTGCCAAAACTGAGTTTTTAAACGACCATTAATGGTCTCAACACTCTCAACCACCCAGCGACACAAGGTTACTTTACGTGACACGTTGGCCTGTTGAGTAGTGAGTTGTCGTTCAGTTTCATATTTCGTCGCGGGCATAAAAGCTTTGTAACCTACTTCATGAATCTTTTCCATGACGTCCCTAAAACCTCGGCCAAAAATAAAGACATCATATTTTTCGAAAAACCAATGGAATGGGTTGTCATCGTCCTCCCGTGTCAATTGAGTCATAATTTCGGCATCAGATTTGTTTGCCTCATATGGTCCAAACCAAAAACGCTTCTATAATATACCCATCTGTAGTTACAAGTAAAAAATACTTTTAATAAGTGGCGGTACTTATGTGAGCTATAACTTTCCCGCTGGAATTTATAATTGCTGCTCTTTTGATGCAGCCTTCCTGGCAATTCGGTAACAACAAACACAACGAAAACAATTACAATTAAATAATACTCAAACAAAACAATTAGGTAACAACAAACACGATGAAAACGTTGAAAAGGAAATAATGGAATACGCATAATTGTAGGTATGCTTGCGCACAGTGCGTTACAAAGTGACAAAGTGAAAGTGCCTAATATACGAAGCTACAAGTGAGAGAAAAAATGCAACGTCGTATTTTCGTCCCATTCTCACTTAAGTACTCGTCATCATGAAATAATTTACCTTATTTATCGTTAGGTATATTTATACGCACAACTTCAAAAATTCAGTGTAAACAGTAACATTTCATCTCCTTTACAATTATTTAAAAAGAATAACGTAAATCCACGTAATCGCGCTGCTTTTTAACAATACTTACTTATTAATTGTGTCATTTGGATGACACTTCATAGGTACAAAATAGCAATATTTATGTGTAAATATCTCAGAAACCTGACGCTTTAAGAGTTTACAACTGTATAATTTTATATTTGTATAAATGTCTTTTATCGATTTATATAGGTTTCATTGTTGGCCGCTATTTTTTTTAAATGGCGGCGACTATGCAAACTTTGTATGAGAGAGGTTACAACCCCTTTGTAAACATTAAAATGAATCTTTTAATTTCGTATTATTTTAGCGATGGTTTGACGTCTGTTTAGTTTGTTTCATAGAATAAAGTGGTTTGTTTGAACTGGTTTTGAACCGCAAAAGTACGTATTGCCAGTGGTGAAAAACTGAAATAAATCAAATTCCATAGACAAATGCGGTATTTGAGGTTTATTCCGCTTGGCACCCTATTAGCCTTATTATTGGTTTGACGGTGGTAAAAAAGACGTTTGTGCAACCCGAAATCGAGTTTACTCTCAGCTGAGGGTTAAAAAAGTTACTCGGGTCAATGTAACTTGAACCAAATTTACTTCTGCTGGCGCAACTGAGCCTTAGAGTATTATTATCATTGATAAGTTAGTTATATAATTAGATAAAATGTTAAATAAATTGTTTTTTTTATTTAATTTTTAATTTTAGGACCTTTACGAACATTTCTATGCTTTTATTAATAATATTCTTCGTTGTACAGCAATCGTTATCGCTCTTTGAGGGCGGATTGCCTTATTTTAAGAAGAATTAAGCAATCATATGCAGTACCTAGTTAATATCGCGCGAACATTTATACATTTTGGACACTCCTAGACTTCACAGTAATTCGTATTAAGGATCAGTATAGCAGATATTTTGGTTTGTAACTAGTCTGTATTTATAGTATGTCTATGGAATTCTTAATTTTCAATCGTTAATTTTTTCTGATCTGACAGGGGGGTTAAATTTGAAAAAAAACGCTCTCAGGGGGTGGTAGGAGTAAGAAGTGAACTGTTCGCCTACCGTTTTGGTTGCCAAAGATTTCGTCATGTGCCCACCACCAAATTTTTGGATTTGAGATTTGATGAACGATAAACAATGAATTTTCACCAATTCTCATCGTTTTTCAAAAAAATTGATTTTCGATTACAGTTGCCGGCAAACTTCTTGA
The DNA here is from genome assembly GCA_016648135.1 of Agrypnia vestita. Taxonomy (NCBI): domain Eukaryota; kingdom Metazoa; phylum Arthropoda; class Insecta; order Trichoptera; family Phryganeidae; genus Agrypnia; species Agrypnia vestita. Next base: position 57,477 of record JADDOH010024331.1, read on the forward strand.
AATTTTTTATCGTAGTGGGAGAATGCGCAAAAGACAAATTTTGGGTTTCGTTGGTGGAATGGTACATGCGCAAACTTCCCCCCACTACGCCGAAAAATTTCAAGATGTTTGCCGGCTACTGTACCTACTGCACTAATGAACAGTTATGAACTGCACCATTCATTCGTTCAGTAAAATGAATTGTTAAAAAAGAACAGTTCTTTCATGAACGATCATCTCTATTGTAATGATATATGACAGTTGCGATTTCATACCTAGTCTATGCTTGCCTTTTTTGCGAGCGATATTTGTCTTCGCGGTTTTGAGTTTGAATGTTTTGTTCGTTTATAACGTCTAATTTTTAATATGTCGGATAATTTCAATATTGCCGATATAGAAGTCCAAGCTGCTAGAGCTACTTTGAGGGAAAAGTTTCTTAGAACCCTTCTAGCGCTAAAAGGTTTTCAAACCGTTATACTATTAGGTTAATTCATTTTGACATGAACGATGCGGATTTTCAATTCACAAAATTATAGTGAATAATCCAAGAATATGGTCCCGTTGTTCATACAATGAAAATAAGTATATCACTATATAATTTAATGTCCTGTTAATTTAATCTAACTAAAATAATCGTAATCTAAATTAAACAAACCAAACCTAATAACATAACCAAACCAAATAACCTAACCTAACCTCATATATTGCCTATGATATGTCAAAATATGCAGTGCATTTTTCGAAATTTTAAAGTGTAATATATTATTTAATACTTACTTTTTAAACGTAAATTATCTTTCATTTTGTTATTAGCACATTCAATAATATAGTGAAATAATCATTTTCGTTGTATATGCAATGGGACCATTATCTTGGATTTAGTCAATTATAGGAATCGAGACTCAAATTCACCTTGACTCCTTTCTTTGCTAAGTAATTATTTGTTTATTAACTATGACTTGTGATTTATATTCCCAGGAAAGACTTGCACAATTAATACACATGAGATGAACAAGGTGCAAGGGGTGTTCAAAGGTTTTGATGTGGACCTTCGAGAGCTACTTTTTGACGATTTGAAAACTCCCTACAGTGACATTCCTCATTCCATTGTAAGAGCTGAGGATATACAATTCATAGAATTCCCCGAAGAAATGGAAAACAATGTACCTAAATAATTAATATTCTCAGTCAGCTGTCAGTGTGAAATTGTGTATTTAAAAGCCAAATATTGAGCATTCTTATGGTTTATTTTGTTTCTAATAATTATTTCTTAATAAATTGTATCAAAGCATTAAAGTAGTTTAATTCTGTGGTGAATATTTGAGGCAAGTAGAAACGGTGTCAGTGGTGTCTATAAAATTAACGTTTTGTCAATTTAATGCACGAAATACAAAAAATGTCACTAAGAAAAGAAGGGGATGGGGGAAATGGCGTAAGCAGTTGATGTAAAGAATCCTAACCTGCTGATGACAGGTTGTAAGCTTTGCTGCTTCCATCTCCTCTGCTCTGCACAGCAGGCCTGGATTTCGGGATTCTGGATCTGGTCTCTTTCCGGCAAGACCGTGGAGGCTAACTTTCACAAATTCTGTGTGCAAAGGGAACGATTGTATAAGTAAAAAAATGCAAGAGAGCCAAAACAAAATTTGGCAATTTCATTCGTTTACAAAATATCTCTGAAAGTCTTTGTTATTTATATATAACTTTTGCATCAGCAGTTTTGTTTTATGCACAATACAATAACATTGAACGAAGTTGACTAATGTCGTTGTTTCTTGCCAAATTTTTCAAATAATTAATCATCTCATTTGTCCTTTTTCAAAAAATTTAAAAATAGTTGCATTTTATTAATATTTAAAGAATTAACTTTGTGGTTAGACATTATAACAGAACGTTAATTAACTTAGTTAAAACCACTACCAGATTTAAGGTCTACCGGTTTCGAGACATAACCGTCTCTTCGTCAGGATCAACACTACACTACTATGTTCACAACACTATACACCGCAACCATAGTATTGCTAAACTTTTACCAATATTTATAACACGCATGTGATAAATATTGGTGAAAGTTTAACAACACTATGGTTGTGGTGTATAGTTTTGTGAACATAGTAATGTAGTGTCGGTCCTGACGAAGAGATGGGTACGTCTCGAAACCAGTAGACCTTAAATCTGGTAGTGGTTTTTACTAAGTTAACTAAAATTCTGTTTGTTGCATTTCATTTTACTTTCAGACTCATCTACGTACTTTTTCCTTGCTAGTTGTATCTAAAGAACAATTCTGCATACTTACTCAAAACTCAATTTTATTGACTCATTTGGTTATTCTTTTCGCCCGCAGAATTTTTCTCCTGTAACTAAAATAGTGAGTGTTCACCTGTTTCTTAAACAGAAAAGGCAGCTACTGAATGAACTATTTTCAAAATTGCGGTGATACTTCAGACTCATGAGAGACCCCGTGTCAAGCCATTGACAGCAAAACCGGCAGTGTCCAAATGATATTGAAGTAAAGCTGGCAGGTTCAAATGTGGGAAACAAAAATGACCGTACAGTCCGTTCAAACCTTTAATAAACACTATTTATATATGAGTAACGGGATGTTTACAAATATATATTTTTTAATAAATCTATATTTTTTAAATAATAATTATGTATCTATTTATGGGGCACAAACTTTACAGGTGGATTCCTGCCTTGATGATGAGTCAAAAATGTTCAAGTGACTATGACCTAATCAATATTTATGGAAATATGCAGTATCAAAGTTTGCATTTTTTTTCAATATTTCTGACTTATTTTATGCAAAAAGTTGAACTATTATTCCAGTAATTTTTATTGAATATGAAAAATTTATTCGCTTTAATACAAGTCGAATAAAATGATAAATACCTAGAAAAAAATCTATTTTTAATTTTTGCAATATGTGTACAGGATTATTTGGAAAACATTAACAACAGGACTATATTCCTGCTTTAATTATGAGTCCAAAATGTTCAAGCAGTAGTTGTGGAGATATGCAACATCAAAGTTTGCATTTTTTTTTCTATATTTCTGACTTATTTTTGTAACATGTTGGACTGTAATTACAGTAACTTATATGGAAATTGAAAAATTCATTCACTTTAATACAAGTCAATAGTTATGGAGATATGCAACATTAAAGTTTGCATTTTGTTTCAATATTTTTTGTAAAACATTGGACTATAATTACAGTAACTTATATGGAATATGAAAAATTCATTCGCTTCAATAGAAGTCAAATAAAATTATAAAGACCTCGCAGAAATTTAAAATAGTTTTCCACAATTATTTTTCTCATGTAGGTAGTACATTCAAAATTTGCCGTAAAATAAAAAACGTTTGTATAGTTAAAATAATAAACAATACTGACCTTTACAATGAATCTGACAAGTTCGAGTCGAACGACTGATGGGTTAGGCATATTGCTACGATAGAAGAATCTTAACTTCCAATCACAATAATTGATCTATGCAAACATTTCATAATCCAGAGGCGAAATTAAATATCAGTAGACCATGGCTAAATGGGCTCAGCAGAGACTTACTTGCTCTCGAGATTAGTGACTGGTGAATTAAGATATAAAACATATTGTAATTTCTTGAGGCAGCCAAAGCCCATCTCCAGCGGCAGTGATGAAAATAGCTTGACATATTAATTTATTTAAAAAGCAATAAAATATATTATTAATCAAATCCAGTAATTATACATATATGTAGTTACTTGTGTCATTATATCACACTTTTTTTCAACGCCTTGGCTCACTGATTCTTCCACTAAGCTTTTTTTACTTCTCATCATAAATTAGTTGATTAATGGAGCTCACTTCCATAAATTTTCTTATTGCAATCTTATTATTCTCTATGGATTGAGTACATTGATCTATTAATATAATTCCCTCTGGATGAAGTTTCCTTACGCCTCTTCCTGATTAATCTTTAATAGTGTTTCTCAAGGGGCAGTTTCTCTTTAAGGGCTTGTACTTTTCAAAAATACTCAACATCTTCAACTACCCTCTATTCACCGTTTTATTCCAACCCTTTGTATTTGCTTACGACATGTCAAACTAGAGATCTTAAATAGTTGACATATCAATACGGTTCCCTAGCTAGTTGAGAGCAGGTTAACATGTCGGCATAAACGGCACAACATAACAATGGAAAGTGTATGAAGAGAAATATTATTTAATAAGTGTACATATATATACAATGTTTACAACATTAGCTAATGATAAACAATTATGTATCATTAATTAAAAAAAGATATATAAAAAAAAAATTAAAAATATCGACCACTGATATAGCACCTGTGTTGGTCTATATCAGCAGTCCCCAAAGTGGTGCCACTAAAAATCCTATAAGTGGTTCATGGGATTTAAAATTATGAATTTAGAGGTCCACAAGGTCCTAAAGTTTGGCGACCGCTGGTATATATGATTGTGTATTAATGATAATATTGCACATTTATAAGTAATATTCATATGTAGAAATATTTACATCTTGGATGCATGCATCTTGCATTCTCATACAATACTGTCACCACTTACTATCATCATTTTTATTTTCTGTGGAATTTTAGGGGAAAAAAATTGCCATTCATTAATTATTCTATATTTATAATTTATTTTATTTACAAATGGGCCAGTGGCTTTTACATCTAAATTAAAAAACTATTAAATCATAAATTCCATTCATGTAAGGCAAACTTTTTACACATAAGAAAATAAAAACACACCTGTTGTTAAATTTTTGTGAGACGCATTTCGCCCTTACCATTTACCGGGCATTACCAAAATGTGTCTCACAAAAATTAAAGAAGTAGAGCTAAATAACAGGTGTGTTTTTATTTTCATATGTGTGACTATGGAGTTCTACAAACTTTCCTTTGAACAAATAAATTTACAAACTTGCCATAATATAAGAGTCATACAACCAAAATTCTTTAATGGGGTGTGTAAACGGACAAGACTTTGAACTTCTGCTCCGGAATTTTGCGGCAATAGGTGTTAATTTTATTCAACTTATAAAATACAATGGGTAACAAATGACAGCTTGCTTCGTGCTCAGTTCTGTACAGTTATTTATGTGTGTGAAGTTCGAGACAAGTCTCATCCGTGTACATACACTATAAAGTAGGATACATACGTGGTAAGAATTATATTACTAAGAGACATTTCTGAAGAATAGATCTACTGTTGTTTTGAGTCTTTTGTTGTGTCTAGATTAATTCCCGATGAAGTAGTGATTCCACTTTCTTCTTCATTATCTCCATAAAGATCTAAGTCCTTGCCTAAGTGCCAGACGACAGCGTCTAATAGTACTCCGACAAGGGTGAAAACTGAAATAAATGAAGTATGCAAATTAATAAAAGTATTTAAATTTTCATGTTTGTTTGAATTTTTACTACACCACTGGGAATGACACCGTGAATAGTATAGGTATATTAATTATGTATGGTATGTATGTTGGTAATTGTAGTGTATCCCAAATCTCGGAGTACGGACACCAAATAAAAGGCAGATGGATGCGGTTTTCTCCAGTGTATTCTCAGACACTTGTGTCGATCAACTATACCTGAATCCAGTGCTAACTGCACTTTTGTTAGTAGAAGAGAAAGAGCGGGAGCTTGTGCTCTCTCCTTTTATAGCTGCGTCCCTTTGTACTCTTTTTAAGTATGCAACATTTTATCACCATTTAACATGACATCTAAAGAATACATTAATAAAAACAAATGATAACAAAAAAATTATATAACATACATGAGAATTTATTAAAAGCAGAAGAATACGGCATTCTATGCTCTCTGCCTACCCTTCCGGAAAAAGGTGTGATGCCAATTTGATAACTTTTAATAACATTTTCTAGTCTTGACTTCATTTGAAAATTTGTTCTTTTCTTTCCATACATGAAGGTTCAAAAGCAAAACTGCCAATTTCCAATTGATGAAAATGAGATGATTAGTTTTATAGTCAGAATAATTTAAAAATTAATATGCTTTTGATAAAATGCTTCTAAGAAGTATAAACATGTTTACAAAAGCAAGATAATTATTTCAAAACAATTCACTCTATTTTTTTCAATTGCTAAGTGGCAGTTTTGCTTTTGAACCACTCATATACATGTACTTAATAATTTGTTAGGTTTATTTATCTTTGAAGTAGAGCTTACAACAGATAGTTGAAATAGTTATAAGCGATTGAAATATGCAATTTTAACTAGATAAATTAAATACTTTATCATAATTTTTTTTCCATATAAATTCATTGGTTACTCACTGAAAGCAGCAACATTGATGTATATCCGGAAAGTATCCTTATCATACATTAAACAATTAGTGCGATGTCCGCACTGTTCCCCCCATTCTATGCAAGTGGAGTCAATAATGCTCCCATATATAATGGGGCCTGGAATCAGAGCACATAATGATACCATGAGGAGCAGCAAACCCTGGGCAAATGATTTATCTCTCACTTCCACACTCCTGAAAATAAACAGACATTAATATGTATCCATGTTCAGTCTTCGTTCAGGCAGTTCAGTATCAATATCAGTATCACAATACTTTATTTACTGATGAATATTTAAAAGCCACCATGAGCTATCAGTAATTATGGAGATATGCAATATCAAATTTTGCATTTTTTCCAATATTTCTGAATTATTTTTTGCAAAATGTTGAACTATCATTACAGTAACTTCGATCGATTACGAAAAATTGATTCACTTCTATACAAGTATAATAAAATGATAAAAAGCTTGCAGAAATTGAAAACGGAAATTTTTTGCAAGGTTTTTATCATTTTATTTGACTTGTGCATTGAAATAAATGAATTTTTCATCATCAAGTTACTGTAAGTATAACAATCATAGTTGCAACATTTTGCAAAAAGTAATTCAGAAATATTGAAAAAAAGGCATGCAAAAAATGCAAATTCTTAGATTATAGTAATCTATCATTTAAACAGTTGATTATTGCATTTCCCACTAATCACATGACCCAAAAATCGTAGATTTTTACAAAAGATTACCATAATCCACGTTGATACAACCGGTCCTTACCCTGTTCAATAGGACCTACCTATCATTTGATTCTTTGACATTTAATAAATCTTCATGTAGGTAGTTAGTTCAATGACTGTATTGATGGTTCCCAAAAGGTTGTATGCGTGTTTTGATTCTAATTTTTCAAAACAGAAAATAAATTCTAATTGATTGTCTATTTTACCAATTTTCATAACTGAAAATATTTTTAACATTTTTTTTTATGAATTCAACCATAAAATAATAAAAAACATCAATGTTATGGATATAAACTGTCAGAACAACTAACCTGTAATTCACTAAAATATTTCCTATTTTCCCAGAAGAGCCCAGGACATTGATTGCCATTGCAATAATAGAAAACATGTAGTATCCAAAGACACATCCCGTAGAGCAAGTTCCAGCATGCAGCAAGTTCCATTCTTCATAGCCCGGTATTAAATATTCTGGTCCTCCCATTTCCGTATTATTATATCCAGTCACTTTCAAGAGACTGACTGGAGGATGTGTAGGAACACATGAACAGTTTGTATATACCTAGAAGTACATTTTTAAATAATCTATTAACACATTGCTAATGCTAGCTCTTTTAGAGAGCATCCATAAACCACATGGTCTGATCAGCGTGGGATAGGTAGAATGTTACGCTGGGCTACGCGAAGGGATGAGGGGAGGGGGGGGGTCAGAGTCGAGCTATGTAATTCTCTTTATTTTTTTGACACAATTAAAATGGTACAGAATATGCGATCAATAAATCTGCACAGATCGGTTTGCACATAATCAATAATTTTATATTAAACTAGCTGTGCCCGCGCGATTTCGCACATGTAGATTTTTAGTACACTGTTTTTGATCGTCATAGAACTTTCGCGAACCTTCTAGAACATTCTCCTTCCAGAACTTTCAAGAAATTTATCGAATGTACAGAAACCTTCTAGAAACATTTCGCCTCTCAGTTTTTTTTGGAGACAAACTTTTTTTGGGGTTTCTTTTTGAAACTATTATAGTGCACTACTTGAAGATGACTTGTACGGGAAAAATAGTAAAAAAAAATTTGCACTAGAAAAACTGGTTTTTCACTATGTCCTATATAAAGGACATGGGTATTAAACTAACATGTTATTTATAAAGGACATAACCTATTCTTACGTTTGATTCAGGAATCGGGGAGAAATTATGAGCATTAATTAATAAATTTTAGTTTTGTATTCTATATTTCTATTATACTTTTAAAATCAACAGAAATTCAACATTTTTCTGGAATTTTTTTTATCTAATACTAAACTTTACTCACAAAATTTAAAAAAAATATATCAAAGAAATAGGAATATTAGAGATTGATCAGTTACTCTTAAACCTTAAGTTACATGAACTTTATTTTTAACAGCCTTCATGAAAATTTGTGAAACAATTTCGATTAGGCGTAAAACACAAGTAAATTTCGCATTTTTTGGTTACGGGTTATAGCCTTTGCTATCATCGGAACTTTCCATTTTGCAGACCAATACATGGATATTTGAGGATACTGTAATACGGACATGATCATGGTAATACCAATATAGACCTTAAGCTCTTTTAAAGTCTGTCCAATAGATTTTCTCCAAAACATATGTCCTATTGGTACAGTTTACCATTTTGGTAAGAATATCATCATCTTATGTATTGGTCATAGAATTAGTACCACTCCCATTCCTCAGTATTTTTCTGAATGTAAGCTGGTTGCCTTAAATGTCTTATTTCTGATTCCAGCCTATAGTGTACCCTAGTGTCCTGAATGCCAACGTTATTTTGTCCACTTATAATAGCTATCTGTCGGGTAAATAGATAGGTCTTGCGGCCCTTTGCCTCTACCACAACCACGTCCCCCCCGCGAGATGTACTTCTTGCGTGTCCTCTTGTTCGTAGTAGATATGACGAAATTGAAGTGGTCTGACAGTGCTGGAGAATCCAATGAAATTACCAAAGCTTGCTCTTTCTCATCCGAGCTACTGGATTCACTATTCCGATGGTCCCTTGAGCTTAGAATAGTCGAATTCGGAGTCGCTTAAAATTTCTATTATATAATTATCTGTTACCACTAAAAAACATAAAATAGTAAAGAAACCACACAAAGTACTTGGGAAGACAGTCTAAGATGCTGTTGTTCTTTGTATAGGACATAGAAAAGAATGTAAACCCCAAATGCCCATTTATTAGTTTTTCGAGAAAACAAAACGTTAAATCATTAGTTCTGTTTACTAATATGTAGTTTACCACAAAAAAGTACATAATTATGAAATAATTCATTTGATGAAAATAGATTTACTTACCTTTGCGCGGACGCACGCTCCCAACTTTGCTTACCGACGCCATTTTAAAACAATTACGTAATGACATTTGATTTTTTATATTTTATAATACTCTAAGAAGACAATAGATGTCATTGGTAAAATATTTTTATTTTGCCAATTTAAACGAAGACCACAGATTTTTTTATTTGTTACGTACTATGTATAGGACAAATGTACCAAGGAGGTTAGAATCTTATAGAACTTTCGGGAATTTTCTAGAATCTTCTCCTTCCAGAAATTTCTAGAGCAGGTTTTTCCGGAACCTTCTAGACTCACCGACACAGTCGGCGCGCCTATTTTGAAACAATCAGAAGCATTTGCGGCCATCCCATAACAAAACAATGTGCTAGAAAGCATATTTTCATCACCCACCCCCACCCACACACAGCTACCCCCACCAAAATCGCATATTTTCGATGTGACACCAAGGACTATCCACCAACATAACCACGGGTGGGTGGTTGTGGAGAAAACTTGGCGGATAGGGAAACACGGGTTTCTTTTATATATATATATATATATATATATAGATATATATTGATTTTTAATTTTAAAATAGTTTTGGTAAGAGAAAACAGCACAAAATTTCTTCTGGAATTCACAGACAAAATCTATGTTCCACGGGGGAGGATAGTGGGGTAAAAACAAAATCCATGTTAGGGCTACGTGAGGGAAGGGAGGGGTTCAAAAGAGTTCAAAATGGAACCGCATGGTTTATAGACGCTCCCTTATCAGAGCCAAGAATACAATGTTACAAATTAGTGTAGTGTAGAATTTTTGGTTGAACTAATTAAAAATGAAATACGTTTATACGGATGAGAATTTGATCTTCCATCTCGGAGATTAGGTGGAAAGGACAATATGCATCAGTTAGTCATTCTTCCTACGCATAAAACTCCGTACTGTCCTTTATGTGATTTTCGAGACAAGTTTCCAATAAATCTCATTTGTGTATATGCATTATTAGAATACAACTATGAATTGTCCCAGTGAACAGTGATTTTTATTTAAAAATAATTTTTGTTGAGTCGCATATCACTACCTGTGAATGTGGTAATTGTCCAGAGCAGCCGGCATGACAAGCTGAGAAATAAATCTGTTTGGTTGGACGATGGCAGACTGGGTCATATTTGACACCATCACACATGCAGTCAGAATTGCAGGAGGAAATCAATAGAGAGCTGGAAAAGGAAAAAATGAAATTAGAATATACATTTTCAATGTACTCGTAATTATAGTCACCAATATCTGAATTTTCCGCATATCTAACAATTAAAGATATTCAAATATATTTTCTTGCCAATTTTCAGAACATATTATTGTTACAATTTGTTATTGACTAATGAACCAAAGCAATGAAAAATACAAGACACAATTTTTTTTATTATTGTTTGTTAGTTTAGGTTTTTCAAACATCTATGAAAAATAATATTTACATATACCTATAATTAATAAAAATGTACTTTGTTTTCCTTTGTACTTATAGGTATATATTGAAAATATCAACATGCTTCAGGGCTAATGGTCCCTTCGTCAGGATACATTGTATACTAACAAATTAAAAATCAAAAATCAAAGTATTTTTTTGAAGAAGATAAAATAATATTTGTCCTTTTCATTTTTTCAGTAACATATTTACTTTGGTTAAACAATTATATATTAAGGTTTCTTGTACAGTACGAAAAATGATAAATATAATGAATAATTTATAATTGCATTTGTAATTGAAGTAAAGAACGGAATTAGTATCACTAACCGTCCATTGTCGGAAAGTTGCTGTTCAATAGCATTTTGAGGACAACTGAGGAATATGTAGGAAGCTTCACCAATGAGATACATAATACCCACAATTATGTTCCAAAATAATAATTTTCGGGGCACTGGTTTTTTCTTCGATATGTACCAACCGGATAATAAGAAACCAGCAATCATGCCAATTAAAATGGCTGGTCCTGCTATGATTGTAGAAGTAACTGCCGGCCTGTTGTACTGAACTTCAATATATTTGGCCATGTACGTAATATATGCGCTGGATCCAAGAATATAGAATACTCCAGCTAAGATGTTTGCCATTAATATTTTGTTCCCCACTAGTCTTTTTAAAGCAGCTGGCAATTCTGAAAATGATATTTATAATTTATACTTAGGTTGAATAGGTCTTTTGTTAGAAGTTTGTTAATACATATGTATGTTTGTTGAACTGGCAGTTATAATTTAAATTGGATTTTAGGGTAAGGAATACATAACTTTGTTTAACGCAGGCTCTAAATAATAACACTACATATATGCAACATTTTGTCCAGAGGAAGAAATCTGTGGAAGTGGGTGCCTATATTTTTTGTCAGGATCACTACAATAAAACACATTTATATTAAGAAGTGGAGGTGGGGTAACTAAGGGCAAGGGAGAGGGTGCCTATGTATTTGCAAGGTCTAAAATAATCATCATCATCATCATTCTTGGCACTACAAACCTTGGTGGGTCTTGGCCTTCTCAATAATTTTCCTCCACTCATCTCGGTCTAGTGCCAGCTCTCTCCAGTTTCGAAGCTCTAAGGCAGAGATATCTTTGAGGACGTTGTCACTCCATCTTAGTTTTGGCCTTCCTAAGCTCCTTCGCCCTATTGGCCTTGAGTTCAGCAGGGACTTTGGTGCTTGCTGCTCGGACATTCTCTCCACATGACCCAGCCACCGAAGTCTTCCCAGTTTTATAAATTTTGTGACGTTTGGCTCCTTAAATAGAGTATAGAGCTCATTGTTGTAACGTCTGCGCCAAAGTCCATATTCTAGAACCGGTCCGAAGATATGCCTCAAAATTTTCCTTTCAAAAACGTCCAGTGCTCGCTCATTCCTCTTAGTACCCACGTCTCAGCTGCATTCGTGAGCACTGGCCTAATAAGCGTTTTGTACACTAATATCTTGGTGTTTCTGGACAGCAGTCTGGATTTTATCTGCTTTTGTAGGCGGAAAAAACAGCGATTTGCGCTCACTATGCGCTTCTGGATCTCCTCTGTAGTATTATTGTTGCTTGTTATCAGGGATCCTAGGTATGTATATCTTGGCACCGTTTCAAAATTTTGACTTCCACATGAGAGAGTTGGGATTTGTTGGGTGCATCCTACGGCCATGTATTTGGTCTTTTGCTGGTTTACTATGAGACCCATGTTTTTGGCAGAACTTTCAAGATTTATGAAGGCATTACATAAATAATGTCACAATATTTGAAATCAATATGATTCAATATATTTATGTAATACATATTAGTATTTCGAGGAGGGATGGAGAAGGTAGGGTCACATAAAGGGACATATAAAAAAATTGGTTTAAATTGGTCAGTGTGTAGGATTATACATACACAGAGATAGTCATTAATTTAAGCCATGTATTCACTAGGGTACAAATAGCGTAACATTCCGCGCGGCATGTCGCATCAACATCTACGCTCATGTTTCGGGGACAATGACGCGGTCATTAGGCGTGTACACACCGGGACTCGCATATCACTTGTCGCGGAAATGTCGCCCGATTAGTGCTGTGCATTTATTTATTCTAACGAGTTTATGAAAACGTACGAGGAGAAAAAGGTGGTGGGTGCGAAATTATTTACTGCAACGAGAAAGAAGGATGTATATTCTATGCGATCTTCGAATGTCTGACGGATCTTTTGTCTATTTCACTCGAATGACAACAACTGATTATGAAAATTTATTACAAATAATCGGGCCTTCCATAGCCAAGCAAGACACAATATTACGGAAAGCTGTTGGCCCTCACATCAGACTTGCAATTACAACTCAATTAGAGTTGGATCAGTTGGATAACAATCTCAATTCCCCACACTAATGTCATATTGAGCGGTATACAGTTACAGCGCATGCGCATTCACTTGTAAACATACCACGTGGTACTGACACACGGCGCGATGTTGCGGTGAGCTCCCTCAGGAACCGTGCACATGACAATATTGCCGCGGCACGTAGAAATGCCATGCTTTGTTGTGCGCGACGTTGCGGAACAGTGTGCAATGTTGCAACATCACGTAGACTCTATGCCGCGCGTGATGATGAGGGACAATTTGTCCCCTAGTGAATATGTACATAGCTTTATGTATACAAATATGTATAGTGCTCTTAAACCTGAATTTACATTTAATTATTCTTATACATAGTTTTAGTCTTCCCAGATTTTCATGCTTGCATGAAGAAAATGTGACATAATATATCAATTTTCTAGTCTTATTTGCTTTTCCATCATCATATATTAGGCATAAACTTTATTTACTCTCTTCTTTATTACCCATACCACCATTATATCAAAAGATGAACAAACCTTTCATTGTTGGAAAATTGTTTCCATCTGGATGCGAAAATGCTGCCCCGACATTGCTGCTATTTTCTATAATAGCTTCTTGTGGAACTTGTGCTACATCCAATGCAAATGAATTCCTGGCCAAGGGTATTTCATCCATGACTGTTTTCTTTGTAATGGCTGGCGTGAATTTGGGATATTGTGGAATACCATCTTCGGGGTTGATTATGGGTTTGGGTTTTGGAAGACTTCTAGGGAACAGTCCAACGAAGAAAGAAAACATGAACATGAGCACTCCGAGAATAATCCATCCGAGCCACCAAGCTCCCATCCATCTTGCGTCGTCCTTGGTGATTAATGGGGTCAGTGATGGATCAATGTAGAGCGACAGGCAAAGGGGGCCTAATATGAATCCAACAGCTGGTCCTAGTGTACGGAGAGCACAAGCATAACCTGCAAAGATTACATATATATATATATATATTACATACATCATATTGATAAAATATGCTGTATCAAAAGAAATAATGAAATTATGATATTATGCAAATGATAATGCAACTGTATTAATTATTTATAGAAGTCTCTTTGTTTTATAGATAAACAAAAATACAGATGAAGTTATTATTTGTAAACATAGTTCATTCCTTATCACACAAGTTCCCAAAGTACATATATGCCGAGGTGCACTGGGATGCATTACACCCGTCAACTTCACTTGAGAAGATTTCAATTTTCAGAAAAAAATTATTACTATGGAAAAGAAAAATTAATATTTTTTTCCCTTGTCGCAATAGCTTGTGACTTCCAATGAAGTGTTTATCACACTTCTTCACAGAGTTTGAATATTAAATGGAAAAAGAATATCACCATAAACCAAATCGTAGCCTTTTTTACATTCAAGGACACATAAAAGTCTTTTTATGTGTCCTTGAATGTGCTTTTGATTTAAAATAATAGGCTTGTCATTCTTCTTTTCATTATCACAACACTCAGGTCATAAATATAATAATATATTGTGTAAAAATATGTGACATATATGAAAATTTTCGAAATACTACACAGAGACACAAAGTGCATAAATACTGTACGTATTGTAAATAAATAAACTGAGAGTGCAGTATGACAAAAATGAAACATCATTTGACTCTGTTTGAGTCAGGTGATGTATGCATTTGCATACATCACCCGACTCAAACCGCAGAAGCATTGCAATTGCAGAAAATAATAAATTTGAATAAATATCTGTAAATTTATTGATTCTAATTCTGTATTAGTGGGAGTAGTAGGGGAGGTAAGTTTGCATTGTACCTATATTCAAAAAAATCCAAATTCTTAATTAAACTATAGTTAAATAATAATATTAACTGACCAAGTAACATTGGTGTACTTGTTTTCTTTGTATTATCATCCATGTACGTATTTCCTAGTGAATAGTAGAGTGTGTTGCCAATTCCAAGGACAAACTGTGATATAAATACTAAAACTACAGGCAGCAGTGAAAATTCACTCAAATAGTTTGTTTCTTCACAGCTCTCTTTTTGTCTCGATGTCGAGCATAGTAAAGTCTTGCCTCCCAAGTGATGATTTGTAGATGCATTCTGGTAAATATCAGAGTACTCTTCTGTCAGTGCAAGAGCGTCCTAAAATATTAATATTGATTAAAGAATTATCATAATTAACAAAAATCAAAATATCTTTATGAGTGTGATGACCTGAGGATTGGTGTTTGTAAATTTATTCTGTTTTGCTTATTATTTTTACAACCAAATTCTTTAGAAATATATAACAAAATCACATTATATTATTAATGTCGTATGAAAATGACATTATGGAACATAAGTATGCTGTGCATAAAACACTTAAAATGCCAAACTTTGCTCTTTTTTTACTTTTTCTTTACTTTTAAGATATATGTATATATTACATATATCCTTCTTTAGTAGCTTCACAGGACTTAAGAACATGACTGCATTAACAATAGAGTGCCGTCCATTCCTTGATATTGCCATTGTGGTTCAGTCTAGGCACTCCTCTACCTCTTTATCTACCACTCAAGCAAGTTCGTTTTTATTAGAGAGTTAATAAATTCAGGTTTATTTAAACTTCCGATATTCGGTATTTCTCTATTGAAATTATTTAATGATGTTAAACTTTTTACATCCATACAAATCTAGCTTTTTACAGAACACTCAGACTTATTAATTAAAAATTAATTTTTAATTAATAAGGGAGCAGCGCATGTGTACATGCGCTGCTCCCACTTTCCTTGTGAGATCAAGCGAGGCCCCTTTACTCAGGTGCAAAATACCGACATGCGATCGAAGGTAGCGAGGAAAGGCGAAAGTGACGAGAGCATCATGTACACACTCCCTCTCGGCCTGTCTCGGGTTGCCTTAGCAAGTGTGTACAACTGGCATAATGTTAATCTAATCTGCAAGACAATACCCTGTCTCTACCAAGTAGGTATATAAATGTATTATTTATTATACAAATACTCTCTCGCTATTGCATATACTGTTGCAATATGTTATTATGTATACTACATACTTATTATGCAAAACTACATTATAATAGCCAACAGTTAGCCCTTCATAAAATGTATGTTCAACCAGGAATTGAATTTCGTTTGTTGGGTTAGTGCCTAAGTATTTGAAACAGTTATGAATTAAAAAGGCTGGAACATGTTGGATAACTGCTTCTCCTACGTCAATAGGAAGAGCCCTGAGAAATTTATTTCAGATTCCATTCCTTCTGATTACAATAGTTGCATGAGAATGACACTTGAATAATTATTGTTTACAACCTGTCAAATCATCTGTCTGAAGCAGAGTACGGATTAAAACAATATTAATCAAAACAATGCCAGTTAGTGTTGACATATGACAGTTTAATGATAAGGTACACTATTAATAAGGTGTAATAGAGCAATAATTTTCAGATGCATCATCTATTTGCTTCTCATATTATGCACATAATGACACAGATATTTTAAATTCAGGTTACTCTGTAAACATTATTATCAGATAATATTATATTAACAGTCAACATATACAACACCTGCACCTGTATTCTTCAAATCACGTTTTTGTTAATATAATGAGACCTAAAACTACTGGGGTAGGTATGGCCCATGCATGAGTATAAGACTTGTCCTGAGGCTTGTCTCAAAAGCGTACAAGAATAAGAAAGAGTTTAGCGTGAAAAGAATTACGAATTGTTCTCTGTTGTATTTTGTACACAGAGTAGAATTATGCCGTCGATATGTACAGATCTTTAATCAAATTCTATAAGGTGAGAAATCAATGTCTTATTCATGTACACACACTATCAATGTTAAGAGTTAAAAACATCCAATAATTTGAAAAATTAGCAGTGAAGCAATTGGCAACAGCTAAGCTTGCTGCTAGGCCCTGTGGGGACTATGATAGCCGCTTCATGGCCGATTTAAGTATTTCTTGACTCTGCATTCTGTTCCAGCCTGATATTTCTTCTTTCACTCTCCTTTTTAGTCAAATCATAGCACTCTCCAAATAATATTCCCACTTCAACGTTGGTCTTCTGTTATATTTGACATTTCACTTGGCAAAGTCCATGTTGTTCTTCAGTCATACTTCTGCGATTTGCATTCCTCCTCTTACGCCACTTGCATTTTTCCTTTCACGTTAATATCTAGTTTTATTTTGAATTCTTCAACTTGCATTCCTCCATTCACATTGTTCTTCCATCATGTCATATTAGAAACTCTTAAAAAATTAGACATATAGCATGCACATTGCCTCATCATCTACAAATATATTTTAAAATAATCTGTACATCTTGCTGCTTCATGCGATTTTTTTACAATTCCGCTATTTTGCTGTTTTTAGTATTAGGTGTATATAATATAATTTTTGAAGCATTTATATTATATACACCTAAATAAAATTACATATTTTAACAGCCTCACAAAACTTAAATACTCATAACCACTCGTAAAATATAAATATTAATGATGACCCCATATGAATATATTAAGAATTAATTTTTTTTATATTTATACTATTAACAGCATTGACATAATTACAGATATTATTACATTAATTATATTTAAAAAAATTAAAGTGTTTACGAGTAAATTGAGAAATATGAAATGTAAAAAGACCAATGTAGGTATGTTTTAATTTGGAAATGTTGACATGTGAATTCCAGGTCGCAAAAGATGAATGTAAAACTAATATAATATTTTACTTACATCACCCGGTCCGAAGAGGAAGTGGGGTAAAGCAAGGATGAAGCATGAGAGAGAACAAAACAAAACTCCCCACGCAATCCACCTCGGTCGGTTCCTTTGTCCACCAAAGTAGGATAAGAAGAGCGATAGCAATATCTGACTAATTTCATTGCCACTAAGCATTATTCCTAAAAAAACATCATTGTCAATACTATATAAACAGGAACAATTTTATAGTTCTTATGTGGTATTCTTATTTTCAAGTGTGTAAAATAGTTTTCTATATATATATTTGATTCTAGTACTGGCCTTCGAGAAACACTGACACTTCCTATTCAGTAATGTAACTAAAAATATGTCATTTTTACTATTAATTAATATTACTGTATTTTGAGTGTGATTCGTCATAAAGTAAAGTATCAGTAATTTTTTACCGCCGGTACCTCACGTGAGTTAGTCATTTTAATAATAATTTTTTTTAAATACTTGTGCCGTTTAGTACCTTATTTATAAAAAAATTACACGGCATTTAATACTTATGCGATATGCATTCCCATGTAACTAGGAAATTAACACAGATAGGACTTCAGTGCAGTGTTTATTGAGACCCAATTTTTGAATGCATCTGAAAATATTAAGGCTTGTTGGAGGTCTTCTTTTTCTGGCAAAATGGCGCAGCCAGTCTAATTCTAATCAGCATAGCTAGTCTAATCTAATCAGCGTAGTTTAATTTCATTATAGATTATTATTATTATAGTGATTGCTTTATGGTAGCTAGAGATACAAATTCATTTTGACTAATCTGCAAAATCAAACCAGCACATTATTCCAACATTCAATAGATTTAATTTACATAAGTGACATATGCTGTAATAAATGTAGTGCTGGGTACCTGTAGTTTTGCTTGGTATTTTAAACCGTCTCTCCATAGTGGTCAATGATACAACAAAGTAAATAAATGCCATGGCCTGTGTCGTGCCCAGGAGGCCATAGATGACCATGAAGCATCGGGGTGTGGCGAATCTCTGCAGGTAGGACGGGCGGTAATTCCAGAACCCGCATGTTGTTTCCTTGGGCTGAAAATAATAACAAAAACTTTTGTTATAATCATAAACACAATGTGTTTTGTACCTACTTATTCAACAGTTCGACACTTAACAAAACTTTCCATAAATATATCCTAAACAGTTGGTGGATACAGGACAAGTCATTTTTCATTTGTTGGAAAGGTAAAGGGAAACCTTTCAGTGAAGACTTTGAATGTCCGTAATGATTTCATTGTATATTAAAAATAAATTAAGGATTCCAAGATACATACAATGACACTGAAAGTATTCAGTATTGTTGAATACTCCTTCAAAACTTTCAGTCTAAGATTTCAAAATTTAAAAGTAAGATCTGAGTAATCTGTGGTATGGAGAGTGATAACTGCTCAAAATGGATGACCATAAATGGATGATGATGAAATTGAATTCTCAATATCTTGACTCCAACTAGTACTGGTTAAACCGTTATTTTAACCGATACAACGTACAGTTATTTGGATTTACATCTGATTGTATAAGATATAATTGTTGTGGTTAAAATACCATCACTAACCCCCCCATCCAATAAATGGACTTTCATTCGATTCATTCGATTGTGTTGCATTTGTATAAAGTTTTTTAAAAAATTACAAATTTGTTAACTCAAAATTTGATAATTTTTCATCCCGAGTTATTGTTATAAAAAAATGATGTAGAAAAGTTTTGTTTTAGCTCCGTATTTAATGTATTGAATGTATAATTTATATATGTTTATATATCTCTAAATCAATATACATATATGTATATATAAAAAAAAAAACGTGTTTCCCTACCCACCAAGTTTTCTCCACAACCACCCACCGTTGGTTACGATGGTAGATAGCCCTTGGAGTCACATCGAAAATATGCGAGTTTGGTGGGGGTGGCTGCGCGTGGGTGGGAGTGGGTGACAAAAATGTGCTTTCTAGCACATTGTTTTGTTATAGAAAGGCCGCAAATGCTTCGAATTGTTTCAAAATAGGCGCGCCGACTGTGTCGGTGAGCCTAGAAGGTTCCGGATAAACCTGCTCTGGAAATTTTTGGAAGGAGAAGGTTCTAGAAAATTCGCGAAAGTTCTATAAGGTTCCAAACTAAGTGGCGGAGTGTGTGGGTAACTCTAGAAAGTTCCAGAACGTTGGAAGGGGAACGTTCTAGACGATTCCTGAGTGTTCGGTAAGGTTCCAAATAGTGTGGAGAAGTGTGTCGGGGAGTCTAGCAGGTTCCAGAAAATTCGATAAAGCTCTAGAATGTTCTGAAAGGAGAACGTTCTAGAAGGTTCCAATCAGAGTGGCGGAGTTCGTCGGTGACTCTAGAAGATTCCAGAACGTTCGATAAAGTTCTAAATTTTCTGGAAGGAGAACGTTCTAGAAGATTCCTGGGTGTTCGATAAGGTTCCAAATAGTGTGGAAGAGTGTGTCGGGGAGTCTAGTTTGATAAAGCTCTAGAAAGTTCTGAAAGGAGAATGTTCTAGAAGATTCCTGAGTGTTCAATTAGGTTCCAAAATGAGTGTCCGGAGTGTGTTAGTGAGTCTTGAAGATTCCAGAACTTTCGATAAAGTTCTAGAAAGTTCTGGAAGATGAACGTTCTAGAAGGTTCCAAATTGATTGGCGGAGTGCATCGGTGACTCAAGAAGGTTCCAGAACGTTCGTTAAAGTTCGATAATGTTCTGGAAGGAAAATGTTCCAGAAGATTCCCGAGTGTTCTATAAAGTACCAAACAGTGTGACGGAATGTGTCTGTGACTCTAGAAGGTTCCAGAACGTTCGATAAATCTCTCGAAAGTTTTGGAAGGAGAATGTTCCAGAAGGTTTGCGAAAGTTCTATGTCGATCCAAACAGTGTGGCGGAGTGTGTCGCTGACTGTAGAAGGTTCCAGAACATTTGATAAGGTTCTAGAATGTTCTGGAAGGAGAATGTTCTAGTAGATTCTTTATTCTTCTTTCTTCTTTATTCTAAAATGTCTGTTGATATTTTCGCAAAGCGAAGACGGTCCAGCAAGGCAATCCAATCACAGGTGCCGAAACCAGCAAAAAAGAGACATCAACACAATTCTACGCTTACCGAATTATGATCCCGAGCGAAGCCGGGCCAATCAGCTAGTTATTATTAACATGTACGAATTAAATTTGTGTTTTTAATGTAAATGTTATATAAAAAATAAATAAATTGAATTGAATAAAAATAAATAAATAAATATAGTGGGTTGTTTAATTCCAAGTATTGTTAACTTCACAAAAATTAAGTAGTATATCTATTTATTTATTTATTTACATTACGTATTTTTAAAAATATTCAATACTGGCCAATAGAATCTGACAATGAAAGCAAGATTAGGGGTACCTAATGGTGCCAACTCTGACGTATGGAAGTTAATCCTGGAATTGGAAAAAAGGGAATGAAAGTAGACTGAATGCAGTGGAAATGTGGTCACTAAGGTGCTTATGTGGAAAATCTTTGGTCGATAGAGTGAGGAATGAACAAATTAGAAGTGAATGTAATGCTGCCTGCAATGTGGTATATAGAATAAAGAAAGGAGTACTGGGATGGTTTGGTCATGTAGAACATATGAGCGAGGAAAGGTTGGAAAAAGAAAATATAAAAGGCGAGTGCTGAAGGCAACTGGAGTAGTGGGTGATTGGAGAATGGTCCTGTTAAAAGCCTCAACAACCGTAGAACATGCATGAGAAGATGCATGAGTGATGTGCAAATATAAAAGAATATGGAGTTCTATCCTCTCTGCCTACCCCTGCGGAGAAACGGCGTGGTGGTCAATTAGTTTTACTTTTCATGCTATTCAAGAAATTGTGTTTTTTTTTATATTAAATTTACCATTTTGGTAAATGAATATATTTCAAAAGTTTATTTATTTATTTAAACATTTCAAATAGAAATTACAAATTCCAAAGCTGTATTTCATCCTCAATGTGCAATATAATTTGTGCAATTTATTTTAGAAAAGTGAAGTATACTATCTCTTATACAATTCTTTTCACTGCAAGTCAGTCGTAAATCTATTGTTAAGTAACATAAAGAATGAAATGATTTCTTTTGAATTTTTTAACACAATTATAGTAATAAGTTTTTCTTCCGGTGGTTGACTGGTGTAGGCTGGAAAACGAAAGGTGAAAATGTTCAATTTCAGTACTCGCATATGACTGAAATGATGGACTCTCAACAAAAGAGATGTCTAAAGTTTTGTATAAAGCAAAATTGTATGTAAAATTCTGTATCTGAATTTTACATGCAAGGATGGTTAATATAAAATATTATTTTGAGAAAATTAAATGGCAATGGGCAGGTCCTATCACTCAAGGTACGATCAATCACTGTGAAAAACATACTTGAGGGGAATCAAGAAGACAAGAGACCAGCCTTAAAGTATCTGGATCGATGACTGGGATTCGTCAAACTGCGTGGGGAAGTGGAGAAGATACTCGGGGTGGTATTTTATTCAGCAGTAGACAGAAAACGCAGATGATGATGATGGAACTCTTGCATTAATATATTACAATAAATAAATAAAATGGCAGAAACTAGAATTCTTCGAACGAACAGAAGAAGAGTCTAGAATTTTTTTTCTAAGAGTCCAACGTACCTCTTCGGAGTTTTTGCTGATATGATTATTACAGTCTTAATTAGCCGACTTCGTTCGGACATAGAAAAAAATAAGAATAATAAGTATTCATAGTTGTACACGTGTTGCAAGCAACTTTAAAATTGACTACCTACCTGCCTTAAAACTGCTTAAGTATGTACAGCGAAAACAATTTCGTCTCAAGAATTTCTTTCAATTTGCCCTCCAAGTTTCAGATGATTCTCAGGATTAATCTTAATTGACAATCATCTCATGTACGAGCCGCAGCATCCACATTTGCAGCACAAAAATGTTAATTTGATCACTCGCTTCTAGGTCACGATCGTTGCAAGCGCTAGAGGTCACACTGACTGGTTCGATGAATATGCGCACGGTGGTTTTTTCTGAATTAAGCGGACAATTAATAATGTTACGACTTGTAGGTATATGGGTGCTTCGCAATATAAATGTCACACGGGTGACGGTCGCTGTCGAGCTGAAACAAATCTCGGATCGATATTTAAAAACATCCCGCGGGTATAGGCAAGTAAAGCGGTGTTTAGGGGCGGAAAACTGGGGGCGGCATATTAAAAAATTGGTTTAAAATACATAACTATATACTAGAATTACATTCTCGCATCTTTCTCGCATAAAAAAGAGGAAAATAATATTTAAAGGGCACAAAATTGTGCGAAGGGATTCAGACGAAAAATGTGTTGGGAAAATATCGACGAATAATTAAAACAAAACGCTTCGTTTTAACAATTGAAAAATATTTTTTATCTTTTTTTAAAAATAATACATACTCTTATACGATCACACTATGTTAATTAATTAAAATTAAAAATTAAATAGCATGTCCCCAAACAGCAATTGTATGCTGGTGTAAGTGGACAGGAAATAAAGTAAAATAAGTGGGTACACATATTAAATATCAGCACATTGATTTGTTAAACAGTTATCTCCTCCCCAACACTAGTCCCTTCAGCTGTTTATTGAATAGTTCTACACTATTTAATTTCGTAATAGAAATCGATCGCAGTGTATAGGAAACCATATCTCTCTCTATTAGTCCGCGGTATATCACTTCTTATATAAGTCTCTTGTTCTGTTTTTTGTTATATATATCTTAAATCATTAAACAGAAGGAAAGATGTAAGATGAATATTGTCGCTGGTTGCTTCGAGAAGCATTGATGAGTTCATCCTTGAATACACCGCATACACCGCATTCCCAGGACCGTTTTACGATCGAAAACTTCCTTTCTTCCTTCCGGACTAAAGAAAAACTGTCAACGACATGAAGAAGATAACATTTTATTTTTGCTAGGTCACTAAAAAAGACGAAGAGGGTAACTGGACTGGATAAAAAGATGACGGTTTTCCATGAGGCGGATAACCAAATAAAAGAGAGAATGCAGCACACTTATCCACGAGCAAATAGAAGAACAAGCAAAACAAGAAAGCATTACAAAAATCGAAACACTTAAAATCATTCACAGACTAGCAATTGGAGAAATACAAGACGAAAACATAAAATTACACAAAATACTCGAAAAACACCAACACAACACTAGAATGGCTCAAAACTATCACATAACACACGCCAAAACAAAAACAGGACAATCCCGACTAATTTGCAACGGATTAAAACTATACAACGACCTGCCACAACAGGCCAAACAACTGACCACTGACAAATTCAAAACAGATGTGACAAAAATGCTAAAACTCGGCCAACTATAAAAAAATGACTTTGTATCCAAATTATATTATTATTATATTCCTATAATGAATCATGTAAAAATGTTATCCATAAACCTTTTGGGTTTCTATTATATTTTAAATAAAAAAATAATAAAAAAAGAAGAAGAAGTAATTTAAATTTTCGTGATGAAAACAAGAATTTCTTCGTCAAATATCTATTCATCCGCATCCCCCGCTATAATTAATAATCTAACCTATAATTTATTTTATCTGATATGTGATAATGTGAATTCAAGAAGTCAACATTCGTGATTTATGCGCCATTAAATATTATTTGCAGATACGATAATGATGGTTGAACCAATCACATTTAAATATAATATTAAACCAGTATCAACAGTACCTACCTAATAGTAATTAAATTAAATATTATTATTTAAATAAATCATCGTGATTTTGTGCAATATGAATAAAAATAGCGGAATAATATTAAAAGGAAAGGTGAAATCGATCTTGGTTTTATGTAAAACGATGTCTTATTTGTAATATACGTTTGCATAAAAATGTAAATATAAATATATAGTTTTCGCTGGTGTTTTGTCCGTAGAACATCATTTTCATCGACAGTTTAGGTTTACGCCTGGCTTGAATGATAAATAAATGTTTATTTTTCACATTTTCACACAAGTATTGATACCACTTTCCATTTAAGAACGACAATCGAATTAGTGTATGTAAGCCGTGCATACGAGACGCATTGTTTCGTTGTGTCGGTGTTTATACCCATAAACACCAACACAATGAAACAATTTGCGTCACACGCACGGCTTATATATAGTAATTCGATTGTCTTTCTAAATGGAAAATGGTCTCCAGTCTCCACATTTTACTGTGCCGAAACGTCGACTGGACAGTTCTTTTAACACGCATTTTCACAGATTCGATAAACCTTTGAAAAAATAGTAAAATCTACACTGAGATACATAATTATTGCACAATCCGTTCCCATCGTTGCCGGATTTAGAACGGATTATGCAATAATTATTAGGTTTAATTATAATTAAAATATCATATTAAAAAAAATAAACTATTCATTGGGATAACTATATTTACCCACGTTCAAGAGTGCATTGAGCAAAATCTGGAACGAATTACATTCCATATAATACGCGTTATTTTTGGTGGAGTGTATCTATATTTTCCGTAGGATCTTAAAGAGCATCTATGCAAAATTTAATTTCAATTAACTATGTACAAAATACAGGCACAGTATCCCTTTCTCCTGGCCTGAGATCTCATCCCCCCCGCCAATGAGAATGTAATCTATTCAAATTGTAATCGAATGCCATTAATGACATATTTTCTATAGTGGTATATTCCTTAGAACTCTGCGCAAAAGATGCCTGTTCTCCCCTCTCGCTCACCTCCTACTTGGATACAATTATATACATTATACTTATTTAGAGCCTATGCGAAGGCTATACAAACTTCCTCAAGCCCTATCTATATTAATTTATGGTTAAATTTGGATCCCCGGCAACGCCGGGCACAGACCTCTAATTATCTATAAAATTCGGTTGAAGCATTATTATCCAAATTCAATTCGTATACGTAATTCGTGCATTATTGGATGTAATGATATTTACGAGATTTGCTCATTTTATTGATAATGTATTCAAAATTTGTGGAATAATTAAATAAAAGTTTGAAAAGGCTTCACGGCTGGCTTTGGGAGGCTGAGCAGTAATGTGTTGCATAAGTCGAAAAAAATAAATTTGAAACGGCAGTTGAAAAATAAGAGTTACATGGAAACAGCAGATTATGAGATCTTTAAAAAAGTCCAAATGGTTTAAAGACAACATACAGTTTAGTTTAAATGGTTTGTCTACGTTGGATTTCTGCTAATAGAAAAATAAAACTACAAAATGTAGGTATCGTCGCCATTAAACAAAAATTGAATAACAGTAAAAAATTGAAACATGTGTTTTGTATAATTTTTAAAATGACCTTTTAAAATGAAAATGAAATTTATGGATGTAAGGTGACTAACTGATAACGATCTCTTTCTCTAACAATAACGTTATAATATCCCAAGGCAAAATCGACGAAACGGGACGCAGGTACTTACTGATGTATTCGTAAAATTTATACGAGAAATTTGTTAAATTTAAATATTTATATCATTATAATGGTAATGTTGACATTAAATAAATATAAGGACACTTTGGATTTAGAAATTAATAGATGGTATGAAACAAACCGATTTCTACCAACTTTAAAAATAATATTACTACGTATCATTATCGAACATAATAATTTCGTTGTCTGTCCGTCTGTCTGTCTATCTCCGTAACTTCGTGTAACTTCCATAATTTCGTTCGAATTCACGGTTAAAAAACATGGACCCCGGGCCACTAAACCCGAACCGGCCGATTAACGCATGTGGCTACGGCCGCCTCTCCGTAGACTGCCAAAAAGATGCTATGCATATATATTCTAAGGCTTAGCAAAGACGCGAACCAAGTCACGTTCCGCCCAGCACAATCGCCGGGGTTCAAATTAGTACCTTTTTAACTGCCGGCGGGGGAAATATAAAAAAAATGTTCAAATATTTTGTCATAAAAGTCATTATTACTATTTCATAGCTGTCGGCTATAAATAAGTAAATATTTATTCTTTAGGAACCGGCACGTAAAATTATCGTCATTTTTGACGGGTTACAGCTAATTAAATATATCATTCACGTCACAATTGACGAACAATGTTATATAAATAAAAGCGGTGAATATGTACATGATTATTATGATGCCGTGAACCAATGAGAATAAATAGACCCGTAAGAGGTGAAAAGATGTTTACACAGACAATTGCTTACTATTATAAATTATTCAATTGTATTTTTTTTTTTTTAAATAAAATGTAAAATTTCTAAATGTCGTAAATGTGAATGAAAAACTTTTTTAAGTAGGCTTACTCCAGGTCTCTTATATTTCTCAATAATACAAAAATTAATGATGTAAAACATGATTCAATTGCGAAAAAAATCGGTTGGTAGCATAAAATGCTGAGTTGGTCAGTGGGTCGAAAACTATTTCTAGATTATGTGTATAAGGACTGTTCGCATCATGACACCTGCCTATATTCACTCAAGGGCAGACGAGTATTATTACAAAGGGCTAAAGAGGGCCCTTCAGATTAATCAAATATGTTTTCCGAAGAACAGCTACCTCAAATAATAGATGCCTTATAATGACGTGATGTAAACTTTTAACGCGGTACATATATTTGGTAACTCATACTCCTGGGAAGAAGAACTTACTAGAACGAGTCCCTATAGTATCGCTAGGCAGATAGATAAAATACATATAATAAATACTAATATAATCTTATAAAAAATGGAAAATAATCTACTGAAGGAAATTTTTTGCGATCATTTAAAAAAATTCTGCAAAAAGAATCCGCCAAAATATGTGTCGGGAAAATGTCAATAAAATTCGACAAAGAGACGTCACGTTCTAAAATTGCAACTTGGAAATAATCTCGTTTATTAAAAAATATTCCGTAGGTACCTATTTAAAATTATATAATAAACAGACATTAAAATAAGGTTGAATGTTAAAATTAATGAAAATAATAAGCAAGTACACACAAAAAATTGCAAAAAAGTAATTGCTCTTAAATATATGTATGAATATTTTTTTGTATGGAATCAATGTTTTAGATTCGATTTTACTTTGTATTACCTACTTACATCAATGCACATTTATATTTTATACCTGTAAATTTATATAATTTAGCTACTTTTATAATGAATTCATGTCTATGATACTCCTTCTCTATACACGAGTTTCTGACTCTAGTAGAAAAATATTTTCTTTATTTTACATATTTTTATAAAAGAATAGCAAATATTTTGTAATGTTTAGTTTGTGGTTTACCAATTTAGGAATGATGGTTTCGAAACCGGTTGGTGTTAATAAATAATATAACGATAATAACAAAAAAATTAACGAAGTAAATTTGTGTTTAATTTAATTTGCAATGAATAACCACAAAGTAATAGCCGAAAGTGTAAAAAAAAATTATTATAAACTCATCCCGTGTTTTTCATTAGTATTAAAATAAACATATATTATGTTGTAGGTATGCCCGTTGGACGACGTCAGATCGTAGGTATAAATAATGTCCAACCAAACGGATAGCTGCGGTTGCATCAGGCCGTCGCTCGGCGCGCTGGAAGTGCAATTATTGTGGTGCACTCTAGTAAGTATGTAGTGTGCGTCTACTTAATGCACCCGATAGATACTCTACACCAGGGGCGTGCTCTATGCGCACTCTAATTATTTAATTAATTATTAACTATAATTTCATCGAAACAATTCTAAATTAAAATAAACGCAAATTAACTCGGTTCAAGCCACTAAATTCTTTTGGTGACACCAACCGGTTTCGAAACCACCATTCCTTCTTCAAGGTAAACTACGAAGTAAACATTACAAAATGTGGGCAATTGTATATTTTTTTGGCGATTTGTATTATTTTCGACGTTCAACATTATTATTCCCTTTATATTAACTCGTGGCGTCTGTCTGTTTGTTTGACGCAAAAATTTTGGATCGATTTTTAACCGTGATCCAATCGAGCTGAAACTTTGCAAGCAGACTCGTGGCGACGATTTTCCAAATTTTCTTTAAAAAAATTAATAATTATAGTTCAACTGACTAAGTTGTATGAAGAGACTGCGACGCATCTGGTAGATTATAGTATAATTTTGGATTTTTTGAAAATTTTTTACTACCTTTCGCAGCGTCGCCCGACCGAAGCCCAACGCGTAGGTTAAGCGCCAAACCAGTTTCCACTAGTAAATGAGAAAGGGAGTATAATAAAAACGTCTTTTTTATTGATTTCTGTTTACATACTATTAAATACCTATGTAATATTTTATTTATAAACACGATTCTTTCGAAGTTGAAATTTTAGAACGTTGTTCTTTGATAATAAAAAAAAATAGATGCACTTAGTGATGTCCCTTTGACCAATTTTACTGGTCTTGCCCATTGAAATTCTCCCGATACATATTATGTTGGATTCTTTTTGCAGAATTTTTTACACAATATGGACAACTTCTTTTTTGTGTACCTAACGGTCAACATTCTTTTACTGTCTGTGTTTCTATTATTTTTAATTTTCAAATTAATTCAGTTTTCATGTGTTTCATTTCTTTTTAATTAAGTACATGCTGTAAAAACTCTTAATTGGGAACTTGACATAACCGTTGCTTGTATTAAATGTATGTATGTTCTCTTCAATTAAAATAAAATTAGCCTTAAAAGTTGAAAATATAGTGGTTTAAACCAAGTGAATTTGCGTTTAATTTAATATGCAATCAATCACTACAAAGTAATAGCTGACAACAATAGAAATAATTCTAAATTAAAAAATAATTTCGTTGTCTGTCTGCCCGTAAATACGTGTAACGTCCGTAATTTCGTTCAAATTCATGGCTAAAAAATCAAATTCAACGGCCGGAGATGGGGCTTGAACCCCGGGCCAGCAAACCCGAACCGGCCACTCTACGCATGTTGCTACGGTCGCCTCTCCGAGGACCGCCATAAAGATACTATAAATATATACTAGGGCTTAGCAAAGACGCAAGTCAATCTTTCGTCATTTATAACGGGTTACAGCTAGTAGAAAGTAAAAATGTTAACGTGATTATTGAAAGCACTCGATAAGGCTTGGAGAAAATGATTCAAGATCTCAATGTTGTATCGAAACTTATTGGTATAAGATTGAAGTTTTATCAACCAAAATTATGGCAAAGGAAAAAAAGAAAATCAATAAAGGTTTCAGGCAATAACATTAAGTTTGTACAAGAATATGTATAACTTAGTTAAATAATAAGATAGGGAGACAGAATGAAGATAACAAAATGAAAAGACTTTTCCCGCTGGGTTGGACAACATTTGGAAAATTGAGGCACGTGACGTTAAAATGTATATTTGAAACTGAATTTAATGCATACACTGTGTTATAATTTTGTATTACAAAAGAATAATTATTTTGTATATATTTTTGTTTTTTTATTTTTTATTTTAGAAATCTCAACAGTACAATTTATTATAATGACATAATGTATTGGATAGGTGGTAGACTAATTATAGAGATCCATGGCATAAGATATTAAGTCAAAGCAAAACAGAAATAAAAATACAAATAATCCAGAAAGGACAAGAGCAAAACCTTAATAAGAAAGAAAAGAAAAAATACATTAAATAGAGAGATAAGAGTGGGAGTGAGAGAGGGAAGTAGAGTGAGGTATATGGGATTGCGATTGAGTGGAGTGTGTGTGTATTCTGTGTATGTGGTGAAGTTATGGGGCTACGTGCAAAGAGTGATGAGAGTTTGTCTGTGGTTCGTGTATAATGATTGTCGGTCTAAGTCAGTCCGGCGAAGATATAGAAACAAGTAGTATAGGTGGTTTAAATACGGTTTTTAAGAGCTGAGATGTTAGTATTAAATATATCAATGTCAGTGAAGTGGTCTTTGTATGCTATACATGTTGGCTGGATGAATGAGTTCTGTGCATAAGGGGTTCTACTTCTGAGTACATGGAAGAGCACGGACTGTCGGGTTTGCCTTGATGGAGCGTGGAGAGAAACCAGCTCCAGTTGGCTGGGACAGTCAATATGTCCCTAAAGGAATATTATAAAATATTATTTTCCCTACACTGAATAACAAAGGAAAAAAAAATTGTTAATATTTTTCAAAAACGGAATATAACTCACATTATTTAATATTTTGCCGTGGAAACTGCAGCTACTAACTATTTCTTTAATTCCCCACTGCAAAGGCTTCCTATACTAAGCAAACAGATATGAGCAACTGGACGTCTTTGCCAATAACTGTATATTATTCAAACATATATTAAAAGGTGTATTGAAAGATTACTAATATTTGTCGAATTGGACTTAAATAATTGATTTCTATTTGTATGTATATTTTATTATTATATTATGACTTTCAAAGCTTGTGCTATATCTTCTCTCTCTACATTATTACTTTTTTTTTGTTTTTAAATTTCTATATTATTATGTTTTTCTTATGCTTCTTGCTTTTTACTTTATATTATATTAATCTTTATATGTTTGTATCTGTATTCTAAGTATTTTCTTCTCACTTTGTCATTACCATGTTTACATTTTATTATGTTTTTTTTTCTTCTCTAAACTATATAACTATTCTTTTAATGTACACTCTATCTATTGTCAAAGCCCTATAGGGCGTTAATTAAATAAAATAAATAATAAATAAATTACTTTCGCTACATACTACGTAATAATCTGAAAATACACTTTTACAGAAACATGTAAAGAGTGTACGACTTTCAGATGAATACAATCACTAGTGACTTAACGGTGCATAATACTATTTCAGTATCGATATTAGAAGTATAACAAGTGTAACCACGCCAAGAGCACGCCACTGGTGCATACACGTGTAGATAGATGCTGTACATATTGGTATCCGCCGTGCACTGATTTCCGCTCTAGTTAAAAACCTGTTGAAGCACCACGCGCGTTATAAAATATTAAAATTTTCCCATTTCCACATCATTTGCTCGCTTACATCCATTGTTTTGATGCAGCTGGGTATTTTAATAATAATTAATCAATTATTTCAAGACACGGCAAAAGTTTTCGACAATCCTTAAAAAGTAAAAAACAAAATACAAGGTTTTTCCTGCATCTTAATATAGGTTCCAAGAATGAGAAAAAATGAAAGAATCGTGCTGAATATATTATGTAATACTATTAACACCTCCTTCTTGTCTCATAAGAATTAAAAAATCTTTTTATTGCAACAAATTACCAAGAATAACTTCAAGGTCTTGAATTGACTCCGAATTTCGAGTTTTTTCTCGTATTTTAATCGGTAAAATCGATTAAAAATGACCAAATAGTAAAAAAGTATATGCCAATCAAAGCGTAGTTGAAGTAAATTTAATGATGGCTTCATTATAATCATCATCAGCCTGTACCTCTCTAATTGCGCACAAGACAACTGCACGCCGAAAACCATGCGCAGAAAACTGCGAGCTAGGCTAAAACGCGCAGTACCAACCCTGACAACATCGCGCAGCCAATTGCACGCCGCCAATAGCACAACAAAACAATAAAATAAAAATAATGTAAAAAAAAATTTCTTTAAGCTAACCTAATCCATAGTCCACTATTAATGGTGAAAGTTTTGTGAAACAGTCTATGAATGGAACACATTGATGTTATTTTTATCCTTGTCAATATACACCCTCAATGTACTGAAATCATCAATTAGAATATGTAAAGTTTTTTATTTGAGTAACGTAGCGTCTTGATAACGTTAGTGGTGGACATTATTAAATATTAAATAGAGAATTATGATTTTTTGCTTGTTTTACCTTATTGTTATATTATTATATCTCATTTTATTTGAGCCATATGGTAGCATTAGTGACAGATATTGTTACAAAGAGAATTATGTATTTTGATTAATGATTTAAACAGACGACATCTGCGATATAGTAGTGGACGCACTCATTAATTTTAATTTTCATTAAACAGGTATAGTAAAAAAATGAAATTCATAGTAGGTATTTTATTAAAAAAGCATAAAGTCAATGTTTTCATTTTTTAAAATTTTTTTTTAAAATTTAATTATTTAATAATAATTTTGAAATCGTACTAATTTCAAAAATGGAATGAGAACAGCTTTTGGATTCAATGAAGTTTCGGATGGACAACAATTATTATGATTTGTCCATTTGATTGTTATTATTGTGCATCAAATGTATTTTAGTTTATAGTTAACTAAGCATTTTAGGAGCCGCTTGATTTGTCTATTGTCGTCCATTCCACTCTATTCGACGTGAGATGCCCTGATGTAGTGTCTCTTTCTTTTTTTCTTATACACGCAGGTGCTTCATTGGAAAGAATAACATTTTTCACATACAATGACTTGTGTACTGTTTAAATTCTCGGTATGTCAAACACGAAGAGAGCACACACAGGTGTGTGAAGGTATGAGCAACTTCGCTAAAAAACTGGAACCGTTACAACCGGTTTCTGGCCGTAACTAGTACCTGTCAATAGAATCTATCAGTCGGATTACATAACAAACTACTTATCTCTGTTAAGAGTTAATACATTTTTATATGAAGTAGAAAATAATACGTTTATTTTAAACCAAAACGAAAAATATGAATAACAGACTAGATATTTTTTTAACCAAAAGAAAAATCATAAAACTGTCTGGATAAATTATTGACTGATTTTTTAAATTATACAAAAATGTGAAAATCGTTAATAAATAATTTCGCGAAAATTCAAAACATATTAGAAAAATATACAGAAAAAATATGTCAACCGAAAAAATATAGTTACAACTGGGACTCGAATCTCAAATAAAAAGTGCCGATAAAAAGCTTTAACCATGTTAGCTTTAGTGAAACTATACAATGTGGTCAGATTCGGTCAACATACGAGTATGTCTCTATATTAGTGAAGTATATATGTTTTTCTGTTAAAAAATACATTTTTTAAATTATAATATTTTTCTAAAACCCTTTGTTAATAAATTAACTATGTTCCGATAAATATAATGTGATTTATGTTGCATATACCCAAAAATCGTCATTGGCGTTAATTGGCGTCGGATGTTAAAAATGGTTGATTAGATAAAATATTTTACGAAACCATTATCTTTCAAAAATGTCTGGTATAGGTGATATTATCAAAGTCATTAGCAATGCTGTCTGAATCAGTTGAACAGCAGCATATTTATTTATATTTAATGTGTAAATGGACGTTTGATTCTCAATAATATTGTTTGTTTTTGTTTTGTCTCTTATCCTTCTAGATAATATTTAAAAAAAATCTGTGTGTGTGTGTAGATGAGTCAATTACATTAAATCCACACATGCAATTTAACAGGATTTGTCAAAATTCATCTCAAAGACAAATGAGAAAAGTTTAGAGAATATAAGTTTCTCGGAATTAAATAACCGAACCTCTGCAGGGAATAACGTCATATTTCAAGATGCAATCTGTTTCTCCTTGAAGAAGCTGGGCTATAGAAGGGGAATGCTGTTGCGGGAATATGAAATACAATCTACCCTATACAAGACAGAATACAAGAAAACAGGGGATAGAAAATCGTAAATAATAAGAATAATCCAATTCAAATTAATCTAAGCCTGTCTTTCTACTAACGGTATTCCTCGTAATCTTAAAATCTATATTTCGCCTGGCCATTTCAACAGTATTTTTTATTATATATTTTGAATATTTTTTATATATATAATTGGTATATGAAAATAGAAACACACTTGTTTTATTACTTCTATTTAATTTTTGTGAGACGCGTTTTGCCTTATTAGGGAATTATCAATCTAACATCTGTTATCAATCTAACATCTGTTACATACAATAATTATTGTAGTATTTATATAAAAATCTATTGAAAATAACAGCTTACAATTTAAAAAATTTAAGTAGGATTTTAATATATGTTATTGAATGTAAAAAAATTAGATTGATAATGCCCTCAGAAGGAGAAACGCGTCTCATAAAAATTAAACATGTAACTAGAACTGAAGAACAAGTGTGTTTTTATTTTTATATGTGTGATTATGGAGTTCTATAAACTTACTTCCGAAATAATATTTTTAAAATATTTTTGATGTTTATAGCGTTAACTATTAGGTTGGACATTATTATTAATTTTATTAAACTGAAAACTTTTTATAAACCACGTGGAGTAAGTTTACGTCTGCCGGTTTCGATACCATTGTATCTTCATCAGGACGGACGTGTAAAAATTATCCGTTACTTATTTGGGTAAACGAATTAATTTTTAATGGAGGCGTAACTATAGTTTTAAAAGGGGTGCGATAGTTTAACAAGTAGAGTAGTAATGTTGGAGAATTACACGATGATGCAACTGGCTTAATGGAAATGAACTGTTGAACGCATTGCCTAATCAAATGAGATACCTTTCCATTAATTAAACATATTATAATTTTTATGGTATTTTTTTATTAATATGGTAAATGTGAAAAAAGTCATAATTTTATCACGCAGCCTAAAAATCTGAGGCACTTCCACCTATGACTATTAAGACTAATATTTCCAAAATATCTTCTTTAAAAACAATAATAAAAAATCATTAATTATTTACAATAATGCACTGTGTAGTGCTAAAAACATTGCTGAAGGAGGATCTAAAATTTGCCTTTAAAAACGCAACGACATTAAATTTATTTTATCGACATTGCACACGGAATTGGTACATGAAATGCACTCCTTAGAGTGGAACTCTCTTGACTTCAAATTTCGCGTTGTATCAAATGTAGAAGCATTCCGTAAAAAAATTAAAACAGATAACTAAATTAAAACTCGTTACAAAAAAGTATTATAAAGTCAACAATTAACTAAACTAACAAGTTTTATGATCGCATCAAAAATCTCTCTTCTCATGATTTCTTTTCAGAAGAGATGTCTTTGCTACATAAAGGGCTTAAATATAACATGGAATAGCGATATTTATAATATAAATATCGCTATGGAAAACCTAGCAGTTGATATCAAGACAGCATTGTTCAAGTGTCCTTATTCGTTAAATTAAAAGTACGTGAAATTTTAAACAACAAAATAAAATCTAGATCAAACATGTAAGAAATATTCGTGAAATAATAGAAAGAGGATCTTATTATCACAAAAGTCGATAAGGGAATACGGGTAATTATGAAAAAAGCGTACTTACCAAATTAAATAAAAGTTTTTTAAAATGCGAAAATTTTTAATTGCTACACATGGAAACATCGGAAAAATTTCAATAAAATGTTAAGAATACACTAAATAATTTATTGCAAAAGTTAAATATTCCAAAGCGAACATCAAAAAATAATAAGTGCTAATGAATCCAAAAATTCCCAAACCGTACGGCTTCCTGAAGATCTACGAAAAAAAAAATCACTCCATTAGGCCAGTTGCATCGTCGTATGATTCTCCAATATACAAGAAATTCTTAGATTTTTAGGGAAATAAAGGAATTAACGTCATGAAAAATCTCTCGAACTTTATTAATAATACCGGAGTCACCGGAGGTACTAGGCTGGCTTAGGTCAATGTTTGTTATTATTAAAAAAAGCAAAGACAAAAATTCAATGACCGTCGTACTAGCAAGCTTAATGAGCATCTTATTAACAACCTTACTATGCATTATCCATCCATATATCCACGTGAAAGTGTAGAGATATAAATACTAATATAAAACATTGGCAAAGATTTTAGAATAATTGAAAATCTGTAATGTAGATTAACTTATTAACAAAGCAATATTAATAAAAGATCGCCAGCCGACTGGTGAAATTGAAATAAGAAGAAACAAGATCTTATTTACTCGTCGAAGTTCTTCAATTTATACTTTGAAGAAATATTCAAATAAAATTTGCAAGAAGCCAAACAATAGCTTATTATTAATAGAAAATATATTAAACAACTTAAGATATACCGAAGACACAGTAATGCTTGTATCTCGTAAGTACGGTAATATGATCGATTTACAAATACTGCTGAATCAAGTTGCGAGTTGTGTGAACTTGATGTCAGAACTTCGAATTGAAACATCGCAAACAAAATAAAGCGTAATTTGATAATCTTCATAACAGTGTTTTTTGTACTGCTGGAACTGAATTAGAGACGATTAAAAATGTTTGTTTGGTTTTGTATGCTTTCATCTTGACATTGACATTCTTGTGAAGCTTTTGACAGACAATATTAAAATATTTTTGCTTCGGGTAATTTTGTCAAAACCTAAAAATGTCGTTACTTTTTGTAGGTGTCTTCGCGATTTGGATAAGGATATGATTTGGATCCATCGAGTTGAAATGTCGTGTTGAACGAATCGGTGCAACAATTCTGCCACACTTGCCAAATTTTTTAGAAACAATACTGGATTTTGTCCCCAGGGGCATCATTAATCAATATGCATTATAGATGTCTCATAGAGACGAAATTATATTTTTTATGGAATAGTAGGTATGGAAGTCTTTGGGTGTGCATAGGACTTACGATCTATCATACGGCTGGCTTAAGTGACGTTGAACTTAACGTTGCATTATGTAAAGTGATCAATTAAGTCAGCCCTACAATAGGTCGTAGGCCCTATGAACACCCAAAGACTTTAAAGACTAAAAAGTATAATTTCATCTCTATGAGACATCTATAATATATCTTGATTAATGAAGTTGTTTTGGATCGGGTAAAGAAAGGCAAGCTAATGACTGACCAATTTAATTTTACGCCGTTGCTCGAGGGGGCGGAGAGAGGATGGAGCGCGACACTCTCCTGTTCTGATACCCAAATCTCGCCTCATCTCCACATTCATACATCTTCTCATGGAAGATTATCGATAAAAAGAAGATTGTCTTAAGGTATCAGATCTTACATCTCGCGAGTTGAGGAAAGATTGCTGGACGACGCGACCCTGAAGGTAGCGGAATGACTGAAGATGGTTTGGACGTGCAACGGTGAGCTTTTCCGGTCGGCTGTCAATAGGATAATTATAGCCAACATGATAGCCCACATCCGGGCACCGGATACGGCCCAAGTAGAAGAAGTAGTCAGAGAACCAATAAGAGTTAAATAATGTAGGGATATATGTACATATACAGGGATATTTGGAAAACATTAATAACCTCATAAATTCCTGCCTTGATTATGAGTCGAAAATGTTCAAGCTATTATGACCTAATATCAATAGTTATGGAGATATGCGACATCAAAGTTTGCATTTTTTTTTCAATATTTCTGACTCATATTTTGTAAAATGTTGGACTATCATTACAGTAAATTATATCGAATATGAAAAATTCATTACCTTTAATACAAGTGCTTACTAGCGGGGATATAAGTTCTCTTTTTCCACAATATACGACTTTGATCTATGCTCAAATCCATACAAAATATGGCGCTAGTATCATTCAAATGTCAAATTTGACATTCTTGTGAAGCTTTTGACAGACAATATTAAAATATTTTTGATTCAGGAAATTTTGTCAAAACCTTAAAATGTGGTTAATTTTTGTGAGTGTCTTCGCGATTTGGATAAGTTCATAGATCCCTTTATCACATCATGTACATATTTAAGAGCTATGCGTTAATTTTTTTTATTTTAAAGTTCTCTGATGAGCGTAAGGAGAGGGTAGATTTTATTTTTGATATTTTTTATATTTTTATTTTGTTAACATATACGGACATGAAACATTCGAAAGTACACAATATAAATAAATAATAAATTGAAATTTAATAAACTCTATCATTCATTTTTTAAAATTTGTTTAAGGTGAATAACTTACTATAAGACTTAAATTATTTTATTATTGAGTTTAACTGCGTATATTTTAATTTCATTTTATCTTTTTTTCCAATTTTTAATGCTACACGTGCCATGAGGCAAAATACTGTATTTTTATCAACAAAAATTGAAGCAATTAAAAATTATTTGTTAATAAACAATATTGTCACGTGTCGTGGCTAGGGAGGAATGAAATGAATTAATTAGCGGATTAACCAATTATTAAATGGACAACGTCACTTTACACGAAATAAACTACAACACTATTATTTAAATCACACTATGTAGTCTGTAAGGAATCACTTGTATATGAATACTTTATTATCGAAGGGTAATATTCTATTTATCTTTCTTAGAATATTCAATTCACACACCTAGTATTTATCGCTTATGTTTGACGCCAGTTAGGTACTTCGCTCAATTATTTTGCTCGATATCTGGCACATCTGGCCGTCGCGTCGTCCGCGACTCACTTCGCACTGAACGATCTGTCAAGCACGATAACTGAACTCGCGCCGCGGCGTATTCCATATTTATACCCAAATGCTTGTATTTTCTTACTTTCTAAATTATTATAGTGTTTGGGAGAAGATTCTTGTCGCTTAGTGGTTGTTCCAGGCATTCATAGACGTTTGGAGACATTTCCAGAAGATTGTAGATCAGTGTAGACCGTTCTAGATCCTACAATATTTTTTCGTTCGCGTTCGGACAGTGCGTAAATTATTTTTAGCATCTCGTTACAATACTATAAATTAAAACCCTGAAAAAAATTATGGTTATTCATTGATTGGCATGGTGCAACATGATCCACATTTTTTGATACGGCTGAATATTATTTTTATCAGACGTATGTTTTCATCCCTCTCACCAACTGGTGGAATGCTTTACTCTGTCGTTCTCACAATAATCCTGTTGTGATAAACTTATAATTTCTTCTTCTTCTTCTTCTTCTTCTTCTTCTTCAGCCTTCGTCTTTCCACTGCTGGATATAGGCCTCTTCCTTCTTTTTCCATTCTTCATAATTTATTTATTTGAAATGTCATCCTGTGAATTATGTCGTGGCTTCATTGTATTGGAACGAGATGCTAAAAAGATTTTACGCTCTATCCGAATTCTTTGTAATATGCCATAAAACTATCGAAAGATCGAGAACGGCCTATAACAATTTAGGCTGATCCAGAACATTCGGGAAACGTCAAGAAACGCCTGGTTCAACTGAGAAGCAACGAGGACCTTTTCCTAAATACTAGAATAATCTATAAAATACGAAATTACCAGCATTTTCGGGGATAAATACTGCGCCGGCCAGGGCGCAAGAGTTGTCGTTTTGACAGTTCTTTCAGTGCGAAATCAGTCGCGAAGTACGCGCAAGGCGTCGCCCAGTGTGGCCAGTCGTAAGGGAATCGAAGAGATAAATAATGCGAATAATCGAGTGAAGTACGTAACTGGCGAAAGTGAGAACCGGATGGAATTTTCAAGTGAATGTTTAATACTTGTTACCCAGCGATAATAAAGTGTTCATTTATGAGTAATTTATTGAGAAAAGTGAAATTTAAAGAGCAGCGTTAAGTATAATTCGTTTTAAGTGACTTTGTACATTGAATAGTTAATTAATCATTAATTAGTAAATCGCTTATTAATTTCCAGTTTTTTCATTCATTCCTCCGCAGCCACGACACGCGACAGTATAATATTATATATATATCTATAATATATATTAGGATATATAATAAACGCTGTTGAATTCCTAACAAAAAATATATAAAATATAAATTCTCAAATACTTATTTCGTATTTCGAAAGTAATTCGTATCTAAAAAAATTTAAACGAATTAAATCAACCAGCACCAGCAACTAATCCTCGCTAATGTTCAATTATCGAGTCTTGATGTCGTATCTGTGTCATTGATCTGATATGGCAAAGTGTACATTATAATAGGTGTATTTATGGATCAGGGTCGTGTGGCCGTGGAGCGTATTGCACTAAGTTCATTAAGGAGAATTTTCCTATCTCTAATATATTGTCCGTTATCAGAGACCTATGAACTCGGGAGCCACATTTTTGTAAATCGCGGAATAAGGAATTTTACGTCTCAATATTGTTGGCTATTGAAGTACACTTCATGTAATAATTTAAATTTCTAATGCGACTTATAGAAAAAAAAAGTGTAGTAACAAGTAAAATGGAAAATACGACAGAGAATTTATTTATTACAGCAACTTCTTACTAACTAACAAAGCAGTATGTTTCACCGATTGCTTTTGGTAGTTAGTGACTGCTGCGTCTAGTGTACCATATTATTTATTTTTACACTTACATTTTACATAATAAAGTTTTATTTTCATATATATCAGTCCAAGTTATGTGACTCTTACTCTAAAAGTACTTCTATCATGATTATCGAGAGATTAATTTTGATAGTCTTAACCTAATTCTTTCTCTATCCATATCATAGATAAAGGATGGTCAATATACTCTTTAGTAGTAAAAACAATCTAGGTACATATTTAAAAAATATACAATATCATTATACAAGATACACTACACAGTTTTTTCCTCACTGGCAATAAACAAAACTTATCTAAACTACTCAATGGAAGCATTTTTAAAGCAGCATAAAAAATCACAATTTTAATGCATATAAATCAAGGTTAGCCGCATTATTTTTATTTTTATTATATTATGTAATTAGTAATTCATTTAATGAAATATACATATAATAACTCGGCTAATCCGTGGACACCATACAAAGTATCTGATAAATTGGTTTATTTTGACAACGTATCATAATTACAGCTATCCCAGTTGGGGTTTGACATTTAGAATTTTTACAAAGTAAAGCAAATCATAAAAATCGACACGTTCTTTTGTTTTTGTTCACATTTCGACTAAAGTTAGTCGGTATTAATGTTTATTTATTATTATCAAGTTGTGTTTTGATGTGGATCCTACTGGATGACGTAAATCAAAGTTGAAATTTAATTAATAATGTAGTTTTTATTATAAGGCGGCATTTTAATTTTTGTAATAAAACTCAAAATTTTGACAAAATCTTATGTAGTAAACTGAAATGAAGAACGCGATTTGAATTGAAGTAAGCGAAGAAATAATAATAATAATATATGGATAATTTTCAGAGGAAGCCAAAGAAATCCTGGATGACTCAATGCTCCAAAATCCTACAGAGGAAAGGCTTGAATGAAAGCTATACCCAGAACCAAAGATACAGCACGAGAACCAGAAGAGCAGACCCCAACAGCCTACCTAGGCAATGAGTTCGGACAGTGGAAGGAAGAAGAATAATAATTTGTTTACTATTACTTATTACTATTTTCCATTCCTATAACACTGGATAACATGTAAATAACCCATAAAAACCAAGTTTTTATTATGCTCCCTTTCCCATTGAAACAGGTTTCGCGCCTACTCCACGCGTTGGGCTCAAAAATTTAACAATATATAAATCGTTAAAATTTCGAAAAACCAAAATTATACTATAATAATTAATTTTTTAAGCGAAAATTTGTTAGATCATTTTTATCGTCATTAAGAGTCTGCCTGCAATGTTTCAGCTCGATTGGATCACCGACAAGCAGACGCTAAGGTTAAAAGAAAGGGAGTAAAAACAAACCAATCGTGCCGAGGCGTCGCGAACGAGTTTTAGCCAACGCGTCATGTATGTTGTATTTTCACTGCATCTCATAGCTTCACATTGTTTTCTTACTTTTTAAAATATTGTGCACTGTCCTCTTTTACGGGGCAAAGTGTTTTATAATATGATTTGCTGATCAGGCAGTGGGATGATAATAATTATTTAAAATGCTAAGTAATACATTGACTAACATAAACAAAAAATCTATAAGAATATATAAAAAGATATATAAGAATATTTTGCCATTCCAAATGCCATGCCAAAATTAATCGCAGGTAAACCCTGAATACTCCACAATGAGAATTTTTAAATACTAAACTTATATCCATAAATTTCAATGTAATTATTTTTAAACTGCTACCAAACCATTAACTTCAATGATTAGGCGATTTTTAAATTAAATGATGTCTTGTCAAGAGTAATTGTATAATATTTATTAATAATGAAACCTGTTTCAAAGTCATTAGAAGACACGATGTACATACAAGCGTGAAGAGCTATTATTACGGTATTTTATAAATGGTATTTATAATATATTTTGATCTCAAAGGTCGTAATGTTTTTGGAAATAAATCATTCTTATAAAGTATTTGTGTTCGACAACAAAAAAGTTAAGTTGAAGTGCTTATGTCATTTCGGATGATGGTATTTCGGATATGTTTTAAACGGTAGAGAATTAAAATTGTTATCTCTACCACAGGTGATTGGCTTATCACAAATATTTAAGGATTTGAAGATCCGCTGATAAATAAGTATTGAAGTCAGACAACGATGGCAATAATTATAAAAAATATCGGTTGATACAGTCCTTTTTTGTGATTGTGTTAACGTGTACATAATTAGTGTAATTGAGTAGCATTATTGCTGAAGAGTTTTGCACATGAGTAAATAACAACCAATCGTTGCCCTTCTGTATTATACTTT
The DNA here is from genome assembly GCA_016648135.1 of Agrypnia vestita. Lineage (NCBI taxonomy): Eukaryota > Metazoa > Arthropoda > Insecta > Trichoptera > Phryganeidae > Agrypnia > Agrypnia vestita. The sequence goes on from JADDOH010024331.1 coordinate 100,680, forward strand.
TATAATGTATTCTATTAATATAATATCAATCTACACCAGTTAAATTAACATGTTGCTGATAAAAAAGTATCTGGGATTAGATTTAATTTTGAAATGATATACCTATTACTTGTTCATTTATCAAGTTTTTGAGAAAATGCGATTATTTTTGGAAGAAATACGATTTTTAGCATAAATTGAAATATTAAAAAAATCCAGGTATCTTAAATTTTCCCTAATACTTATTTTACAATGAGGTGGTTATTATAAATTAAAGCTCTAAATAAATATAGTCACTCATTCGGTGTCGCCAGTTAACACGAAAAAACATATAACTTTATATGTTCAACATTTTCAAATGTTCAAAAAAGGCAGACTTTTGTCTTTTTTGGTTTTAAGTTGTGATTTACTGTCCAAAAGCCTGTTTTTCAGTTTTAGCATTTAACGTTCTATAAAAACGTGTATGTTAAAAAATAGTATAAAATGAATATCTTATATATTTGTAAGATTGAAAGTTTTTGCAAAATGCATAGTTAATAATTTTAAAATCCGTGTTAGATGGCGATAGAAAAAATGATAGTTTACATTACAGAAGAGTAACCAAAGTTTAAAAACGATACGTTTAAAAATAAATGGAATGATTTGTTTATTAAAATTGTTATGAGAGTACCAAGTTTACTTTTGGGAAGAAGAAGGGGGTCATTTAGTGCCAAAGTTTTTGTCAGTGCGCGAATTAAATTTTTTTTCAGAAAAAACATCGCGTTATATTCGGCCTGTCACTACATTTCTTAATTCTGTGATTGTAGAAGGGTTGCGGGACTTGTCAATTAATATAAATGTTAATCAATAACTTTTTAACAATTAAATATTTTAATTCGTTTTAGAAGTGGGAAACTCTCGCGTGAGTACAAATGTTGCTATTTATGGTTCCTTAGCGCGGCTATGCTGACTTCTAACTAATTATTCATGAGTGAGATCGGCGTTAATTGACAATTCTAGTAAAACACTTAGCAAATGTCCTCAGTGACATATCCATGACAGTTTCCATGAATATGAGAGAACTATTACCAAACTTGTGAAATTAGCTTATTAGTCTCTTTATTCAACGTCACTCTATAAAATCACTTTTTTCTGTTCTTTCTTGTAGATGTTATAGCCTTTATTTTATCTCTATGTTTGCGTGTTCCCATTTAAGTGATGAAAAGCATTTAAACTAATTGAATTATAATTGTATTATCTATATCATGTTGTGTGTTTTTCATTGTTTGTGAACGATTAAAATAAATAAATAAATAAATATTTATCCTATAACTAGCTGTTCGTACCCGACGTTGCACGGGTTAATAAATTTGTGGGGGAAAACAAATATTCCATTGTTTTTCAAAACCTCTAATTAAGACAATGTTTCCAATTAATCAAGGCTGGGATGGATAGGATGTCTAGGGAAGAAATATGGCATATTTTTTCCGTCGGGAATATGTATGCAAAATTAGGGTCCAATCGGTGAAGCGGTGTAGATTTGTACAGAAAATATATCTGGGGGAGGGGATGGGTTAGAGGGGGGAAAAGGAAATATCGCCTTTATTACCCGACTGGCCCTAAAGAATAAGTTCGCAAATTTCGAGTCCGATCGGCCGAACGGTACAGATTTGCATCGAAAATAAATCAGGAGGAGGGGAAGGGGTAAAAGTATAGGGGGGAACTGTCACCTTTGTTACCCGTCGGGTTCCAAAGAATAAGATTCCGAATTTTGAATCCGATCGGTCGAACGGTACAGATTTGCATCTGAAATATGTCTAAAGGAGGGGAAGATATAAAAGAATAGGGGGTAAATGTCACGTATGTTATCCGCCGGGTCCCAAAAAATATGTTTCCAAATTATGAATCCAAGCGGTGGAACGATACAGATCTGCATCTGAAATTTATCAGGAGGTGGGAAAGGTATAGGTATAGAAGAATAAGGGGGAAATGTCACCTATGTTACCCGCCGGGTCATAAGTATACAAAATTTGAATCAAATCGGACAAACGGTGTACAGATGTAATCGGACAGACAGACAGACAGACATTGAGTTTTATCGGTATAGATAATATATCTCAACAAAATACGACTATCAGAATACAATTTGTATGGTTTTCATGTACATGGATTCAATGTTAACTTGAAAAAATTGTGCATTATAGGACCCTAAAATTAACAGATACCCACATTCATGTACATGCTTCTAGCAGGGACGTGCAGTGAGAACAAGAATCATGACTTTTCCTAAGCATATGTTTTGAAAAGAAACTGAAATAAGCGTTTTATCTCATAATATTCTACCAGATAAATATTTAATTTCGATTTTTTTCCCAAATATATGTTTAAATAAAAGTTATGCTTTTTCTTCTCACTGCACGCACGGGCTTCTAGATATCTAGTGACGTCCCCCATAGCTTCGCACCGGTTGTTAATATTGACGTTGGTTGTTAACATTTTTGGTAAAATCAAGCACTGACATACCACATATCATTGGTCAATTTCTATCTCTACATAAGTCACCTTCTTATGAATATTGTTTCATTTAAAATACTAATACCCTGGACCTTAATAAATGTCAAATAAAAAATTGTTTCTAGATCATTCGTTTTCACAGCTAATTCTAATTTCACTAAGTCAACCTACATAACTGGTAAGTTCTGTTTGTTTAATAAGTGTAAATAGTAGTCAAATTCAAATTTAGTTTCACCAATAAACACAAGCATTAGAAAACTACTTCGTGTAAGATTGTAAAAATACAAAATATCTCTCCCCTGAAATATTTAACAAACTTGATTTACGCGGGATTAGAAAAGTCCGACGATATGTTTAAGATAAATAAAATAAATAAATATAACTTTAATTAATATAAATTAACTTTGTTTAAACCACTTATTTATTGAAAAAAATCAACATGTTTCAAAGCCAATGGCTTCTTCATCATTTTTTTTTTTTTTTTTTTTGTTTTCCTGATGAAGAAGCCATTGGCTTTGAAACATGTTGATTTTTTTCAATAAATAAGTGGTTTAAACAAAGTTAATTTATATTAATTATAATTATGTTACCACAAAATAAATTTGCTACATTTGAAGAAGAAAATATAACTTTATTCCAGAATGTGGGGAGGTTCGTGCAATCCCACACATTCCATATAAAAATATAGATAAAATAATATAAAAGACGGCATCTTTCATTATAATTATAAATGCTGTTTACTTTAGTTCTTTCAGCGAAAAGTCATTGAACCTAAAATTAGGTAGTAACATGACATGACAATGCTATAACTATGATATAACAATGATATAACAATGACATAACTATGACATAACTATGACAATACCAAGACGCTACGCTACGCTATATGACACTTTTCACAGCCTTAACTCGTGGCTGAAATAAATATGATTCTCTACATAGCAATACCCTGTATCAATAATACAAGGTACTTTATCGTGCACACTTGCACAACTACCAAAAAATTGTCATTAAAGAATTATTAAAAATTAATTCTTTTATAACACATTTTATAAACAAAATAATATATGAAAATCTTTATAGAGGAGAGTTATGTATATACAGCGTACCGATAGGCCAGAAAAATTCTAACTAATATAAAGCTGAAATTCAAACATGTAAATTTTCATTTTTGACGGCTTGTAGCTAGAAGTTCATAATATTTGAAACCACTGCTTCTGGCATTCATCAATACAAATGAGTAACTACGGTATAAAGTTTGGGAGGAGTTACAAAAGTCACTTTAACGAACCGGTTTTTGAGGGATATCAATCACTGCATGCATAAATAATAATTTTATTCCGTAGCAGTATGCAGGTATGTACAGTCAAAATATTATTTGAAAATATGCTTTTATTCAATTATAGGTAAAGGCATGCACTGCCTTGGAGCTACCGGTTCTTTCATATAAAAAGTTCTCAGGAGGCTACACATTCCATAAATATTTCCTCGCAAGAGCGCACAAGATATGTACACACACATATTTAATTTTCTGAGATTATGTTCACTGAGACTACACATTTGTAATAACCGGTAGCATCGGAATATTTATTGATTGAAATCTATCAAATCAAACAACTCAACAAATCAACAAAATGTTGTTTTTATACTCTTTTCACTGGAAAAAAACAGCGTTACGATATATGTTTGTCAGAATAGTGATTTATATTTAAACAGTTTTCTTATTAAAAAGTACATAAGGGTAAAATATTAAATTAATAGAGAAATCTTAATATTAATTTTACGTATTTTGGTTACCATTTATAATATTAGAGGGACTTACTTTGGGAACAACTGATACCTTAATATTTTTTGATGGCGTTGATGAAAGATTTGAAAATAAACATGAAGCGAATGCAATTCGCTACCTACAGAGATATGTTTAATAAATAAGATATGGTTTAGATAAATTGTGTGTCTTTAGAACATCCTTATCCCCAATAATAATAATTTCGAATGTCCATCCGTAACCGTAACTAGGGTCCAATAGCTGAACTCATTCCGTTTCTAAAATCAGTATGATTTCAAGTAGTACACATAAAAGTTTACATTTTTGATTGATTTCTTTTTACACTTATACACTTTTTGTTTTGACTAATTACAATAATATATAACTAATGATTAATTACTTAATGCAAAGTTGAAATTCAAAATTAGTCCGTCATTGTTGATGGGTAAAAACTAGTTTTTTAAAAATATTTTTAAGTACCATATTTTTTTCATATGTGACGTTCATTACGTAAATACAATTTTTTTTCATCGATTTATGATTTAGTATCATTCTATTTTGAGTGCGCATAGCATATATGTGTTATTGAAATATGTGTTCGATTTTTAGATAATTATTTATAAGTCATGAAGTTATCAACACATCAAAACTCGAAACAAATTGATAATAGATATCACCTGATTAATAAATACCTCATCAGATAGTCGTCTGTCGCGTGTATAGATTTACAAAAACACCTGCACTATTAATAAAAAATACTAATCAAAAAATTGCTTCTTTGTTCTAAAAATATTATTTTTTCTTAATCAATACATCTTTAACATATACGACTAACTAATGGCATAAATATCCTAAAAATGTTTCCAATAATTTTGATTCGTTAAAGATGTTTTCCAAAATTTTTCTTTTATTAAAGAAAAGATAATGTTATATATCAATATTTTATCACCGTTATGAAACTAATAGAATTAATGTGGTTAAAAAAGCAAAAAATTAAACGATTTTCTTAATTAACTTTATTGAACTAACTTTATTTTACACCAAAATAAATGTAGATTTTGTCTTTTATAAAATAGCGATTGGTAGCACAGCAAGATTTGGTAAAAAATGTATAATCAAAGTCCTCGTAAAGAAAATTGCTACTAAATATTAATTAAAAAAGATTTTAAAAAAGCAACTGAAAACAATATTGTCTCAAAATATCATGTGTTAATTATGAAGAATCAAAACTGTTTATCTTCACCAGGTAGTTAATATTTATTTTCAATATTTCTGAAAATATTTACATAAAAATAAATATTTATCTGAAAAATTAAATTTTTTGACTTGTTATGGTCAAAACTAGCGAATCGTTTTGCTTTATTATAAAATGCTCATTTGTTTACCATTTTGCTGGGTGGCAGATTTTCAATTTTCGGTCCAGTGCGGCTGGAATTCGAGCCAGAGCTGGCACGACTACCACTAGACCACGGCACAAGCACACCGATCACCGGCCAACTAGAACTGCATCGTTCCCACAACACTCGGCTCCCTGCAACTCCTGGCCCGGCAGACAATGACCGGAACCCGGTGCTGTGTGTCACAGGTCTCGACTATGATGCGTACTCCAACCGGGCGTTGAATTGAAATTCGAGGAGTGCTTATCGCGGACGACCTCACCGTGGCAGATCTCGGTTTACACTAATTACAAACGCACGAGCGAGTGCTAATCGCCAGTTCTTGAGCTGCTGGCTGATGGCCCGTTGCTCGGTAGCATCTTCCGATCAAACTAGAAATCCTGCTATGCAAAGTATGGCTGTTGCGTAACTGCAATTGAACAACGCAGAACGAAAAAAATGTCGTTGATTCGAGTATATTATAAATATTAATGTTTTTTCTTGTCTTGTTATATTAATGCAATTATTAAATTCTATCGTAAGGTAAATTTTACGTAGTTTTTCCGACAAAAAAATTACAGCATCTACGCTACCCACGTATAAACTTACCTCTTGGTGCATATAATATCTGCACTTAAGTAAATGATTTATGTGCCGTAAATATCTAAACATTTTACTGATATTTTAGAAAGGAAAGAAATATTAGTAGTACACCAATAATCCTGAAGAAGAGAACATTGTTCTGGAAAAATATAAATTGTTTAATCTAATAAAGTGGTGAAAACAAAGTACTTTGTTTTATTTTAAATATTTTTTTATGAATTCATATTAATAAATATTGATAAATTTGAAGCATTTTGTGTTTAATGTCGTCTTATAACTTGGTATTTGAGGCGATTTCTGTAGATATGCCACTCAATTTAAAAATTCTACTAATATCATTAGCAGACATCGAAATCGTCCTCCGTTAAAAATATACATCTAAATATGTAAATTTAATATACCAGGGGCCTGTAGAGAGAACATTAAAGATTGACATTTACATTAGCATGTATTTTGAAAAAAAAAGAGTTAAAGTTAAGAGTCTCTCATTATATTACTATCAAAATTATAATCATATTATTCAGATTTTAATATTACATACTATTCAGTCATATCAGGTTTTAATGTAGCTTGTTGGTCTTGTGGTTAGGACACTCGCCTTGTGATCCAAAGGTTGCGGGTTCGATCCTCACTCCAGACTAGCAAGTTAGTCCCATTTTCACGGCACAAGCTTAGTTTGAAAATAGTAAGAATATAAAATATAATATAAAAAAGAAATGTAAAAGAAAATAGTAAAAATAAGATGTGACGCGTATTCCGTGATCGCATCTCTATTAAAAAAAAATTAAATATATATGTGGGGTATAAAAGCAATATCAAAAAAATTTATGTACTGAATTCGAGATTGTATAGGAAATATAGCTTATACATATATAGGGAAAAAGATTGAAGGGATAGATACATAAAATCTTTAATTTAGTACATGTAAATTAGTAATCGTCGCATTCAAAATATTCTTTTGGATATTGCTGCTTTTCTTATACACCCTACATATGTTCTTGTGATCAAATTATTTCCTAATATTCCATTATTTCCAACAAAGCCACAGTGAAATCTTCAATAGTAGGTTCAAATAAATGGTGGCCAAAATAAAGAAATGTTTTTAGTTCATCTCATGAATTTTTTTTTATCCTTACATTTATAACTATGTATATATACAGTTATAAATACGTCTAGAACAAAGAGAACATTGAAAACTTACTTTTAGTTAAAAATGATTGAAAATTAGAAAATTTTCCTATAATTTTTTTTCAATGTAAATCAAAAGTAGACAAAAATCTAATATTACATACAAAATGAGAATTAAACAAAAAACGCACTTCCTAACATTAAAGGTAACTTGACAATTTTTTAATTCTTCTTATTTTATATAAAGGTTTTTATGTTTAACTTTATAATTTGCATAATTTAAAATCAATTCATTTTTATCACTTGTCATCACTATCTTGTATATTTTTTCTAGACGATTCTCACGCGATTTTGTTTTAAAATACATCATCAGATATTATATATATTTAATGATTTGTTTTCATAAATAAACTTATTAGATACACGCTCATCATTCTCTCTATTTTGCAATAGTACATAAGTTTTCTAAGGAATTGAGAGGGGGTTGATTTCTACTAAACATAACATCAAAAGCTGTCGAACGCCTACCAGGAATTGCCAGCTGCTATGAGGAACAGTTTCAAATGGAGGAAACTGTAATAATTATCAAGGACACTGCTCTTAAAAACAAGCTACACAATTTGAAATCATCGAACTGCGCATTACCATCCTTTGAACTAGGTACCTACCCATTAAGATTAAATATAATTAGCCATAATTGTCCATAATTTTGGAATATCGTCAACATTTTTTTGCATAGTAATGAAAAAAGCATTCCACGAGAAACGAATGGATACAAATAACTTTTATTTTTTAATTTTTTATAGATTTTTATAGATTTATAGATTTAGAAATACAAGCATGCCATTTTTGAATGCCATTATAGATGTCTCATAGAGACGAAAATATTTTTTATTTATGGGAAAATAGTTATGGAAATCTTTTTGGGTGTTCATAGAACTTACGACCTATCCTACGGCTGGCTTAAGTGAACACTTTACACAAATTAACATTCACAATTCCACCCATGACTGCAGGTGGCGGTAGTAAAAATATAACTCACATACGAAACAAGGTGTGCAAGTTAAACATGAACAACTTCCAAAATGTTGATGGATTTGGTTGTTGCAAGCGTAGACTATGCTTCAGAAGATAAAGGGATAAAGCATGGAATTAACTCACTGGATTCCGATTATTCTCCCTAGTCTCCCGTCGCATCCAGGTTCTTTGTGGACTGTAGATTCTTCTGGATATCTTATTCAAAGGCACATACACAATAGGAGGTACGATCTCGATATGAAGCTCCGAAACTTCGAATGAGCGGCGACAAAATACCCACAGCCAACTCTGTCACGGTTTTTTTCCCAACTAATCCTCGCGAGCGAACCAATCGCCGACGGTCTCTTGCGTGAGGGGGGAGAGGGTAGCAGAGGAAGCGGACAAAGGTGGGACAACATAGAGATACATAGATTATTCAAAGTATTCTATTTTGGTATCCAACTAAAATTAGGAAATAAACCGAGAATTCGGTCCAGTTGTTCATACAACGAAAATAAGTATTTCACTATATAATTTAATGTCCTGTTAATTTAATCTAACTAAAATAATCGTAATCTAAATTAAACAAACCAAACCTAATTAACCTAACCAAAACAAACCTAATAACCTAACCTAACCTCATATATTGCCTATGAAATGTCAAAATATGCGGTGCATTTTTCGAAACTTTAAAGTGTAATATCTTATTTAATACTTGCTATTTAAACGTAAATTATCTTTCATTTTGTTATTAGCACGTTCAATAATATAGTGAAACACTCATTTTCGTTGTATATGCAATGGGACCATGATCTTGGATTTGGCTAAAATTAGAATTAGTGGATCAGAGCATAAAATATACTGTTTTGGCACAAATATATTATTTAATATTAGACAAGAAGTATTGCCCAAATACATCAATAACATAATGTCATAGAGAATAATCTAATCGTTAAAATGTGAAACCTTTTTTATCATTGAATAGTAAAAATATTTATAATATAATTTGTTTTTAACGATAAAAACCACCTACAATTTGATGTGACGACCAGCTATAATGTGTTGTTATTGGACATCCTGTTATTCCTATAATTATTGTAATTTATGAGCATACTACATATATAGGTACATTAAGTAATTCTATATATTAATTTTGGCGCAAATACTTTTAAATTTACTAATTTATTTCCTGCAAATTAACATTTTTTTTCTATAATTTCAAATGTTTTGAATTACGAGTATTTTAACTAATTAGTTAATATCATTCTTCTTGTTATTATATAGTCACGTGTCGTGGCTAGGGAGGAATGAATGAAAACACTGGAAATTAATTATCAATTTATTTATTAATGATTAATTAACTATTCAATGTACAAAGTCATGTAACACTATCAAACTTAACGCTATTCCTAAAGTTACACTATATCGCATCATTCATTGATCGCATCACGCATATATCACTCGTAAATCACTATATTATCGCTGGGTAACACGTATTTAATTCGTATTCGATTCTCACGTATTAATCGCTTATTTCTTCGCCAATTAGGTTAGTGCTTCGCTCGATTATTCACTCCGGTTTATCGCTTCGATTCTCTCACGACTGGCCACATTAAGCATCGTCCTACGCAACTGCGCGTACTTCGCGGTCAATTTCAATTGTCAACACGACAACAACAATCTCCGAATTAATATCCGAAAATGCTGGTATCGAACCTCCTAGATTTTTCTAGTGTTAAGGAGAACATTCTTCTCGACGTTCCTGGACGTTTGTAGACGTTTCTCAAAGGATGTAGGTTACCCTAAATGGTTACAGGCCGTTCTCGATTCTTCGATGGTTTTGTGACAAGTGACATAGTAAATTCTTTTTAGCATCTCGTTACAATATTTAGTTTGTTCAGAAATATGTATTTTCATTTTATTGGGTTATTCTGTCGTATCATCGTTTTAAGACTACGAGCATCATGATAATCAACACTATCCGATGCTATTTATCAACTGTTGGATGAAGGCCTCCCAAATTGTTTCGCCCTTTCACAACCCACTGTTATTATAATTATTTGGATTGTCTATGCTTATCTTAATTGTAATAATTTTAAACAAGTTTTAGTAGGTTTTTTGTCTTGTCGTATATTTTAGCAAATTTAAAATAATTTTATTACTGCATCGGATATTCATTTCAAAATAATTTTCAATCAAAATATTTTGTAACCTGTAATTATCTTCTATCCACAATGTTATCCAAAATGTGTGACTAACTCAGTATTTCTTTACATTTTAGAGTTTTCTAATTGATTGAATTCATTAATTTCAAACCTGTCAAACTTAAAACAAGAAAATTGACGGCATTACAATATAGTACAAAAACTGTCAAGCAGGGGCGTGCAGCGGGAACATCGCAGCATGACTTTTACGTAACCAATTATTTGGAAAAAAAATCGGAATACAACATATATTTCGTAATATTTCTATCACAATTTTTGTCACAGTATTCATATTTTGATATATCATAAAAATCTGAAGCATAAATATTTGATTTCTATTTTTTTTCCAAAATATATGTTTACAAAAAAGTCATACTTCAATGTTCCCACTGCACGCGCCTGCTGTCAAGATACCAAAATAGCTATATTGCTTATTTCTAAATAGCAATGTTGCTTATTTTTGAATGCGAATTATGAATTGAATTACTCAAAAATTTGAAGAATTGTTTGGACAAGCTGGCATTGAATGTGGAATGGCGCAGTCCTGGACCAAGGTTCGAAATTCTTTCGCACTAAGCGTGATAATAATGACAGCAATATCTTCCGGAGTAGTTATTGCTACCTACGGTGCCGTGATGAAGCACAATGAGCGTGGGATCCCCTGTAATGCGACACTTCTTTATTCATAAATTTGTTCGTGAAGGTAACACTCCTCGCTGAGGAGTTTGCTCTACACTTAGGTCAAACAATACGACCAGGGCCACAGAATCAAAAGGGTGAAATAAAAATACGTATTCAGCTGGGTTATAAGCATATTCTCAAAGCCAAAATATTGTAATTTCTAAATACTCTACAATAAGTTATTTTAATTCACACTAAACTAAACTACAAACGAGTTGAGTTATATTGTCAATACTATACAGGGTGTAACAGAACCAGTCCAGAATACTTTACAGGCGGTTTCCTGCCTTGATTATTAGTCAAAAATCAAGCAACCATGACTCAATAGCTAAGGAGATATACGACATCATCATACTAATTCGATTGTCTTTCTTAAATGGAAATGGTCCACTGTAAACTGGGCCGTAATCATCGAATTGTATATTATCTTTATCAACAATGGAGCGACAAGCTAACGATGATGATTACAAAACTGGATATTCTTTTTGATAGCACACTCCTTATTATTGTCAATCAAGATTGTAAATAAATAATTAAAAAATATCGAAATCGTCGGATTAGCTTGAGCGAGATCGTTTACAAAAGATACAGAGTGCAATGAGCCAATGTAAATAATGGGGATAGTGTCAAATATGCGATAGAGAAAACTGATCTATGTTTTTTTATAATCTACGCAATATATTAAAGTTGTGTATTACGCGTTGGTGCAGTCCCTCTTACAGTATGGTATTATTGGGTGGGGAGAAGCTTGTGAGTCCACCGTGCGGCCATTAATCATAATACAAAAAATAATTACTAAAACGATTCTCAAAAAACCTTATGACTATCCTACTGTAAATATATTTCAAGAATTTAATGTACCATCACTCACAAAAATATACAAAACAAACTCTGTATGCCAAATTTACAAAGATTATTTTATAAATAAATTATATAAGTAATAGACTTAGATCAAAGGGACAACTAAAGATACCAACTTTAAGAACCACCATGGCACATCATTATACATACTTGGGAGTTAAATGGTACAATGCATTTTTGTCGCAAAACAAATTACCAGAAAGGAACCTTCCAAAATATGAACAGTTTAAGAAAGAAGTCAAATCCTTGATTTTGGACAATGATGTGTATTGTAACATTGCCCACATGTCTCAAATGGTTTTTGTATAAAAAATTACTACTTCTAAATGGTTTCTGCTTTTGTACTTTAATTTGGCTTGTTAATACTCCTCCCATAAGCTTGAGATTTTGCTCATATTATGGGAAGTATAATGTCTTTAAAATATTATAACGTGTTGCTCAAATAATTAAACTATTTTACAAAAGGTTTCTTGTAAGGTGACACTCAAGGATGACAATGATATCGCTGAAAAATAATGGAACACAAGATATAAAATAATTCTTAAAAACATATATATTGATTATTTTATTTGTATATATCTACTTTTATGTGAGTTTTTTTTTTCACTAACATGTTTCAGAAATTACCATTCCATCATCAGGGTGTTGTATAACTGTCAAAAAATTCCAATGAAATATCTTTTGTTCCTTGTTTTTCCAAATTATTTGAAAAATTATTTAAAAAAAATATTATTACTGAAGTTCTTGATTACTCGCAATTATTGGAAAAAATTTTAGAATTGGGCTAGTATTATAATTTGGAAAAAGGAGGAACAAAGACATTTCATTTGAATTTTTTGACAGTTATACAGCACCCTGATGATGGAATGGTAATTTCTGAAACATGTTGGTGAAAAAAAACTAACATAAAAGTAGATATATACAAATAAGATAATCAATATTTTTTTAAAATGTCAATCTACAATGTTACTCAATCAAGTCAAAAAATTCTTATAAAAATAATTCTAAATCAATCATGTCATGGTTTGTGGGTTCTATTTTTTTATTTATGAATTTAAACCACAGACCAAAATAAAAAGACATGAACTATCGTAAATTCCTTGTAATTTTATAAAAATTTGGCACCACATCTGGTGCGAATATATTCGCCACGTTTAAAAAAATCTTAAAAAATTATGAAATTATGAAAAATTATAAAACTAAATACCTACTGTTTAAAAATTTAATGTCTTAATATTACAAAAAGTCTTTTTTATTTAAAAGAGGAGGCTTGAAACAAAATTTAAATAAAATACGTACGCTGTAAAACATGCGTCTTGTTTACTAGAGGACTGAATTATGCAAGAATAAATATCTACTCAAACTGCGGTATAAATGTGTCTTAGATATACGGAAGGGGGAATATTATTCTACTGTGTACCATTCTCCTCTCGTAAACAACAAGTGCATCTGTGTACATATTTTATACTCTGTGTCTAAACCGAGCCTACCAATACTCTCCAACATTGGATAAAAAATCTATGTTTATTTTCAGTATTTGATTTTGTACTTTTTATTAGGCTTAGAAATAGAATGGAAAAAGGAAATACAAAAGGGCTTTTCCGGTAGCCCCTTGCAGGCCTTCCTTTGCTCGGACGACATCTTTCAGCTTGGCCCCTTTCTTTTGGGACAGCCGAGAAAATCTATTTCCTCAATCGATTAGAATCTTGTGTCAAGGCATTTTGACTATTGCTGGCAACACCGTTATCTATTATCTATTACGTGGATAAAACTGTATGAACTTCGAATTTATTAATAAGTGATTATTCAGAAACTTGATTAATTATCAATGTTCTAGTTAACTAATGCGTATACATAATTAATGCAGAAAAATTCTTTAGTCGTTGAAAACAAATAGTATTAATGCAGGCATCAAATCCTACTGCATTCTGTGATGCATGTTAAAAATATTGTGGACTTATCTAGTATCAGGGCCGCCTCTAGATATTATGCTGCCCATTGACAAACTAGATATGCCACTTTATAAACTTCTATAAATTTAATAATTTATTGAAATAAAATATTGATTTGTTAACAAAAAAAAGCGGTTTTATTCAAGTTCCTTCATATTATTCGCCATTTCTTTAAACACGTCCACAGAAAGCATTAAAAAAATATTTTTTCTCTTAAAATTACAAATTATATAGATATTATTCAAATCCCAAATACAAATGAAATTGATAAAATAAGAAGTGTTCTATGCAACTGATGATTAACGTATTTAAAAATTATTTTCTGGGAAATAACGGCAGTTTTACAATCGACAATTCCTGTTAAAAATATGTTGGTATTTTTTGAAAAGCATATAAATTTTAAAATTTCCGATATGGTTACAAAATTAGTTAAAATACGTTTATCTCCAATTCGTCAATTGCATATTGAAAGGTTTTGTTTCTGTATCCTTCAGGTGTAAAATTATTAGTCAGTAGTGATTTAAAACGAACCCATAGCACAAAGCATATATTTTATTCGAGGCTTTATTACGCGTAACCGTTTCCTGAGTCTACGTAAAGAGCATTGTTTTATGTTTCAACATATTTATGTTCTCGATTCAAATGTTTTTACGGAACATGTATTATTTTTTGTTTTACAACCACGCGCTTTTCAGATTAAGAGTTCTAATATAAAAAAATATTTATCATTTTTTGTTGGTTTACTTAAATCTTAAAATTGCCGCGCCTTGAACGTGCCGCCCTAGGGCTTGGGACGACCCTGGATTATGTGTTTCCTATATCATTCATGTAATCTTATTATTGTATTTAATACAAGTTTTTTATGTTTTAAACTACATTTTAAACTACTATGTCGGAGTTATTCGAAGCTATGCAATATTTTTTTATTTTTGTGCACCGTATCTATCTTCATTAAAGTACGTCGCAAAACCCACATGACCTATTCGATTTATCAACAAGGTTATTTAGTTCTGTGTGCCATTCATTATTGTGAAGTGTTATAAATCATTTATTTATCTATGGGATACTATAACTAATGCATGCAGTTTAGTGACGTTAAAAATCGTACAGTTATTTGAGATTTGTAGCGGATTGTATTGATTATTGTGATTGTTAAATGAGATATGATTGTTGTCTTGTACCGTCGAATCGCGAACAATCATTTATTGGCACAATCGAGGGTTTGGTATGTCACCGGGTAATATACCGTCACAAGAGTCTAAAACAATACGAACAATTAAATTAATCGACTAAACTATTCCAGAATGTTCTAGAAGTAACGGATAATTATAAATATGCAATGGGTTACTGCAGAGTTCAGAGTTATTTGACAGGCGACACACGACATAGAAGCGAGCAAATCGGGAACCCGCGCGATACCGTAAACAAGTAATGGATAAGATTAAAGCGATACACAGGGTGCTTACGTGAGCGGAACGACCCTGCGATAAACAAAAGTTAATCGAATTAAAGAAGTTAGGACAATTAGTATGAATTAAAGATTGCTCCGAGTAAAGACATGTCAATTGATTTAATTTATAAATTGTTTAATTTAGAGTGTAATAATAAATTTAAAATCTTTAAATAGCTTCCCGCAGCCACGATCTCGTGACAATAGGATAACTAGAGCAGTTAATAAAATTAATAAAATTTATTTATAAAATTAATTAATAAAATTTAAAAATTAGTGAATGTATGTGTTGTACGTAAAATTTTGGAAAAGATGAAATGTTTATGTAAAAGAATATTATATAGGTAAATCATAAAATCTGAATTCTGATTGTGACTTGTCATAGGAATATAATAAGATAAGTATATATTTATTTAGATTTATTTAAAGTCTAGTGTAGCGTATTTCAAAGTACCTACTTACTACAGAGTAATTTTTTTTGCGACACATAATTTATGAATAACGTGGTACACTCATAATAGTATGTTTAATAGTTGTTGTTGTAGGAGACGCGTCCCCGGGTGGCGGATAGGGGAATGCTCGCCAGATATGGAGGGCAGGAGGGAAATAAAATACCTCTCGCGGACCAACAGGTAGTAGCGTCTGTTTTCCATGTTAGGGGCGGCTACAAACAGCATCTGATAGAAATGAGACGCCGAATAAAAGTTGCCGATATTGTGGACCATATTGCGAAATTAAAATGGCAGTGGGCTGGACATACGGCTCAACAGGAGGATACTAGATGGGCACCTAAATTCCTACAGTGGAGGTCCTGGATAAAAAATAGAAGCGTCGGAAGACCTCCCAAAAGATGCGAAGGAGGAAAAACAGAGATGAGTGGAGGAAAATGGAAGAGGCCCACATCCAGCAGTGGAGGGAAAAAGGCTGAGGATGAAGAAGAAAGAAGAAGAAGATGTAAAGGGTGTGATTTCACCTGTTAGATCACCTGTCACCTGTCAGATCTATCAATATTTATATCGTTATTATGGCGGCAAGATTGGTTCCAATGTGTGTAAGTCATGAATGACGAAGTGTTCCATGTTATGTAATATCAAACAAAACATTGATGTGTACCTACACCGCAAACAATATACGATATTTGAGATTACACAATTCCTCTTATTTAATATTGAAAGTTTTTCAATTATGACTCACTAGCAACACAAAAACCATTATAACCATAGAGTATAAATTTAATTTAAGTATCTTTTAAATAAATTTAATAGATGATGTTATGTTTCGAAACCTTAAAATATAAACTTTATACGGACGTAAAGCTCTACGGAATAAATTTATTTTTGAATGTATGAATAATAGTCTCATTCTTATCGCATTTATTAACAATATAAGCCTTAAGTAATTATATTATGGATATAACCATTATATCTCCTCCAAGAAATGTCATACTAGATTAATTTCAATAAAATATGTAACGGAAACGTGACAAAATAATTTGTCATTCTTTTTAAGAATTTTGTCAATTCATTACACGGAGCCTTTCAAAAAAATTGTATTAAAAAACGTACTTAGTCATTTTATTTCGAAGTATTGGGTGCACTGCGAACCATCGCCCTCCAGTTGAGCAGCTAGTTCCCAATTAGCGGATCTTCATGTTGACTTTTTGAAGATTCTTTTTAGCATTGCCCCTGGTCTGGTTTCAGTCACCCTGACTGCCTGTCTGCCCATCGAAGTTGTTGCTGAATTTGGTGCTCGATATTTTGGCTTCTTCAAGCACACCATCACTTGTGCGATTGTCTAGCCATTTAATTTTCGGAATCTTTCTTAAACATTAAACCGAAGGAAAACAATGTTATCTCTACTTTTTATTACTAAAATTTTGAGGGTAATAAAATCAGAATCCCCCATCGACAGGTAAAGTATTAAATAAAATAAAAAGAGTAGCTTGTTGGTCTTGTGGTTATGACTCGCCTCGTGAGCCAATGGTCGCGGGTTCGAACCTCACTCCAGCAAGTTAGTACTAGTTTCATAGCACAAGCGTTTAGCTTAGTTTTAAAATAGTAAGAATATTGATGTGATACGTATTACGTGTTACTGGTGTACAGGTGGTTGTAACAGGAATATTGAAAGGAAAGGAGAATAGTTGGTGAAAGTATCTACTATTGTTAAACAACATAATAACAAATAAGTTAAAAAAATATTTATTTATTACATTTACGCGCGACGGGAATTTTAATGGCAGGTACATGAATGAAAATAATGATTATCATCCATGACGTGTTTCGCGAATTCAGAAGAGTTATATATTAATAGTTAGACAACGACGATGCTCTACGTAAGATTTCTTGTATAATGTTGTTCTATTATAATAGAATGTAATATAATGTTCTATAATAGTGCTTGTAATTTTGAGATTTTTATTATATATTTCGAAAAGAGCAAATAATTTTGTGGTGACATTTTTAGTATAATTAATAAAAATTAACTTTGTGTTGAAAAATATCAACATCTTCCAGATTCCATTGCCCATTCGTCAGAATACTTTTGTTAGCATACAATTGTATTCTGACGAAGCGGCCATGGGCTCTGAAACATGTTGATATTTTTCAATACAAAAACAGTGAAAACAAAGTAAATTTTTATTAATTATACTTATTTATAACTTTTCGTGCATGCATACGCACGTGTTTTACACATAAACATCAGTAGTAAACGAACTAAACCTAATTTTTTTAAATAAATACAACACAACTGTGTGCCTACACTAAAACATTTTGCCGTCGAAAATAGAACGAACTTTCTCCGTCGAATAGATTCCGAATTTCGGTCACACGGCGAGCGTTTTACTGTTGCGCTAGATCAAACGTGATCCGTATCTGACACCGGACAATTTAACTGCAAGAATATTCAAGTAACCATCTACCTGTAAATTTATTTGACAAGCGCCTGCACACTCGTCTCGCACGCGTCTTTGTTTCAACAGCACGCCAGTTTTTGGGTTACGCGGTACCTTCAAAGCGGCGTTATTATGTTTTTATTATTTGCCATCATGCTCGGTACATGATTTTGAAGCGTCCAATGTCTAAATCGAGAGTGATTCGTGAGGACAGCGCAGTGAACTCCGCAGCGGACCATGACGGTCGGACGAGTCCATCACCGCTGCCCACCGGGTGCGTACTTTCCGAAGCCTTAAACCATACGAAGCCTTAAACCTTACGGATGTCCACAATCATTATTTACCATTGTATGTATTGTATTTACGGAGCAGCGCTTTCACACGTCTCGAAGGTCAGAAAACTAATTTACAATATTTTTGAATATCCTCAGATTAGATAGTAATGTTTTATCAGCTTTATTGGAATGGCCTGACTCCATTCATTCAATTAATCAAATATATTATAGGCTGTCTTTAGTGGGATCTGCATAGTTTTTTATAGTGGAGGAATTTCTGTGCTATTCATCTGTGTAACAAAATTGATAGCGGCATCAAAACAGTTTTAGTTTAATTTATTTTTCTACGGCCTTAATTTGTTACAAATATCTACTTTACGAACTAATGGCTATTATGCATGTAATAAGTAATGGAAACATTGCAATGCATATATCTTCAATTTCTAACCAATTTAAGTATTTATTAATACCCAACCGATTACGATTATCAAATAAAAAAAAATATATTTTAGTAATTTTCGCCACCCTACTTACTCTAGGTACGTTGTGGGAAATCTATTATACAAAACGTCAAAATAAAAATATTTATTTTATTTATCTTAATAACATTTAATTGCAAGTATTTAATGTATTATAAAAATAAATTATTTATTTGAACGGAAATTTTCAATCATACAATATCATATGTAATTTTGTTGTCAAATATAAATGTATCAGTCAGTAATTTAAGACTGTACCGGCATAGCCTTATTTGTCAGATTATACATACAAGTATATTTTAAATAATTTTTCTTAGGTTATCCCATATAAGATATAACAATTATTTTGCATTGTTTTAATGGGGAGGAATTAATAATGGCTTTCGCTTCTTCTTCTACTTAAGGGACATTCCCTTCCCCCTGTAGCCCTCTTCATCGATCCCTATTCTGTACCGGGTTTTTTCCCTTTACGCATCTGCTCCATTCTTGCAATTTTCTTCAATTCTTCTTCCTTTTACCTTTTTTATATCACTGTCTTTATGAATTTTTCCGCATCTATTGGCCATCATCCTCATAAAAATCCATTTTCCTATAGTTATATTTAGTTCACTGTCATTACAGCTGTCTGCTGATGTATAATACATGAACATTGCATTCCTGACAAAACATTTTCTCTCTAAAGAAGCAATAATTTGAGTGATGGAAAAAAATCTACCTAGATTCGTAGTATCCAAATCATTTTTCCCGGTGATTAATTTAATTATGATGTAACCATGGGAAAATGTAAGTGATTTATTTAATAGTATGCATATATTTTTGGTAAGCGTGAGACGTGTATATTTATTATTTAATCTGTACAGGATGTACCCACATATTTTACAGCAATTTAGATTCGGGTACCTACCTGTCATTGTTCAAGCAGGGCCAGTATTAACATTGGTCGTCTCGAGACAGACCTTCTTCTACCGTCGTTCATACACGATTTTCCTTTTTAGAAATAATAATAAATTTTTATTGCGGAATATCTAAAAATATATGATTTATTTCACCAAAAAATGCTGTGCGTGTCATTTAAAAAAACTTGATAAGTTGCAAGATTTTGTGATGAATACTATTTCCTCGTAATATAAATCTTATCAATTCATACTCTTTCGTCACGTATCCATGCGAGATAATGAAATAAATCGTTCTATGAAAGATGTGTTTATCGATAAACTATATTTAAATAAGTAAACCGGTCAACAATATTTGTGGAATTATGTAGCAGTCCTTTAATTGTGAAAAAAATGTGAGAATATTTTGCCTTCCTATTGACTGACACCTTGAAATCGATAGCGTTTATGAAGCGAAATATTTACCCTGTAGAGACATCTCTTTACCTGCGAGCGTACTTACGCCATTGAATGTGTTGATGAGTAATAAGTAGATGCGTTTTCCGCGAGGTGTCTCCCACGTGGTTCGAGCCTTGGCTGTTACTATCAATGCTCTTATCACGTCTTATCTCATCTACCTGCACCACGGCTTTATCTTGATATTTTATACAAGTCCGCCATCCATGTGATTTTTTTAACATTCTGTTCAATGAACATCCATCATATTTGTAATTTAAAGTGATTAAAAAAGAAAATTAGTTGTCGGTTCAGTAGTGAGTCGTTGGTTTGAAAAGCGGTACATCGGACCACCGCTGGTGCAGTAACTCGATGGTTGTCCTTCCGCGTGTGATGACTACATACGAGGCGCGCCTCCTAGCGTGTCGTGCCTGTGATGTTTGGTAGTGTTGGGTTGAATAATATTTAGATGTACCCATCGTCAACATGGTGAGACCAGCCTCTGTGGTGAGAACAGCCTCCGAGCATGCGGCCGAGTTCAGTGTTCCCACCGTCAGCATTAAAAAAGGTTGACAAATCTCACCACCTACTTGTTCCATAGAATATATCATAATTCAATAATTAATGCTGTAGGCGAAAGGAACAATGAAAACGAGTGAAAAAATGAAGATTTTCAGGAGAGCCAAAACAAAATTTGAGCATTTCGCTTGTTTAGGAAATATCTTTTAAAGCCTTTATTATTTTAATCTAATTTTTACACCTGAAGTTTTGTTTTTTGCAGAAGAACGTTGAACCAAATTGACTACTGCCGTTATTTCTTGCCAAATTTTTCAAATAATTAATCATTCGAGATTAGGAAGTCAAAGGGCGTTAGAGATTATTCCGAACTTTACAGAGAGTATACGTAATGCTTTCTCACTCTAATTTTGTCAATAGTTATTTTATTATTAAACGATTTTCATGTGTGTTTTGATTAAAAAATATGAAAATCGTTTAATAATAAAAGAAACATTGACAAAATCAGATTGACAGAACTTCCTTTTACTCTCCTGTAAAGTTGGAAATAATCACTAACTTTTAGCCCTTTTGGCTTTCTACCCTCGATATCATTTGTGGGATATAAAAGCAAAGGCAGCAATATCCAAAAAAAATTGAATGCAGTCATCGAGGATTAGGTGCTAATTTATAACGTACCGAAGTTGTAGATTTTATATGAAAAATAGCCTATAAATTTATACGAAACGTGATTTTGGAAGAGATAGATACATATAATATAGAATTCAGTACATTCTAAATTAGTAATCTTCGGTGACTTAATTCAAAACATTTTTTTTTTTGATAATACTGTCCTTGCTTTTATACCCCACATTTGTCCCTTTTAAAAAATTTAAAAAATAATCGTATTTTATTTTATTTTCTTCATATAATTTTTCCTTGCTAAAGAACGACTTTGCATACTTAACTCAAATTTCGATTTTATTGACTCATTTCTTTGTTCCATTCGCCCACAGAATGTACCTTTTAAGAGCTTATCATGAAAAACGTGTACAGTTTTTCGCTGTAGAATTTTCTGGGCCATTCTGCCATATATCTTCGACCTATCTGATTGCAGATCCATCATTAAGCAATCGCTCATGCTTTGTGTGCGGTAGTTTTAGTAATGGATTGCAAGAAAAAGAAGTTCTGAGGCACACGGAAAAATAATTAAGAAAATTCTACACCAGTTTTTAAACGGCCGTGAAAACCTGAGCTTTAGCCGAAAAGAAAAAAAAAGAAAAAAAAAAATCCAACATATTTCTGGCTGCACAAAAGTGAAGAAATCATTCTCAAAACCTTTTGTAAGTTCAGATATGGTTTTAAGAATGTAAAAATAGTAAAGTGTATTATTTAAAATAAAAACGAAACATTCGTCAATTCTCGTACAAATGTCGCCAGCACCGCTCTACTACATATTATTAAAAATATTTTTTTCTGAATTATTTAACATAGAAAAATATAACTCATGCAGTATGCATATTATACAACAATTCATGTTTACCATAAGGAAAAAGAAAAAAAATCGCCTAATTTTGTAAATTAAATTATTTATTTCTTAATATAATTTTGTACGGCATACTGTTTCGAATTATGAATGAAAACAAATTAAGTTTAGCACCCATGGTTAAATATAAAGGTGATTTACAAAAAACAATAAATCACCATTCTCATATTATAATATTTCGGTTACAATATGGTAAATTGTTTTACTTATTTGAATGTCAAATCAGAATAAAAATATTGGAAAAGTCACGCGCACATCAAAAATCACAAACAAAATTTTTACGAATATAATTTCAACAGAATATTGCTGTTAGGAAATTAATTAATCGTATTGAGATAAAGTTTATGAGAATCTTCAATATTAATATTCTTATAAATTTTGTATTGTTTGCTATAATAGAGTACATTAATATATCAATACAGATGACAGATTATAGAATTCTGATATACAGTACAAACTCAGTCGAAAATATTGTTCTGCATTTTATATTGACGGCTTATTATAGGAAGTGATTTAGGGACAGGCCATATTTTAGATCAAGAGAATGTTAATTAATTTTTATATTCAAATAAAAGAAGCCTACGTATCATAAGTAATATATTATTTATTACATTGAATAATTCCACCTTTTATCAGTTTTACTGCCAAAAAGGAATGAAAGTAGACTGAATGCGGTAGAAATGCAGTCACTAAGACGCTTGTGTAGAAAATCTTTGGTCGATAGAATAAGGAATGAACCAATTAGACGTGAATGCAATGCTGGCTGTAGTGTGGTAGATAGAATAAAGAAAGGAGTGTTGAGATGGTTTGGTCATGTGGAACGTATGAACGAGAAAAGGATGGTTAAGAAAATATATGAGGCGAGTGTTGAAGGCAACAGGAATAGAGGGCATCCGCGAAAGACCTGGCAGGATCAGATACAACAAGTGTTTGAGGATGGCCCCGTTAAAAGCCGCAACAACCGTAGAACTTGTATGAGAAAGTGTATGAATGTGGCCGAAGCAAAAGTGATGTGCCAGGATAGAAGATTGTGGCGTTCAATCCTCTCTGCCTACCCCTGCCGAGAAACGGCGTGATGGTTAGTTAGTTAGTTAGTTTTATCAGTACTCTCCTCCTGTCCATTAGCTAATTTATGATTAGTTAGTCTAGGTCTTAATCGATGAAATACAAATACAGTAGTTTAAAAACCACCCGACGTCAAAGTAATCAAGTAAAGTAGTAAACTATTTAGTTAAAATGATTATTAGATTTTTTTCTCCGAATTGCACCGTTTCTGTTTACTTTTCAGGCACGATAGACTGCGGCATCGCTATTCTTCCATGCTGCCTGCCTCCCTGGTTCCACAAGTTCGCCACTCCGAAGGTCTTCCTCCTGGCGCTGGTCCTCCTGGGAATATGCCAAGGATCGGTTCAGGCTTACTTCGCAGCAACAGTGCCGTATGTCACGGAAATATTCGAGTATCCCGCAGTAGTAACAGGTACAGTAGAATACACAGTCATTTACTTAAATCCATTTTCATATTCCCGAGGTTCTGGGTACGTTTCCCGGTGAGAACACAGAATATTTAAGTGATACTTAACAGCCTGGGTGTTTTTGTGATGTCTTGAATAAAGTAAGGCGAGGTACATTTATACCATATATACAAGTTTCCAAGTTTGTTAGACATGGTGGTCGATCACGGGTAGAATCGGTGAGTCAATCATGGAATGATTAATAATTTACGGAAATGGAAAAGTACATATCGTATGGAACAATTAAAGTAACTTATTAGTGAGAGCAGCAACTTTGATTATATTGTTTAAAAGATTTTGGTATTTTGAAATTATTTAAAAATCTTATGGATGTGATTGTTAAATTTGTATAAACATTTTCTTAAATTATTTGTGTAATAGAACTTCCATAACTTCTTTCCCACATAAATAGCTTTATTTCTGTTAGATATCTATAATATATCTTGATTAACGACGTCCCTCTGGGGACAAAATTGAATTACTTTTAATATACATGCGAAAATATAATATTTATTTATTTGTATTACAAGTTCATTAGTATACGTTCGCCTAAAACCCTCAAACCACATTTGTATTACTAGTAGGGATGGGTCGTCGACGTTTTTACCGTCGACGAAACGAGACCGTCCACGTCCATCCATCGACGAGTCGATCAACTAGTTGAATTCGTCAACTAGTTGACGCGTCAACTTCGTTACGCGGACGTTCTATCTAAACATCGGGACGATGGTCAACTGTCTACGGTTCAACGCGACGCTTCTCGACGGCTCAACCGTTGGCTATTTTTAAGACGTTAATTTTTAAAATTTAAAGAAGTTCGAAGGAATATAGTTTCGCGGAAAGTAAAACCGCTACTTGTGCTTATATGTAAAAAGAAATATTTTATTATTTATTTGTTTACGCACATTATAGGCTTTTACATAGTGTTTTATATACTTCTTTCTAAATATAATAAAGAAAGAAGTAGGTGTACACAACAATATCAGGTGTAAGTAGTAAAATATTAGCTCAATAAAAAATAAAATAATTAAACAGAATTGTTTTATTTTATACAGCGTAAAATTGGGAATTCACCGAATCGTCGCACGTGACATCACAAAAAATCAAGTAAAAAAATAATAGATAATAGCTTATTAAGCCTATCTCGCCCTACGCATGTATTCAAATTTCAAATCTCTAGTCATAGTTCGTGTACACAGATCTGCACTCTATGGTAGTGTACTTTAGAGTTGAAATGAAATTACCCGTCGAGCCGTCTATGACGTCTATGGCATCTACAAGTCGACAGCGAGAGATGAGAGAGAAATAAACGGAGACGTTTTGTCTTGCTCTCGCTCGTTGCTTAGCATTGCGTTAATCTCGAATCGTCCACCGACCACGGCGTCCGCTGTCCACCGTCTACGAATTCAACTAGTCCATGCGATAAACGTAAACGGTCGACGCGTCGATGCAACGTCAACGGTTGATTTCAACTAGTCCGTCCATTCAACGCCCATCCCTAATTACTAGTTCATTAGAATACGTTCGCCTGAAACTCTCAAACCACATTCGTATTACTAGTTCATTAGAATACGTTCGCCTGCAACTCTCAAACGACATTTGTGTAACTTTTAGAATACCTTCGCCTACAACTCCCAAACCACTTTTTTTAATATTAGAGAAAAATATTAAAAGAAAAATTGAGCGAACCATTTTATTCGTTTTCAGAATGGCTGTTGGTGTCCCACGATCTGTTCCTAGGTGTGTTTGGCCTGGTGGTGGCTCACTGCGGAGTCAGGATCCACAGGGCCGCCTGGCTCGGGGGCCTGGCCTGCCTGCAGGGGGTGTGCTGCATGCTGGTGATGGTGCCGTATCTGGTGCACAGTGCCAAGAGCCCAGGAATAGTGAAACCTCTAGGTTAATCATTAACTATTAAGACATCTTTGAGAGTATCCCAATAAAAATAACGTTCGTCTATCTGTCTTTCTATTCGTAACTTCCTGTAAGATCCGTAAATTTTTTTTTTTTTTTTATATGAATAAATGATTGATAATTTTTTAGGAACCGACATATAAAAGTACAGTAATTTTTGATGGGTTAAAGCTAGTCTTTTTCTTTTGTGGCGACTATATGTGCATTGGTGAACTTTGCATTGTGTAAATTGATCACTCAAGCTAGCTAATACAGGTCTTAAGCCCTGTGTCCATCCTATAAAGACTTATTACGAGAGACTTCTATAATTTATCTTAATGATTTTCTTCTTCTTCTTTTAGTACCCTATCCGTTCAAAGAACTTTGGCTATCATGTTGGCTATGAGACTTTTATTTACTGCGGCCCGGAACAGCTTTGCAATAAACTGGTCATCATCTTCTCCTAATATTTATTATTATATTTCTTTTACAGGGCCAAATCTGTGCAAAGAAGGACGTTTATCAAATTTGCAGGTAGCGACTGATGAGCACGGAAATTGTTTGATAACATTAATCGTGCTTTTTGTACTGCAACTCCTCATTGGTCTGGGAAATGCCTCATTTTACGCCCATGGGTTTTCATACCTCGATGACAATGTAAAACAGAAAAATAGTCCATTTTACTTGTGTAAGTTATAATAATGTAACTTGTGTGTAACTGTATACTTGTGAAAGTCATAATCCTTAAAGGTACACATGCTCATTAGTGGCACGTGAGCATGCGCAGAATTGCGCATCTTGAGTTATTGCTACTTAGTAGCATGTGTGTACACACATTGCTAGTAATGAGCATGCTCATTTTATTAGCGAGTAGAAGGGCTATCTTTTGAGCATATGTGAACATGCTTGCTTATGAGCATGCTTATGTTATTCGCGGCTAGTATCGATTATCAATGCGATCTTCTCAGTCCGCGACAGATGAAACAATTAATATGACGCGTTAGGGAGATGATAAAACATTACCTTTCGTGACTTATTATAGGAATCACGAATGTCTGTGGAATACTCGGTCACAGGTATGTAAAAATAATAAAGCAAAAAATAATGCTTATGAAACTTTATTAAAAGACATGAATGATTCAAATCTTACAATAAAAATTAAAAGATTTAAAATTAAAAATGTGCGGATGGAAACACGAGAACTGTTTTGATTTATTAGTTCACTTGAATTTTCTATTTCAGTTTGAAAAGTTTCCATTTTGATCAAGAGCGTCTCTATTCTATGACAAGAGCATGCCAGTAATAAGCATGTGTGTTTGATTGTTAGCTTTGAGTATGCTCATTCACAAGCATGCTAATAATGAGCAAGTGTGTACAGTTGTTAGCGCATGCTAGTTTTGAGCATGCTCAAAAATAAACGTATGTGTCAGTACCATAATGCCCACACCGAGTTTGGTATTGTCGTTGAGATTGATAGTTTATTTCAAAAAGATATGCAATTTTAATTTATGATAACATATTTTTCAATGTCTATTGTGACTAAGGAAGTATTTATATGTTCAGAGTATCAATTATTTATATAATTGATAGTTAAGTGTACCTCAATGTTTAATATCTTATACATGTATACTCATGTATAAGATAATAAACTGATTTATTATTTAATGTTGCAAAATAAAAATAAAATGTTACTGTTAAATTAGGCAAATGCCTGTATTTCGAAAACTTTTAAATTTGAAATTTTTAAATAATATAAATATAAATACAATATCTAGAATTACAAAAAAAAGTACAATGAGAAACAGAAATAATTATCCGATGGGAATTCCAAAACGGGGATATATTAGGATTTTTTTTAATGAAACATAAAATTTAGTCATTCACTTGAATATTTTTTCTAGTAACTAATAGGCGCATCAAATCATAAAAAATAAAAGTACCTAAGAAATTGTCAAGATAAGATTACTTGATGATTTATTTTCACATATTTTGTTTAAAAAACACGATTCTATAAACATTTTAGGTAAATCAGTAATTGATTAAATAAATATGTGTCAAAATTTTGTCTTCTACATTGACACAAAAAATATATATATTTGGATTTGCAAAAGATTGTATTAACTTGGTTACTATGATACCGCTGTAGAACTAAGGTTTTATTGTATTTTAGACACGTTAAAACATAGACCGTAAAGGCATTTATTAAATATTTGCTAATCTAATCATTTTATTTTTCCAGCCATTCTCATAGCTATACGAATGTCGTCTGTCCAATTTGGATCCTTCATGGCTTGGTCCTTCCTGTCTCAGGAACGTTCATGGTGGGTTGGGTATCCCATTATTGGTTCTCTTCTCCTGGTCACTGGAACTATTGTGGTCACGTTCCCTAGAAACCTACTGTCCTTAGTAATGGATCAAACAGTCGCTACCATACTGCAAACTGTTCAAGGAAATTCCACTGGAAACCTTGCTGAAATAGAAACTAATATAAAACCTGAAACTGGTAATAATTTTAAGAAAGATTTGAAATCAATTAAAATAATTTTATCAATCGTTTTTCAGTAGTTTATTCAAAATTAAACATAAGTTAATATTTATATGAAAAATACACGGGACAAATTATTTTCTAAATATAATTGAGTTTCTACCGGGGCTTGAACCCTGAACCTTTTTTCCCTAGAGGTTTACCAACTTTGTTAATTACACTTTTATCAAGATTAAACTTTGAAATAAATACGGTAGATGGCGCTAGGATACATAGTATTTTAATATAATCGGAATATTTTTACACAATTTTACAATTATTGGTAATATTGAAATTTATTACATTTATGACGCTTTGAATTCTCAGTTGCATGTTTA
The DNA here is from genome assembly GCA_016648135.1 of Agrypnia vestita. Lineage (NCBI taxonomy): Eukaryota > Metazoa > Arthropoda > Insecta > Trichoptera > Phryganeidae > Agrypnia > Agrypnia vestita. The sequence continues at coordinate 129,471 of JADDOH010024331.1, forward strand.
CTTTGAAATAATTTTATTTATTTAATAGCTTTATTTAGATATTAAAAAATATTTTTTATTTTCTAACGATGCATTAAACTGAAATTTATTTTCAGGATTCTGCGCATCATTTAAACGTGTCGTCACTAATAAAATCGTGATCGTCAACACATTATCGTCAGTCTTCATGTACATGGCTGTTGATAATTTTTCCAGCTACGAACCCGAATACATGGCTTCTGAGTTTTACATTCCAGTTGTTGGGGAAGGGTTTCAGGATCCTTGGCTTTCCAGATTATTCAGAAACATTTTTAAATTTCCTGTGATCGGTCTATGCATTCTATTGTCTGGTCTTGCAATAGCCAAATTCAAGCCCAGGACGACTCGTCTGGCCAGCTGGAATGTTTTTTCGTCATTGGTAGTCGCTTGTCTATTTATTTCGTATGCTTTAATCAGCTGTGAAAAAGGAAAACTCACCGAAGCGAGCAAGAGTAATCTTCTGACTCCATTCTGCAGTAGACTCTGTAACTGTGACGTCGGTAACACCGAATTTGAGCCAGTTTGCACCAATGATGGATATGGAACATACTACTCTCCGTGTAACGCCGGGTGCAGTCAGATGAGGGATTCAGGGTTTGTTTATTATTATTTACCTTATTCCACTAATGTGGTAAATAACCACATTAGTGGAATAAGGATCACCAATCTGGTAATGTTTTACTTTATTTTTGTTTTAGTAGTATACCTTTTTAATGATAACAGTACCCCTTCATTAGGACAATCCTGTGTTGAGGTGGGCTCGATATACAACATCATCGTTTAAAACATTATATCATTTTATTTTTTATTAAGTTTCATCGTTAGTTCCTATTTTATATCTTCGTTGCCTAACACGTTTCTCCATTTTATAATGTGATTTTTAAATATTTTCCCATTAGTTGCATAATATTTCTATTGACAGTTTAGTACAGTGATATTTAATGGATCTCTGCCCAAATGTAGCTTTTGTAGTCGGTATTAAGAATTTTTATTTTTACTGTTTTGTGGGTTTAGAGTGTTGTGTGTTTTTTGACAGTAATAAGAATTTTTATTCAGAATATTTTAAGTTTGTCCAAATTTTCCAGAACACAGTACTGAATTTTGATAGAGACATCATTAATTAGGATTCCTTATAGATGTCTCACAGAGAAGAAATTATACATACATATATATTTTTTTTATGGTAAAGTAGGTATGGATGTCTTTGGGTTTACGTAGGGTAGGGCTTACGACCTATCGTACGGCTGGATTAAGTGATCATTTTACGCAATGTAACGTTCACCATTTCCGCCCATGATAGTATACCACGTATATATTTAAATTTTACAACTATTAAGTTTTAAAGTTTAAAAATAATAAAGATTTTTCATCTCCTTTGTTTTAAATTATTATTATTATTTAACTAGTTCCGTTTTTAATTCAAATATTATGTTATATTTTAAATAATTTTACAGGAAAGCGTTAAACTTGTTCTGAAGAAACGCAAATTCTGTTTTTTATACAGTTTGCTTTAGGTGCAATACTAACAATATCATGAATTTTAAAGACTTCTAGATTGACCATTTCTAAAGAAAATGTCCGAGATATTTACGAGGTCCATTTTTTCAGTAGTTCGTATTAGATTAAAATTTGAAAAGAACTACACTATTATTTGGGATATGGTATTCGCATATTCATGGGCCATATAATCACGTGAATACATGAATATAATGTTTATCAGAAAATATCGATTTTAAAAAAATTGGGGTTAGGTAATAATTGTAATAATTGCAACAATAACAATTTCTTAAAATTTGTGAATGCTGAATTGGATGGCTGGAATTTAAGGCTGTGGGAACCGGGGGGTTTACCAGAAAAACCTTCAATAAATTATTTATTTATTTATTAATTTTTACGCCCAAGGGGCTATTACATGAAATAATATGTATATACAATAGACGTAATAAAATAGTGCGATTATACATTGTAACTTAAATTTGTTAAAATAAAATTCAACAAAACAAACTACAGTTTTAAAAAAGGATTAATTAATTCATTGCAAATTTTTTCATGAAAAATATTAATTTACAATAAATATTGTATAAAAATGCAATATATTATAATTCAAATATGTCAAAATAAAAATCCGTTTATTTTTTTTTTAAATAATTCATGCAATGATAAAAAGAAAACACGTAAGCTAAACAATATAAAACATGAGTAAAATAGTTGAAAAATAAAATTAAAAACAGACAACAAAATACGTATTATTTAAAGGGTATTTTTATTCCCTTTATATTAACTCGTGGCGTCTGCTTGCTTGCCGTAAACAAAAACTTTGGATCGATTTTTGACCCTTTTCCCGTGAACCAATCGAGCTGAAACTTGGCAAGTAGACTCATGGCGACGATCAAGAAGATCTATCAAATTTTCGTTAAAAAAATTAATAATTATAGTATAATTCCGGATTTTTAGAAATTTTATTGGTTTTTTCAAATTGGAATCATTAGAAAAGTTTGATTACGGCGGCCCGATAACGTCGTGGAATATTTTCTAAATTTGAATTATTCCGTCGGTATGCATAATAGGTACTTCACTACGAATATCGAAAATCTAAATTGACTGACAAATGTTCTTAGAATTTAATCTTCAAAGCATGAAGTATCTTATCAAAGCTCAAAATTTAAATTTAAATTTTAGAATTATATTAAATTACTGTAAGTTTAGTGTTATGTTATATGTTTTAATTCGTCTTTAATTGTTGTTATATTTTACAAAGAAAGGGAGTATAATAAAAACTTGGTTTTTATGGGTTACTTTTTTAATGCTGTTTTTTTAGATTTTACACTAACTGCACCTGTAGCAGCCTTTATCTGAGCGCTAGACCAGAAGCGGCGACGGCTACAGAGGGCGCCTGCGACAACGTTCAGTGCGCCGTGCACTGGAAACTCTTCCAACTGTTCACTGTCTTTTCTGCAGCCCTTCTTGGTAATTGATTCATCACATTTTAAGCGAGGCCGGAGTCGTCAGATTCCGTACTTAAAGTAATGCATGGGAACACTTCAGACGCCTGATGCGAGAGTGAAACGTCAATACTACACGTCAATACGTACTGTAACAGACCTAATATTTCTTTATAGGATCGTAAATAGCACGATTGATTGCCCCCAGATTATTAGTCTGATCGACTTGTATGCCCCATTGAGGTCATCAAGACACAGTGCATTATTCTATTATAGTGAAAATGTCAGAACTAGTGCATTAGAAAACTCTGTAATTCCCAGATTACCCTCTTTAGGGAATGAACATGCAGAGGCGGCTGACATTTTTGCTGATAGTATAAATGTATATAGGACAAAGCTGAAACAATTCTTTACATCTCACCGAAATGGAAATGGACAATAAATTTTTCTGTATTATTATTTTACCTTTAACTATTATTATTTGTACTTTTAACTGTATTATTATTTTATATGTCTTATGTTTTTCTGTATTATTATTATTACCTTTTAACTATTATTATTGTAACCTTTAACTGTATGATTATTTTAACTGTCTTATGTTATTTTAAAAAAAAATTATTCTGTATATTTGTAAAAGCCCATAAGGGCGTTAAATAAATAAATAAATACTGTATGCATTATATACCGGGTACATTTAAACGAACGATAATTTTTTCGCGAATCATTCATTCATTCATTCGAAAAATTCATTAAAAGCGTCTGGCAATCATTAATATGGGTATATATACAGTCCCGTTGAACATATTAAAAAATCAGGTTTGTTATTTATACGTTTTACGTCAAAATCCCCCGAAATCAAATGTCGTAATATCCAAACCTTCTTACCTACTTTAGTGCATATCTACAAAAAAAAATTCAGGTTTGATACTATAACGTAAGTCCGGCGGTCACCTGCTCTTAGTCTATTGGACGTATAGCATGTCGTCCTGGCCCCAAATTCAGAGTCAATACTTTAATTTTCAGTAAAAAAAATAACACTTTTAAGGCGTACCTTAACCTTTAAAACATCTTGGTATTGACTTTGAATTCGGGACTTGACGTTCGTCTGTTAAAGGCTTCAAATTATTCCAGTTACGGAAGGAAAAAATCTCGTAACATGGTTGTGTAGCGGTCAGAATTAAATATTACAGATTAGCCTTGCTCATTTTCAAAAATAGGGACCGATGATTCCTTGAACGAAAATGGCCTTTTAAATTAATTTTGGATAACTTCACTAAATGTTTTCTAAGTTCGTATCGAGCTTTGGAGTCCCAAAGGCTTCTGATTGAGTGTGCAAACCGTAGCTTGAAACTTTCTGAGCCATGACTCACACCTTCACTGGAATACAGATTTACGTCATGTCATTTGAACTCGGAGCGAAATAAACACTGCGCAACATTGTATGAAACGCCATTTTTGTAATAATTCTCACCCGTGAAACGCTCCATCGGGACTAAATTTCCAAGACCCGACCCACGTGCCGTTCATACGCAATGGAATTTTAAAAATCATACGTGTTTCTGACCCACCTACCTATATAAAGTCGAGAGACATTAAAACGACACAACAGCCCAGGTGTTATGACATTCATTATATTTCACGTATCTTGGAAGGAGTTATTGTAGTTGTAATGCTTATACACCTAAATAGCGTTGTAATACAGAACAGGTAGTTGCTTCAGAACAGACCTTGTACTACCTTCATTTATATGTATAAATTCATATGAAATAAATAAATATAAATATATCAGTAAATAAAACGTAGTCATTAATATAGAAAATGGTATATTTTTCAACAAATGTATACCTACTTGACATGATCAAAAAATATTAATCGAATAAGAAAACCTACGTTTGTCAAAATATATGTTTTTTAGCTCTTAATAAAAGGTTCCATAACGGTTTCATTTCGATTTTTAAGGGACTGGCTATGTGGGAAACCTCCTCATCACTCTGAGGTCAGTTCTACCTACTGACAAGGCGATGGCAATAGCTTTTGAGATATCCATGGCAGGCATTCTCGTGCATGTTCCAGGAAAAATTCTGTATAGTATAATAGCAGGTTTGGTATTTTAATTAGTGTTAATTATTTTTTTACTTATTTATATGATATGTAGGAAGCGTAGATATTAGTATTTTTGATATTTGACTGACACTCTCCTCTAAGAAATTCATAAACTTCAAAATGTTCAAAATGTCATAAAATAATATAGTTTACCTTTTCTCTTTAGAAAAATTTCACGGCTTTTTATAAAGTGTACTTTTGGTTGGTTAATATCAAAACGTTACCTACCCATATTCACATATTTAAAATGTGGTTTTCACCAAGTAAAATTTCCCATTTGAATTTTTAGAATATCAGTACTCTGATGTGTGTATATAAATAACGTTTATGATAAAAATGTCCTTAGGTTTTCACGGCCGTTCAGAATCTTCTGTGTATAGTTTTCTGGGATATTCTGCCGTGTATATGTGACCTCTCTGGCCAACGTTTCGGATCCCATTGCAGGGTCCATCATCACACATCAGCCCTGATGATGGACCCTGCAATGGGATCCGAAACGTTGCCAGAGAGGTCACATATACACGGCAGAATATCCCAGAAAACTATATACAGAAGAACGTTTATGATATGCTGTTAAATATAATAACATATATATGTATAAATAGGTATCTTAAATATTTACACACATATGAAAGTTGAGGGCTTTCCGCTTGTAAATTGCTATTTTTTATTGAATCAAATTTTAACATGTCTAGTCAATATTAGTTGTAGTAGTAGTAATGTAGAGATTAATAAAACATCTGTATAAATATGTTTAAAATAATTTCAGATTCGACCTGCCTTTACCGAAGCTATGACAAACAGAGATGTAGCCTTCACAACGACAAATTTGGAGAGATACTCACCTTACTTACTGCCTCTCTTCTTTTCGTTTCCATCTTCATGGACTGCCTGGTGGTCTATCTCACCAGGGACCTGAAACTCTTCGACGACGACTATTATGAACCCAAAACTTACGTGGAATCGCGCCTCGGAGGATTATCGAACGATCCACCGTTGTCGGAAACTTCTACCCTGGAGCAAAGGCGGCCACCCAGGCCGAGAAGCACGGCCAGATATTCCAGTGTTGAAATGGAGCCGCTGACCTCTGAAGCTACCCAAGAGTCGCAAGAAAGGCCAAACTCTAGGAGGTCGTTGGGGCCACAGGGTTCCGACGGGAGACCCCTGAGTACCGCAAACGCACAAAGAGACGTGATCGAAGAGTTCAAACAAAGAAGATCCACACAAATTTAATAACACGGAAGAAGTGTTTAAATACGGTCTAAATAATCATGGTGTGACGTTTAAGAAAGTGAACAATTTTGTGGCTTTTAATGTGCAATTTATATTATGGTAGTTATTTATAATGATAATATTTGCAAGGTCCATACATGAATGTGCAAAAATATTCACCTATTCCTAACACTCGCGTGTTTTGACTGTTGTTTGAGCCATTTTTTTTCTTGGTACCTGTACTATTTATTATTGATAATAATCCTACTTTCGTTCTATGCCATCGAGGATCGAGTGCCACATATTCCAGTCTTAGATTGGATCATTTCATATGACATCTATCGCCTCTGCCACATCCATTACATCTTGCTCTCAATAGATTCCTCGCAACAATCGTTTATTTATTTATGATGTTTATAGCTTTAATTCTGTGGTTGGAAATAATTATTAATTTTAATTATTTCAAAAACTTTGTATTAAATAATTGGATTAACTTTACGTCTACCGGTTTCGATACCACTGTTTTTGTCAACACGGACTCATACTATCTATCCTACTTATTTTAGTAAACAAATTAATTTTCGAACAGAACAGTTGTGGTGGAGGTAATTGACTCGGATTACTTAGAAATATTAGAAATCAAGAAATGCTTGAACACTAAAGCCAATATAATTAATAACCAGATAAATTTTATGAATAGCCCGTTCCTTTATATATTCCTCATTTCGGTGTCTACATGTCAATTACCCCCACCATAACTATAGCCACGCCCCCGTTTAAAAATTAATTTGTTTACTAAAATAAGTAATGCATAGTTAGTATGCGTCCGCCCTGACGAAGATACCGTGGTATCGAAACCGGCAGATCTAAAGTTAATCCAAGTGGTTAATACGAAGTATTTAATTGATTAAAATTAATAATCATCTTTAACTGAAAATTATCTTTTTTTATCATACATGTTTATTCGAAATGCGAATGACAACAAATACATTGTCATTCTTTTTATAAAAAAGTATAAAGCAAATATTAAGTTTAAAACTTAAACGTCCTAATTTAATATTCCTCACCTTCTAATTCTCAATCTTTCTTACTTTGACAGCACTTGTTTCAAAATTGGACGCAACAAAAAAAGTAACGCAATTGCTTCTGCATATACCTACTTTGTTTCCTTTTTACTTTTCGATCACAGTATAGAGAGCTTTGGTATGATCATCTTATTCTATAATCATCTGTCTTCTTCTTTTATATAGAGCCAATGGTTGTGCAAGTGTAGGATAAATATATATTGCATTAGTCATAAAAAACCTGTTGCCAGTTGAACAATTAATGTTAAATTTTCAGCTTCACGATTACAATATGTATAGTTAAGTTTGCGGCACTGCAAATTATTTTATAGGATAATATATCTTTATTTTTAAATCTTTTTTATTCATTTTGTATGTGTGTGACTATCAGTGAGCCAATAATCACTTTTTTTTAAAAATTAAACAGATTTTTTCATTTTTGATATTTTTTCAATTAATCTTTTAATAAATTTTTATTTATACCTACATAAAAATAAAATATCGTGAATGACCCCATCTTTACCTTCACAAATGTGAACTTAGTACATAGGTTAATTAAATATCTGTGTTTTGTAGCATATAATGTAAAAGATAATTATTAATAAAAATATAAATGGTTGAAAGTTTTTGTGTTTGACTGGATATCTACGCACCTACTATTTAAATATAGAATAAAGGTAATTTTTGAAAAATAATTATAAAAATATAAATATTTTATTTTTAAATCATAAAGTGACTTTTGGCCCACCTCTATGTATATTGTATATTGTAATTATGGGAAAAGTCTTTTAACATTTGGCAATAAAATTTTTAATCATTGTAAAAAATAATTTAGATGTACATAAAACAAACAGTTTAAATGGCTTCATTGTGCACGGATTCATTTTTTACGACACTTTTTTCAAATTCTTTTATATTTTTAACTCGGTCTTTATCTTCGACGGAAACTGTAGCTTCGTCCTCCACACTGTTAGTTTTCTGCGCCATTTCCAGCCCATCGTCGAACATGTTCAGGTCCTTGACATTCCACCAGACGAGCAGATCAAAGAAAGTGCCGAGGAAAAAGAAAACGGCCGCGCTATAGTTGAGCCTCTTTCGTAACAGAGCGGCGTTGTAGAGCCAGCAGTTTCCCTTCTTGGTACAGGTTTTTCCCCACACCAAACATGTCGAATCTGAAAAGGAGTAAAATATATTTAATATGTAAAATCAAAATGCAACATGGATTTGAGACTCAAAAACGCAATGAACGCACCCATAATGTAGCCGTAGAAAATTGGCGCAGGAACCAAGGCAAACAGGCTGATGGCGCTCATTCCTATGCCCAAAGAGACTGTTTTATCTCTCTCTTCAACACATCTGAAAAATAAGTAATAATATTAGAAATCTCGAAAAATCAAATATTGCCTCGAAAACGGTATATACAGGGTTGTTTGGAAAACGATATTAACCTCGCAGGACTATATTCCTGCCTTGATTATGAGTCGAACATGTTCAAGCTATTACGACCTAATATCAATGGTTATGGAGATATGCGACATGAAAGTCTACATTTTTTAAAAATATTTCTGATTTATTTTTTGTAAAACGTTGGAATATCATTACAGTAACTTATATCGATTACAAAAAATTCAATTATTTCAATACAAGTTAAATACAATGATAAAAACCCTAAAATTTTTCCAATTGGAATGATTTCCAATTGGAATTCGAAGGTTCAATCAACATTACAATTAAAAACAGATCTCTTCTTCTTCTCCTAGTGTCGTGTTAGGTCCTCCCTCAACGTTGCTGTCACTTAAGAGTAGATCTCCATATCTCTAGCGCCTGGAAACAGCTCTTCCACCGTCCTTATCTCTATAAATTATGGAGCAATGAGATCTGCTTCCTGCTGATATCCCGTTTTCCCTCGATCATACCCATAATTATCAAATGCAAAAGGTAGTATTTTTCTCCTCTAATCATATGACCCAAGTATGACACCTATTGTACTTTGATATTTGGCTCTCTGGAGCACATCTGAGATGTTGACCCAATCTGCTCACGGTATGCGTAAACAGATCTCACAATAATATTTTTGCTAATCACTAAAATAAACACTTCTTAGATTGCGATCTTGGCTGAGTGGCCCGAGGATTCTATTTTTTCATCCGCTTACATACTTTTTTAACCCTTATTTTAAATCTCTACATTATTTATCGAGCCTAGACACAAACCGCTTTATTTGAGGGAATCTGTTGCCTGGCGATAGTACACACCTGTGTCAATACTGGAATCATGTATTTTAAACATTTTCAAATTCCCGCATTATATCACGTTTTACCAACGTCTATATAAGCTTTACTACTGTCTTGTGAATTTCGCAATCCAGATTAAGAAAAATATTCTTAAGAGCTTCTGAACATCCAATAATATCCATATAAGTTGCCTATGCCATTTTTATAAAAAATAATTTAATTAATTAAATTAAATTGTAATAATATTTATTAAAATTTAATTTATTTTAAATTTCATCTATAATAATATTTATTAAAATTTAATCCATTTTAAATTACATTAATAATAATTATTGAAATTTAATTTATTTTAAATTTCGCTAAAAAATGCCTACGCCATTATTGACATGACATTCCATGATAATTGTTAAGAAGACAATATTAAACCAGTTGGCCAATACGACATGTTGAAATAAAAACTTGTTTATCTCCATTATCATTCGAATATTTTTTATGGCATTTATTCCTTTCAGGGCTTCGCATACAAATTGATTAAGACAAAGAAACAATAAATACCTCACTGACACCAAGAAGTTCGTGACCCTTCCCATGGCTCCAAACAGCTTGAGGACGCAAACCATGATCAAGAAAAGATAAAAGTGGTATTGGCAATCTACGTCGCAAGGACCAGAGGTGGCTGAACCTTCAGGGTAATGAGCAAAAGGATCTGAAGCATCAATTATCGTAGTATTTGACATGGTTTTGATGCAGGAACAATTTGTGTAAACCTGAAAAAATTGCATCCCATCATAAAAATATTTTGAGATAATAATAAATAAATACATTGTTTCTGTTTTCTGTGTTCCTGTTTAATTCTGTGAAAGGAAAATGATTATGTTACTCGCCAAGTAATTAAGTGTCGAGGGTTCGAGCCTCGATCCAGGGGACTACCGAGTTTGCCTCACTTTCGTAGTACTGGCATTGATTTGAGTTTAAAAAAAATATATGTGACAGGTACTTATAATTAATAAAAATGAACTTTGTTTTAGTCACTTTCCTATTGAAAAAAATCAACATGTTTCAGAGCCCATGGCCCCTTCGTTAAGATACAATTAAAGACAATCAAACTATAAAAATTATACATGGGAAATTAATAATAATGAAGTATCTATTAACATGAAAACAAATTTAAAAGATAACTATTCGTAAAAAGGATTGTTATTTTTACTGTTTACTTGAAATATTTGATTGATTAAAAATAATAAAGGACGAAAATGAGTAATTATTCATCATTATCATAATCATCAGAACGTTTTCTTTTTAATATGGGATGAAGGCCTCCCAGGTTTCTTTAATTTTGCCAAGAATTTCCAGATTTCGGTCCCTTGAATCTCCTTGAGTACCCCTGCAAAATACTGGGACAGCGCAAGTCCCAGTATTTTCCATTTTTCCGGTGCCGTGGTTTGCTTGAACTATTGTCACAGTATGAAGTTGAAATTTTCGCTTACCAATTTTCCGTTGTCTTCACTGTACTGCTGCGTGCAGCCAGCGTGGCAGGCCGAGATGTAGGTCTCCTTGCTGCCGACTGAGCACACCGGGGAGAACTTCACGTAATCGCACTTGCAGTCCGCGTTGCAGGACATGTTGCTGTTTATTCTGGAAACACAAAATTCGTCCTCGGTAGAGCGAAATCTCGTCTCGAGAACAAAAAAAAAGTAACCCATAAAAACCAAGTTTTTACAATACTCCCTTTCTCATTTTCGGGTTTCGTGTCTACCATATGCGTCGGAATCTCCATACAACTTGTATGAAAAAAACATTAAAAATTTGAAAAATCCAAAATTAAACTATAATTTTTTTTTAACGAAAATCTGATAGATCTTCTTGATCGTCGCCACGAGTCTGCTTGCAAAGTTTCAGCTCGATTGGATCACGAGAAAAGGGTTAAAAATCGATCCAAAGTTTTTTCATCAAGCAAGCAAGCAGACGCCACGAGTTAATATAAAGGGATTAAAATACTCTTTTATTCATCCAGTTATCCTCTTTTGGTCCTGTGGCATTGTTCAAACCTACTTACTACAATGGTAAAACTGAGCTCTTCGATAACTATCAAATCTGTACACCTTCTGTTTGGCAACCAGATCACTTTCGGTCTATCCGAACGACATTTGCCTTATATTGGTTGCGGTGCAAAAAGATTTTTTTGAAAGTATACTTTGTATGTTGGGAATTACAAATATATTGTTGGTAAGGTGAGTAGGTTATTGGTTTTGTGGTTAGGACTCTCGCCTCGTGACCCAAAGATCGTGAGTTCGAACTGTAACGTACCTACCTGTACACCTAGACTAAATACCTAACTATAAAGTTTAATAATATAAGTTTTACGAAAAGCCCAAAGCTTGAGACTTTAAGCTACCGAATTAAGCTTTATTACGACTTTTGTGACTTTTAAGCACACACTTTATGCTTTAAGCTTCTAGATAAAAACTTAAGTCGAACTTAGAACTTCGGAAGTATATTTACATGAAAGCTAATATTATTTTTTTTTTTTGTTAAGAATTTATATTTTCAAAATTGGCCAGTCGTGATCTATCTAGTGGTTAGGAAAATTCCCCCTCCGTTGTGTCCGTAGCTATCCAAAATTCTTTTGATATGTGGTGAGATTCGTATTCTTATTAACGCGACTAGACTAATATAGAACGAATTCTTACCTAACTATGGAAATAACAAACGCACGTAACTAATCTGTACTCGTAAATAACATAACGGATTTATTTACTAAAGATGATAGATCGCCTAACCGTTATCGACTCGAAATTCACGTACAATCTTCGAACACTTATAGACGAAATGCCAGAGACATAAAACATATTTCCGAAATTACTTTGGCCCTTCTAGAAACCGTTCCAGAATTCTACAGTTTCGCCTATACGAGAGACAGCCGATATCGTCCACGTCCTGAGTCGGCCTAAAAGCCAACTATATGCGGCGTAGCTGAGGAATAAACGCTAGTAGCAAAACTTCCTTACATAGTACAGTCATAACTATAATACCACCGTGTTTAAAATACTGAAATATAAAACAATACAATCGTTGCCAAGTTAACGGCATACGCTAAAGATTCCGCCCGCTTTGATTATCAACATCTCATAATAGCAGCTTAGAACAGTGTCAGCACAACCACATGCGGCACCCATTTATGACAGATTTACAAGATATAATAGCATACGTTATATTCAAAACACAAGTAAGAAACCTACCGATAGCGCGTCTCACGTTGTCCAATCTGCTCAATCTGTTCATAGTACATAGTAGGGGAAGACAAACATATATATATTCACAACAACTAGGCGCAACAGAGGCTCAGGGCAAGCTTTGTCTGACATTATCGCAGCCCGAGATTCTAAGGGAATGGAAGATACAGATTTGTAAGTGAAATTTAAGAAGTGTCTAACCACTTCTGTTCAAACGTGGATTCTAGATGCCCCCCCCCCCCTGTAGGGGGGAGGGGGATGCGGCCCCAGAGCATCGCCGCATCCGGTGGTTAACTCCTGTTTAGACATAACCTCCCACACTAAGCTGCAGACCAAGATCAAGCCGAGACTCTATTGCTCCTGCTGGAATCCCCCGAAGTCCTCGCTTCCCGGCGACAAACATATCAGGAAGAAATCCCGCGTCTGATATTAAGGTTTGTATATTGTCCCGCGGGGCAGTCAAATTGACTGGTGTATAATGATGAGGATCCCACGTTGCGGCTACATGAGCCGGATTATTATGATGTTTACTGCTGATTAAAGGGCTGAATGAACTAACTGGGTGACTGGAAAAGACTCTCCCTTGAGCGCGTCAGTCAGAGCCATGTTAGCATCGCCAAATATAGTTGATGTGATTGATCCCACGGTGTAGTCTTATTGACTAGAGATATTAAATGATGGTAAAACAGCATGATTATTACAGTTGATTGTGTAGTTCCTGATATGTTTCTCGCTGGCCGGGAAGGGAGAACCCCGAAGGTCTCTGTATACAGCAAGTTAGAAAAGGTGGTGACTGATGAGAATGATGGTGTTAGTAATGCCATCGCGCTCCTGAATGCGGTCCCGATCATAAAAGTTGATTGTTAAACTGCTAACAGATCTCATTCATTAAAGCGGTCCCGAGTATATGTATTGATTGTCGAACTGCTACCTGCATCTTATAATTTCTCGTTCATGAGGAACGTCCTATCTCGTCCTTGAGTACGGAGTTATTACATTCACATACATTCATAACCAGAGCCCGAGCTCGTCGCACCAAGGGGACTGAAAAGACGTGAGAGGTTCTTCCCCTTAGATGTTAGAGGGGTCACCGCATCAAGACCTTCAGACCATCCTGTAATTCTTGGCTTTAAAACCCAGTTATAACCGGGTAGATACAGTTAAGATGGCCCTACCTAGTCCCTAACCTAAGGTGTCTCTCCAATCTAATCAGACTCCATAGCCGAGAACGCGTGCTCCGACATTCGACCCTGTCTTGCCGCGCGAGTAGATCCAACTTCATCTTTTTCCACAATCGAAATTCAGCCTCCCAAGATCACGGGGCGTGAAAGACGTACAACTCCTCGCCTCCCGACCATGAAGAGACGAACTTCCCCATTCGGTTCTCGTTCATTATCCCATTTATAATCCCCGCGTGCCTAACCTTAAGAGTCTAGCGCCGTTGATAAGTTAGCATTATGTTACGTTGGAAGTTAATATTGCACAACCGGACGAAATGCCTATTTCCCGCGATCATGTTCAATTTGTAAAACGCAATAATATGTATTTATATATGTTAGTAAGACGTTTGAAATGCAGAATGCACGAACAATGACCTCGCTTCTATCCTAAAGATAATTAAGAAATGATTCCGACGTCACGCTCCGACAAGTACCAACTTGTTACCGCGTCCGTTGCCGTCGAATTCTGAACCCACGTAATGAAATGAATAGTGACCATATGACAATGACAAATTATATAGCACGAACATTCCATTTGATACACATAAGAAAATAAAGAATAAATAATATTAATGGTTCTTATCTTATTTCTGTAGTTGGTCTGCTTCTGAGATGGCATCCTGATCCGAAGTAATATAACGGGTCCTCTCCAAAATTGAGCAATTACCAGCGCCTGTATATATATTTCACTTCACTTCCCTTGTATATATAATTTAATATCAGCGCCTGTAAAACTGTATTAGATCCTAGAAACAAGAAAACTATTCCCTCTACGCCGAGCACATGCAGAACATAAACCCCCTCAATCTAGTTCATCCACGGTTAAGAAAAAAGGCGAAAGAATAGTAATAGTAAAAGGTCCCAACAGAAGTTGAAGTTCTCTGTAAACTGTCCATATCCTCTAGTAGCGCCTGTGTTTTCCAATAACAACTTTCCAGTCATGTATTTAACATAACGTCCTCCTTGTGTGTATGTGTGCTGCAATATCTGCCATCCAGTTAATGGTTCCCAAAATAGTGTTTTCCTTGTATATATATTTCAATATCAGCACCTGTAAACCTGTATAGGATCCTAGAAACATGAAGACTATTCCCTCTACGCCGAGCACATGCAGAACATAAGCCCTTTCAAACTAGTTCATCTACGCCGTATAGTGATATCACAAGCAGACATAAGCAATACAATTACAAGTATGCTTGCGTTCTCCCCCCACCTTGGTGGGAATATTCGCATTCGTATTCACCGAATAGTAGGCCTGATATTCGTATTCGTGAAGGTAGTATTCGTCGCATCAAGGTTATTATATTTACAAGTATGTTCAAGTTCCCCCACCTTGGTGGAAATATTCGCATTCGTATTCACCGATTAGTAGGCCTGATATTCGTATTCATGAAAGTAGTATTCGTTGCATCACTCTCAATAATAAAATCATATAGATAAATAATTACGGTAACTCATAAAAATATGATATTACTTATATTAAACGAACAAAACAAAACAATCTGTCATATTAGTAAATAACGTGATCACGGAAGACCGAAGGTTAACTACCCCTGAACAAACCGCGAACTGCCCACAATAATGGAAAATGTTGTAAAAAAAAACATTCCAAATATCTAATATTGAATGAATAAAAACAATGTCATATGAATAACTATCACGGCTACGGAAGACCGAAGGTTAACTACCCCTGATCTAACCGCAAACTGCCCATAATAATGGAAAATGTTGTAGAAAACATTTCAAATATCTAATATTGAATGAATAAAAACAATGTCATATGAATAACTATCGCGATTACGGAAGGCCGAAGGTTAACCACCCCTGAACACACCGCGAACTGCCCACAGGCCTGATATTCGTTTTCGTGGGAGTAGTATTCGTTGCATCACTCTCAATAATAAAATCATATAGATAGATAATTACGGTAACTCATAAAAATATATGATATTACTTATATTAAACGAACAAAACAAAACAATCTGTCATATAAGTGAATAACGTGATCACGGAAGACCGAAGGTTAACTACCCCTGAACAAACCGCGAACTGCCCATAATAATGAAAAATGTTCTAGAAAACATTTCAAATATCTAATATAGAATGAATAAAACAATGTCATATGAAAAACTATCACGGCTACGGAAGACCGAAAGTCAACTTGTTTGAGTTCTATAGACGGCGGTAGTATAACAATTTTTATTCATATGCCAGGCTGACCTGTAAATAATATCTTGCATCGAAGCAGAAAACCCTTTCTAGAATTGATAAATGCGGCTTAATCTAAATAGATACAATATATACAATTCGAAATACGTCTTTATAAGAACTTGATAGGAACAAATCGTGTTTAACGATTGCCTAATGATACGCAATACAAACATGTAACGAGTTCAAATAAACCACACATTCATGTTTTAATAAAATAAATATAAAATCCAGATGCATTTTTAAAATATATTATTTGGAGGAAATTTCTCGTACGATTTGAATTTATATCACGCTTACAATCGTGATATCAAAACACATAATTAAATTCTCGTACTAATTGAAACAAGATCAGACAAGGAACCGCGACATTGATTACGCACAACTCCTTCGAATACAGCCCGATAGTAAAAATAATTAACCGTAATAGAAAATATAAATGTGTCCCCCAGCTGAAGACCGGCTGCATCTAAATTAATTATTTCTATACAACATGTACAATTCGAAATACGTTTTTATAAGAACTTGAAAGGAATAAATTGTGTTTAAAACGATTGCCCAATGACACGCAATACAAACACGTACCTTGTTCAAATAATCCACATAAATACTCCGATCCCAATTATTCCCAAAACAATACAAATCATATAGAAATCCGTGCATTCAATCGCCAGCACAGACAACACAAAATTCCTCCGCATATTTGAAAGTTACACAAGTATTAGGAAAGAACGCCCGCTGGATTATCACGCAAAACTATGAATTATTAAATCTGATGAGCGCATAGTAATATAAGGTTCCAAATATAATACACATAAAAGGCAATAGAAATAAATAATATTGGAAATGCTTATCTGTTCACTGTTCCAATTCTCCTTTGAATTATTATCAACCTCCGGCTTTTTCCTCGGTCCAGTTAAATTAACTTCCTTACTTCGGACTCTCCTCGACAAAGCCTCGGCCGACCTTCAAGCTGAAAACTCAAGTGCCGCTTTCTAATTTGTAACGCCTAAAAATAGTCCCTATCTCGCGCCATCTTTGATTCCAACTAGCGTGTAAAAGTCAAAGTCTAACTCTCAGAACCATCCTCATTGGTCAGATTCGTTGCTAACGGTGCATCTGTGATTGGTCCATCTCGTTAAACAAAATAACATAAAGCCTGCTTTACACGCCCGCGTGCAGAAATAATAAAGCTCGCCCGCACCTACTTATCCGGCAAATATTTAATTATAGAGTATTTAACGGTTTGTGAAGCTTCTCTTTATTATAAACTTTAGCAGATAGATATTTTCGTATAATTTTTCAGCAATGTCTATTTGAATAGGCCAATATCGTTACAGAACCTCAATCCAGACCATCGAGTTAGTCCTATTTTCATAGCACAAGCATTTAGCTTAATTTGAAAAAAAAGTAAGAATATTGATGTGACACGTATTCCGTGTTCGCATCTCTATTTAAAAAAAATAAGGGTATTTTTGTTATTTCAAGTTTACTAATTGATAGTTTTTGTGGTAGACACTTTCCTTTTATGGTAATAAATTATTTTTTAATGTTGAAAGTTATTTAGAAGTTAGCCCCGTTTGAAACGCGGATGTCTTTAAAACCGTTTCCGCTCTCACGCATCCTTACCTTGCTCTTGTCTACTTATTTCTTACCTACCCAAAACACTAGCTCCCGTGATGCCAATCACTTGAAATAACGTCACTCCACAGAACATATCAAGTTACTCGGTATCGCGAATCGCTAATAAAAATTCACATCGAAAGTGTTCTCTACCTTGAGAAAGAAGCACCTTACCGCAAGTCTATATGGATGGAAATCTGCAGGGAGAAGAAATCGGAACCACCCAGCTTCCAGCAAAAAAAGATTGAGCCGTCATCCTCCCTGTAATCCATTGTTATCCACCAAAAAGTAAGTTTTACGGAAAAACAGGCCGTGGCTGCACTGCGGTAAATATTGGCCGCAAACCGGCCACTATACTACGTAGCAAAAGCCTAAACAAGATGCTGTGCACTGTTAATAAAGCATCATTCTATTTTTCTAAGGCTCATTATTCCCGTTAGAAAATATGTAAAGTTCTTATTTGTTCCTCCTATTTTCAAGATCATATCTTATTTATGTATCAGTAAAATTTCTAAAGAAATGTCAAGACATTTGTTAAATGTCAATATTTCATCTATTGTAATAAGCTATTATTTTGTGGTTAGTAGTTATTTATTAAATTAAACACGAAAAATCACGTGGCTGAAACCACTAAATATTTGGTTTGTTGAATGTTTCAGAGCTCTAGCTATTCGGGAAGTCGGTGAAAAATACTTTACAAGATTTCACCACAACAAACAATAAACAACCAACAGACGAAGAGAGCTAATCAAGTAAATCAAAAAAAAATTGAAGACACGTTATACGCTTTCTTTGCATACATTCGTAATCGATTTTTTAACGTCTCATGCAGTATCCCAATATTAAGGCGGTACATTCACTGCAAATGCATATTTCGGCGTTTTTTTCTAAAATGTGGGTTTTTATTATTCATTTATATCAGAATGTATATGATAGATTGCAATTTTTTTAGGGCGATAACTTAGATAGAACCTTTATTCTTATATTAAAGTAATAAACTAAACATTATTTACAATAATTAAGAAAAATATAGACATTAATCCACAGGCCGCGGCAAAAAAAACCTTTTTAATGTTCCCGGGCGTAGAGTGGTTTGTTTAAAATTTCTATGTAAGCATAATATGTTTTTTTTTATACGTATAAAGTTTACTTAATTATCTAGAATCCGTATGTAGGAAATTAAGAAATATTCAATATTAAAAAAGATATAATTTTTGAAACATGCTTAAATATTTACGTTTTTTGGTCATTTTCAAACGTTGTTTATTCATATAAAAAGATGATTTTAAACGATATATTGTATCTATATTCGCACTTTGAGTCTTCATTCACTATTAAAAAGCAAATTTTTTTATAAAAAACACGTTAATTATTATTTTAAAATAAAAATCCTAAAGTAGAAAAACGACATCGTTAACGTCAGAATCCATGTTAGATGCCGTCTGGCCACGGCAGGGGTCAGTCGTGTTCATGTAGCCGAATATTCCTCGTCGTTTATTTCACTATTCCTTGTACTTTTATGCCAAATTTGACATTTATATGAATTATTATTATATAATACGCTCAAAAGCAATTGATACCTCCCATATATTAAGGTTTTATATGGATTTTCGAACGGTTTCATCCTTTTTAAACTTTGAACTTGCGTCACATGTCAGTTTCGGTATTATCCTAATTCAACAATTGTTCCAGATCATTTGAGGTATCAAGATACATACTGTACGCGCCGTGCGCATGCGCGTTCGTGGCTCCCATATATTTATTTCTTGTTTAATATTAAAGGTATTCATTATGATATGAAAAGTATTTCAGAATTATTAATATGTTTTTTAAATTCTATTCAATTATTGGACGAAAATAAAATACGGGAATTTGTCGATAGATAAAATAATACATTTTGATATACGCGGTACGCACGTGGGGCTAGGTGATTGTTTTGTATTGTCATATTACGATATGCATTGATTTAAAAAGGTGTTCAGAATTATTACTATGATTCTTAAATTATTTACGGAAAATAATAATTCGACTCAAATAATATAAGATCATTTGTCTAAAGTTAAATAAGTAAATATTTTGATATGTGAGGTACTTCTGTGGGGATACCTGACGCGGACGAAAGAAAAGAATATATGACCATCTCTTTCTATCAAACCTTACTGTTTTAGCAACGTATGTACCATAAACATGTAACGAACGTGTAATTTTCACTCGATTTGCGCTAAGATGACATGTCGCGCACGGCTTGAAAGGACATGATCTATCGATGTAATTTGACAGCTATGCATGTTTGTGAATCGGCTGTGCCGCCTTAAACATGTTTAAAAAAAGCATCAACGCTCTTTGAACCCGAGGTATTATTATGTTGAACGTACTTCTTGTCAAACCGTTTTTTTTTCTAAACCAAAGTTATCCAGAGATATTATAAATCTAAATTCTACATAACTTTTATTTATTGAATTTGACATTCTGTTCCGACGTCGAATGTCAAAGTTGAATCTGCCGGATTGATTTTTCATAATATTGATGAATCTCAAAACTACGTAAGCATTTAATGTTCAATAATAATGTAAAATTAATAATTTTAATCCAAAGAATGACCAAATCATTTCGAAAATGATTTGGTAATATATAGTTGTCCACTTTACATAAATGTTGAAAGTTTCAGAGCTCAGCTAGTCGGGAAGTTGGATTGCACCACAACATATAAAAAACGGTCAAGATATGATTACCAAGTAACGCAAGCCAAGGACAAAAAACCCGATTATTTTCTGAAATAGGTGTTATCTATACCTATAAAACTCAATGTCTGTCTGTCTGTTCTCTATACAAATCTACACCGTTTATCTGATTCGATTCATATTTTGCACACTTATGCTTTAGGACCTGGCGGGTAACATAAATGACATTTCCCCCTATTCTTTTACCCCTTCCCCTCCCCTGATATATTTTCGATGCAAATCTGTATCGTTTGACCGATCGGATCCAAATTTGGGAAACTTATTCCTTTGGACCCGGCGAGTAACATAGGTAACATTTCCTCTCTCCCCTTTTATCCTTTCTTCTCTCCCTTATATATTTTCGATGCAAATCTATACCGTTCGAATCGAACCTTTGTTCCCTCCACAAATTTATTTTCAACTTGTTCCTTAACCCGTGCAACGCCGGGTAAGAACAGCTAGTATAATATACATATATGTTCATATAAAATATACATAAATGCAAAAATACATGTTACCAGAGCGTGCCGAAGACACTTGTAATTGGGATAACGGGCCTTCATTTATAATGTTTTATTATCAGAGTATCATGTACCTATTACCCTGTTAGTGTCTAATAAATAAAAAATAAAAAAATATTAAAAAAAAATATATGTGCAGATTTAAACTTACTCTCCGTTTGTGAACATGGGCATGTGTTCATCCACAGCCGAGCAGCCGAGCACGGAGTAGCCGAGGATGCCGAGCAGCGTGATTACTCCGATGATCATATTCCAAAAGGCCATGTACTTGGCTCTGGGCTTGAACCTCTGCAGGATCACCCCGGAGATCAGCACGCCCAGGGCCGAGAAGACCAGGCCCACGGTGCCGGTCACCAGGCTGGAGACGGAGGCCGACTGCCTGTACTCGGTCTCGATGTACTTGGGCAGGAAGAACCAGTAGGGCGTGTACCCGAACACGTAGAAGATGGTGGAGAGCTGATTGTAATTGTAAATGGAGTTGGTCATGAGCCTCTTGACCGTAACCATCATGTCTGCAATAAAATCGTTTGCGTATTTAAATACTGCAACCTAACCTAACCTAACCTAACCTAACTTAACCTAACCGAACCTAACCATCATGTCTGTTTCTTGCTAGATAAATTGTGAATTTTAAAAATTATGAAAATGTTGAAATAAATATTCTCAATATAATATTATATTTTAGTTAATAAGTCACGCTTTATTACATACACACATTTTTTATTTGGAACGAAATTTTAAATAATAAAAAAATGACGTCTATTGTAAAATTACGTTTTTTCTATGAGATTTTTTTAGGCATGAATAAATAAATACTTGAACTGCGGTGAAAATTTGTCATAAATATACGCGAGTATTCTGCTGTGAACCAATCCCCTCTCCAAAAGAAAGGGTTTAATTCGTCTATGTACAATTTTATAGTTTGTATTAAATACTTATACTGATAACACACTTATGGCTAATATGTACGGCATGAGACACAATGAGATGTTTCTCAGTGATTATAGCGTACACCACCTTAGAAGCCTGAAATTTAGATATAAATTGGGTAATTTTTTACAAGGATAAAATTATTTTTTATTATTGGCTCCTTTTCAGGTACATATAAAACTACTTACTGGAAAATTTTTGAAAGTAAAATGGTCGCTTGGTTTCCATACCCGTGGAGCTCATCCGCCGTAAGTGATATACAATATTCATCGGAAATGGGCACGATTGATTTCGCTAACTAAAATAGTTTTATTATTAAAGGAAACACATTCTTATTGCGAAGTTGCAATTTCAGAACAAAGTTCTGTGAATTATTGAACAATTTTTATTAATCAATTAGAAAAGACATACAGAAAAAATCAAATTAACAAAAAAAATTATTTAAATGCCACCGGGACTCGAAAAATTAAAATGAAATTAATTAATTTCTGGCGTCCTCTAGCGGTAGATACGCGAAGGTATTCGTGACTATTGCATTATAAAAAGTGGATTGCTTTAAAAATGGAATAAAAATGTTAATCAATTTAAAAGAGACTACATATAAGGTTGAAAATTTTTAGTTAACTTACCTGAGTGCCATGGCGAAATTGGATAACGCGCCATTCCCGGATAGAATGTGAGGTCCGTGGTTCGAGTCCCGGTGGCATTTAAATATTTTTTCGTTAATTTGATTTTTTCTGTATGTCTTTTCTAATTGATTAATAAAAATTGTTTAAAATAGTTTTATTTTTGATAGAATCGGCGTTAACTTTGTACTTCATGATGATCATACAACTGGATAAAATGTGATAACATGTTTACTCTAATCGCGTTTAATGATATATTTTATATTATTTTACTCAAGTTTCGAGTGTGACAGAACTTCTCGTCTACAGGTGAAGCATTAAATGAACTACATTCAAATATAAAAAACATGACCTGCGTGGAAAAACAAATAATTAATTACGTATGGACAAAAGGAGCCGAAGTCATTGGTGTAAGGTGGAAGAGTGCTTGTAAAAAAGAGAGAATGAAAATTAATAAATATAAACAAATTAATATTTATGTATTAGGTCACACGATCACGAGACAGTTTTGTTTAAGATCTACCTTTGACCGAAGGCTTCACAAATTCCTCGGCTTTGGAATCCTTGCTCTTCTGCCTGAGGAGCTGCTTGCGCGCCGCGGCCCTGGGCAGCTCCCTCGGCAGAGCCACCAGCAGCGTGGCGAACAGCGCCAGCATCGCCCCCAGCAGCAGCCACCCCATCCACCAGGCCCCCAGCCAGCGGGGGTCTGAATTGTCTATAGTGGGGCTCAGGTCGGGGGCTATGTACAGCTTCAAGAATATGGACACCAGTGCGTACCCCATCGTTGGACCCATAGTTCTGATGAAGTAAGTGAAGCCTGGAAATAGTTTCATTATGTGTTTAGGTTTAACTCGACTATTCGGGAGATAAAACGAAAATTAAATTCACAACCGCACCCAAATTATTAGGTACACCCAATTTATGTTCCCATCTACTCCCATCCTTCGATACTTTATCTTAATCCCACGTCCCACTCCACCCTTCGCACCCCTTCTCAAGATATTTTGCGACCTTTGCTTATACCTATTATTAACAATCATCGGTGGAAAATTCGTCAACTTTCCCTAAGATAAATAAATAAAATTAATATTATAGGCTACGTATCTTCTTAGGGTGCTTGTACGTAGAAGAAACTCGAAACTCACTTCGAATTGTTTTCTGTTGTACTCGTATTACGTCTGCATTCATCACTATCAAAACAATAAACTGTCTCCTATGCATATTACATGTAGTGTATTGGCTTATGCGAATGATTTACTTTCATGAGCAGTAAACCGGTACCTGTCGAAATGTGCGCGGATTGCCTCATAACGCAGAGAGAAGTGGGATTTGAGATTTGTACTGCCAAGAAAAAGAACATAAAAATGATCAGATGACGGATCTCAGACATCACTATTTATTATAAGAGACCGAGCTTTTGAATCAGTTAAACAGTTTAAATATCTGGGAACTATATGACAAGAAATAAATTGCAGACTAAAATTAGAGAACGTAAGGTATTGTTTTACGGAAATTACTGTCGTCAGAGTTGTTATTACAGAATTAAATGATTAAACTACATACAACACTGATATTAGCGATCACTCTATATGGACGTAAGTATCGATTGATTTCTCCCTTAGGGACTACAAATCTTCGAAAATAAAGTCAAGCGCAAAGTTTATGACCCAATACCATTTACCTTAACAGGAGAAAAGAAAAGTTTATTCCAGATAGAAAAGGATAGTTAAGAGGCTGCAGTGGGCAGGACATGTAGCGAAAGGTGATGAGTATTTTAATATGCACAATGTATGAAGGCTTATGAAAGCCAACAGGATTAAAACCTAGGAAATACCAACGGAGATGGGCAGTTTACCCCAAAACAGACCTGAATAGGTATAAGAGTGCCCAGCAAACCGAACCAAAATGGCATTTCGAGGAATGAATGGTCCTCTATTGTGACTTCAGTTATGGACTTCTTACGATGCCGCTAAAGAAGAAGAATATTATATCAAAATACTTCAATGCACGCATCAAGATGTAGCAATATATGCGTCCAAATTTGATGCTGACAAATCACGTTGAAAAGGTCTTAGACAACTTTAAATGGCAGATTCTTATTAGAATTTATGGCCCCATGAATGACAATGGTAGTGAAGATGACGAAATAACACTGAAATATATGTATATGGATATATAATGTGGTCAAATAAATTGAAAGATTACTGGAGCACTTGCATTGCATGGTAGACTAACAACCAATAAGTAGGCAAGGCTTTTTGATTTATTTTTTTATTAATATTTAAATTTATATAATATTTTTTAATTTTGATGAATTTTTTTCAATTTTTTTCAGTCCCATGAAAGTATAAACTTGTGTATGGAACCGGAGAATGTCACTAGTGTGATAGATAACTGTTAATACTTACATGCAAATAAATATACTCAGAAATATTTAAAAATAAGAAGTTAAGTTAATATTACAATATTTTAAAATAAGCATGTTAAGGTTAATATCACAAATCTTATCACTCAATTGTTCAATGATTTTACGTACTTTTTGAACTTTGCATAATGTTGTACAGTTCTAATATTCGCTGGTAAATTATTGAAATATTTAATGCCTAGGAATCTGTAGAGGTGTTGCATGGCTGTTTTACCTCATCTAGGTATATTTAGTAATGCAATCATTTACGTATTATAATATAGACACTCCCTATGTATTATAATATTATACTATACCCATACTAGCCGACTTTCATAAATATGTAGCAATTGTATTGAAAGAGACAACAAATCACATAATAAAGATGACTAAAATAACTTACTCATTCTTACAATAGTGTACGATACTCTTTTCCCCGGGATTTTTTTCGGCGTAGCATCGCGCCCGATCACAAAGAAGGTCCGTTCGATAACAAATTCAAGTAAGGCAATTACCTTACTTTTGATTTGTCAATATTTCACGCTTGTGACGTATCTACAGTTTATTATTTCATTGGTTGCAATGTGCGCTATTTTGCTACGTCTATTTTGATCTTCAACTATATTTGTGTTTTTTTGATTGATAGTTTCTTAGTGTCTTTGTAATATGGAGTTGGTTTTATATTAGGTCCTTACATATGAAATTGGCGTCATGCCGTACTGGCAAATTTGATCTCAAATATCTTCTCTTTGGTTAGGAATTCCAAATCCAAATTTATACAGCTATTTACTCATGTATTTGTGTTTTGAAAATTATAATTCATTTGTTTTTTCCTCAATTGTTTTTTTCTTTGCGTCTCTCAGTTTACAAAAGGAAAAACTTGAAAAATCGCGTTATTTACGAGTACGAGTTCCACCGTGGCACCAGTGCTGCAGAAACGGCTCGAAGGATTAATGATGTGTATGGCGACGGTGCCGCAAAAGAAAACACAGTGCGTTTTTGGTTCCAACGTTTTCGTTCTGGAAATTTCGATCTGCAGAACAAGCCCCGTGGACGGCCGGAGGCCAAAGTTGATAATGAAGAATTGAAGGCTATTGTGGAAGCGGATCCTCGCAAACCACATCCGAGTTAGCTGCAGGCTGCGGTGTTAGTGATAAAACTGTCTTAATCCTTCTTCTTCTTTTGGTGTCATGTCAGGTCCCCCCAACGTTGACTATCACCCGAGAGAAAGCATCCCTGTCCTGGGCAGCACGAAACAGCTCTCCAACACTTCTTATGCCCGTCCAGTCGCGTATATTGCGGAGCCAGGAAATTTGTCTCCTTCCAACACCTCTACGACCCTCTATCTTGCCCATAAGAATCAGGTGGAGCAATTCATATTTTTCTCCTCTGAGCACATGACCCAAATACGATACCTTTCGGATTTTGATATTTGTCAGCAACTCTCTATTCACTCTAGCTCTTTGAAGAACTCTTGTATTGCTGACCATATCCATCCAGGGTATCCGGAGCATTCTCCGATGTATCCACATTTCGAACGCCTCCAGCCGGTTCATGCTACTCACTTTGAGGGTCCACGATTCCACTCCGTACAGCAGGACTGACCATATATAACATTTGACCAGTCGCTGTCGAAGTTTCAGGTTAAGATTGTCATCGCAGAATATCTGTCTCATTTTGTTAAAAGCAGCTCGCGATGCTTCAATTCTGCATTTGACTTCGATTTCTGGGTCGAGGTCTTCCGCTAGGATACTTCCAAGGTATTTAAACTTTGTCACTCTCTCTATACCAGCCCCATTCAATGTGAGGCGTGCTCCCGTATGATCTTGCCTACTAAACACCATGAACTTTGTTTTACTCACGTTCATGTTAAGACCCAGTCTCATACCAGCCTCATTAATTCTGTTTACGAGTGTTTGTAAGTCTTCCATACTATCTGCCAGAATGATTGTATCATCCGCATACCTGATATTATTGACGTGTACACCGTTAACCTTGACCCCCAGTTCTATGTCATGCAAAGCCTCCTTGAATACTAGATCGGAGTATAAATTGAATAACATAGGTGACAATATACACCCTTGTCGAACTCCACGTTTGAATGGTATAGACTTTGTTGAGCTAGTTTCCAACTTGATGGTTCCAATATAAGTTTTTAATAATGTTAATGTCTTTGTCATCAATACCACGCTCTTGGAGCATCTTGATAAGGTCCGCGTGTTTCACTCTATCAAACGCCTTTTCATAATCAATGAAACACGCAAAAACGTCTTTTCGTTGGTCGCGGCATTTCTGCAGTAGCACATCTATTGCCAGTAACGCTTCTCGTGTTCCAAAACCACTCCTGAAGCCAAACTGGGAGTTATCCAAATCACATTCACATTTTAATCTTATTCGTGAATGTATAATCTTTAAAAATACTTTTAACACATGACTCATAAGGCTGATCAGACGATAATCCCCACATTTTTTGGGGTGCGGTTTCTTAGGGAGAGTGATGAATGTAGATTTAAGCCAGTCTTGGGGGATGACCCCCGTGTCATAAATAAAAAAAAAAAAATTAATCCACTTGAAGCAAATTGGTAAGGTGAAAAAGCTTGAAAGGTGGGGACCTCACGAATTGAGTGAAGCAAATCAACAAACGCGCGTTGACTGCTGCGTTGCATTACTCAACCGGCACAATAATGAAGGGATTTTAAATCGAATCATTACCTGTGATGAAAAGTGGATCCTTTACGATAATCGGAATCGCTCATCGCAATGGCTGAACCCTGCCGAACCAGCCAAACCATGCCCCAAGCGAAAATTGACTCCAAAAAAGTTACTTGTGAGCGTTTGGTGGACTAGTGCTGGTGACTAGTTCACTACAGCTTTCTTAAATCTGGCCAGACGATTACGGCAGATGTCTATTGTCAGCAACTGCAAACCATGATAGAAAAGCTAGCTGCTAAACAACCGAGGCTGGTTAATCGCTCTAGGCCACTGCTGCTTCATGATAACGCTAGACCACACACTGCACAACAGACGGCTACCAAATTAGGGAGCTTCAATTGGAATGTCTAAGACATCCACCGTACTCTCCGGACCTTGCCCCAACAGATTACCATTTTTTTCGAAATTTGGATAACTTCTTGCAAAGGAAAAAATTCAACTCCGATGGGGCAGTCCAAACCGCCTTCAAAGATTTTATTGATTCCCGTCCGAATGGTTTTTTTAGTAAAGGGATCGATGAACTACCTATGAGATGGCAAAAGTGCGTAGATAGCAATGGTACATACTTTGATTAAATAAATATATTATAATAAAAAAAAATCGGCTTTATGTTCCTCCCATACTAAACGCCAATTTCATATGTAAGGACCTAATATATGCTGTCTAAATTTGAGACCTTGAATTCTATGAACAGTAATTCCGTAGGATTTGTTCTAGGTTTCTTTAAAATTATTTTTATGATAAATTTTTGTATAATTTTTAATTTCTATATTGTGTTCAGTGATACGCAAGTGCTCAGAAGAATGGGTAGGTAGCTGATGGTGTGGTGCACCATAACTGCGGATGAACTGGCAGGAAGACGCAGACGGAAATGGGGATAAAATTCTGCAAGCTGAAGACTGTCTGATTATGAAGTTACACATATATGCATGCAAAGCAACTAATGAAAACGGAACCTTAACCGAAACTCGATGGTAAAGATTTAATCATGTACCTAGCTTTTGAACAAATTTGTTAAGTATTTTCATTAAATATAATTGTGCTTAAATAAATTCAAAATAATTAAATAGTTAATTCCGGTGGGGTAACAATGATTAAAAACAAAACATAATTATAATAAAATATAAATGAACAATAATAAACATCTAATGTTTTAAAATTAAAATAATAATAAATATAAGTACTAACATATACCGGGCGTACATGAGTACACATTTAAAATTTTAAAAATAAATGACTAAAGTGTAAAGTAAGAAAGAAATAGTACCAACTTATGATAACAGGAGACTTTGATTTCTTAATATTGTCGTCCATATAGGAATACCCCAAACTGTAGTACAGGGTGCCTCCGATGCCTGATATGAGCTGGGCCACGAACCATATCACCAGGGGTGCCATACTCACTTCCCCTAGTTCACATTCAGCATTCACTGGAAAATATGGGATACACTGCAATTAATGCGTTTTAATACAAAAACAAAAGAGACCCAGAAGAGATATAAAAACCAACAGTAACATTTCAAAATATTGTTATTACAATTGTTACTAGCTATTATAACCCGTCAAAAATAACGGACGTTTACATGTCAGTTAAAATAAGAAGAAAAAAAACTTTAAAAAGAAGTTACGTGAACGTTTTGGCATTGGACAAATGTTCGTGTTTTTTTTTTATTTTTTTTATTATTTTTCGTGTTTTTTTGTGTTTTTATTAAATTTCAGTGGGCGTTTGATTAACAAGTTTCTCGTGTGTAGGAGAAACTCTCTGAATTTGATGTAGGTATAATATATTAAGAAATACACTTTCAACGTTTCTTTTAAATTAAAAATTAATTTGATTTACGTAAACCAGTAAATCAATAAAAGGCGTAAAGATTCATGCTCTCACTCAGGTTCATATGATATATGCGCCCTACTTCATTAACTATACATAATATTTTGCTTATACTTTCAGTAGCGCTTTGTTGGAAGCAGATATTATTTATGAGAGTCGCAGTGTTTAATAACAATAAAGATAAGGTGTTTAAAGCAAACAATCATTAAGTCATCTCGCGTATAAAAATATTATTTCAGTGACATTTAATGCTACAGAACAATTATAATTATTACAAGCCTTTTCTTTAATTATAGATAGCGACATAAAACTAAATACCCGCCAAAAATTTGTGGTTTTTAAATTACATTTACATTTTTATTACATTTTCAAACATTAAAAACGTCTTCAATGAAAAGTACACTATAAACAGCAATTGCTGGAAAAAAGACGTACAATAAAGAATCGGTAAAAGACCCTGGAAGAGGTCCTCCGATGATGAAAGTCACTCATTAATGATATTTATCCTGTCTATACTTTTGTTCTTATACCATCTACCTTGGTATTAATTAACGTATTTACACTTTTTGTTTGTTCATATTTGTATTTTACTATACTTTTCTTTAATTTACTCTACTTCATTTTTCTTTGTATTCTTCTAATAACGAAACCATGAGATTAGATATTTAAATAGAGTCTCAATGAATGGAATGGCTACTTACCTCAGAATAGATATTTTTATCTACCTAGCGAGGTAGCTAACAATAAAGGCCTGCATACAAAAAAATGCATATTGTATTTGTTGCTGTCTTATTCTTTAACTCTGTAAATATTCTTACCATTAATTATGTTTTAATGCAAGCAGTTACAAAAGTTTTTTTAACTAATAAACGCTGATTTATCGGCACTGAAAACGTAAAAAATAACTGACTTTGATTTGATTATAAGATTTCATGTTCATACAGATCAGTGCCCCACAACCGGTGAGCAGCGGCACACATTAGTGTCGCGAGTGATTGGGGGTGTGCCGCTAAATTTGTCGCGCACAGTAAAGTTGAAGCTTCTACTGAGTAAACTCTACTTTAGCTAAATTTTTCTTTAAGCTTATGTAGGTTAAATATATATAATGATGTTATAGTATGTTGTGAAAATCATTAAAAAGTAATCATTTTTTAAATCTTAAGTTATTTTATATTTTTAAAAAGTCTAGTAGTTTTTTTACAACAAAATAAAAATATACAAAAAAAAACTTTAAAAAGAAATAAGCGTTATTTGAAGTGAATGATATTTACATAAGTATTCTTCAGTGTTCACATCAAAATGTTTGGAAACCACTATAGATGATATCAACAAAAAATTTGCTGACATTCCGGGCTACATCTTTCGATTTACAAAGCCCTTCAATAATAATCTTCATGTTGCAATAGCTACTATTATATATTAAAAAACTAGTATAGCGAATATGATACAGAATGTGTTCGGTACCGTATCCACTATACTAGTGTAAATTAAGTTTAAGTAATTTTATACTAGATTAAATATTGTATTAAAAAAACTTCAGGAACAATGCTTATTTATCAACAATGAAGAAAAATAATGCACAGTAAACTCGCCTATATGATAAGGTGACTTGAACACTACTCGAATCATATTTATATATAGGTCTACCTGAAAATGCTGCATTGATATGAGCTAAGAAAGATTTTATGTTTTGGATGAATAAAGGAAAAAATTAACCCATTAAAACATTGTTTTTATTACAAATCCTTTATATGCGAGGTCTCGGTTTCGATTATACGTGGAAAATCAATACTAGTAACCAAATCAAAAATGGTAAGAAATAGTAACTTTCTTATAAATAGATTTAGAAATCTTAAAAAATAGATTTAAAAATCTTAAGAAATAGATTTAGAAATCTTTGCCCAACCGTAAATATGGAATTTCATTCTCCATTCTCTCTAATAAAAATATATAACAGCACTAATTCGTTTTCCGGATTCTAGATTCGTTTTCTTCAATACCGAAAATATGCGATGTTTTAACCAACTTATATTCTCTATAAAATAGAACGCAATTTTTGAAACAAAACCTTGAATTAAATTTTTTCGTCAATTAAAAAATGATCAATGTTGTTTTTTTAGAAAGACCTAATGTATACTCATTAAAAAAATAACCATTTATCGATCAGACAAATCCAAAATTTTTATTCATCGCTTACTTTTGAGTAAATATGGACTTTTTATCCAGGTTTTCTTTGAAAGTATTACATTGCAGCAAAAAATTAATTTCCTTTTAAATGCGAACAAACGCTTTTAAGAAACTTTGTTTGAACAAAATTTTGCCCAATTTTTAAACATTTATTGTTTAAGTATAATAGTATACATTTTATCATCGCGATCATTCGCGTTGGTTTATAATGTGGAAAATCAAACTGATAAATTGCTTTTATAGTGAAATAATGCTATCAAGAATTCACACTAAATGAATGTCTAGATAGTAGCAGACCCATAGAAAGGACATGTTTTGGGAGACGCACATCAAATTTCATGGAATGAGATGTTTATAATGTAGATTAAATTTATCACGAATTATTAAGGCACAATTATGAAACTAGTTATAATTTATTGTATTTTATTAATCTATTTTGACATATAAAATTAATAACAACGCCAATATAATACAATTAAAATAATCACATATATCCTGGTAATGTTATAACCATCAAATTACATTGTTACCTACCTAATGAGTTGCAGAGGTGTTTATTTTTTAGCACTTCTGTCATATTTTTGGTCATGTTGTGCTGGTAGTCATCTCCATACTCGAAGGTTAGCTGGAGGGCATCCTCTCCAGGACCGTAGAGGAGATGAGGGAGAGCGTTCAGGAAGCAGAAGAGGGCCACGCTGTAGATACCGAAGGCTATCCACCTGGGTCTGTGGCCTTTTCCAGCGTAATAGCTGAGGATGACAGCTCCCAGCAGCTGGGTTATATCGTTACCGACGGATATTATACCTGGAAAAAGTAAATAATTTTACGTTTCAACTGTGCTTAGATGGTAATCAAAAGCATTACAGATCCAAAGTAAATTTAGTTTAACATCAGAGCGTTGGTACTAGAACATTTATCTATACCTATAAAACTCAATGTTTGTCTGTTTGTCTGTCTGTCTGTTCTTTATACAAATCTACACCCGATGTGACCCAAATTTTGCATACTTATTCTTTAGGACCCGGCGGGTAACGTAGGTGACATTTCCCTCTTTATCCCATCCCCCTTTCCATGATATATTGTATATGTAATCGGACCCAAATTTTGCATAATTATTCTTTAGGGCGAGTAACATATATGATATTTCCCCCTTTCCCTTCGCCCCTCCCACTCCCACTGATATATTTTCTATGCAAATTTGTACCGTTCGATCAATCTGATCAAAATTGTGCATACTTATTTTTTAGGAACCGGCGGGTAACATAGGTGATATTTCCCCCTTTACCCCTCCCCCTCTCCTTGATATATTTTATACAATAATAATACCGTTCGACCGATCAGACCCAAATTTTGCATAATTATTCTTTAAGACCCGCGAGTAACATATATGATATTTTCCCTTCCCCGCCCCATGATATATTTTCTATGCAAATCTGTACCGATTGACCGGTTTGATCCAAATGTTGTATATTATTCTTTAGGACCCGGCGGGTAACATAGGCGACATTTTCCCCTCTCCCTTTACTCCTACCCTTCGTTGTAATATATTTTACAATCAAATCTGTACTGTTTGATAGAATCGACCCAAATTTTGTATACTTATTCGTAAGGACCCGGCGGGTAACATAGGTGACATTTCCCTCGTCCCCCTTTAACCCTTCTCTCACCCTGATATATTTTCCATGCAAATCTTTACCGTTTGTCAATCTGAATCAAATTTTACAAAGTTATTCTTTAGGACCCGATGGATAACAGAAGTGACATTTCCCCCCTACCCCTTTACCGCTTCTCATCACGATGATATATATTCCATGCAAATCTGTACCGTCTGTCCGATCTAACCCAAATTTTGCATACTTATTTTTTAGGATCTGGCGGGTAACATAGGCGACAATTCTCTCCTCCCTCTCTACCCCTCCTCGTCCCCCTGATATATTTTCAATGCCAATCTGTACCGTAAGACCGATCTGACTCAAATTTTGAAAGACTTGTCACTTTAAGATAAACCAGGTGTTTTTAAGGACGGCCCGTTAGAAGAATCGAGTGTGCATGAGAAGATGTCGAATGTGAAAAGGACAAGAATGACAAGATATAAAAGTAAGACTAGTAGTTAAATCAATAATTCAATAACATTTGAATATTTCAAATATTCGATAATATAAATCAGAAAAAATGAACAAATCATGTCCTGAAGAAGGTAACATCGCTCCCAAAATATGTAGAACGTTTGCTATAAAAATTAATCCTGGCAAAAACTAAGCGTTTTATCATATAATTTATAAAATGGTGCCACAAAGTAAATTTGAAGAGATAGATGTTAAAAATTACAGCTTTATCAATATAGTAATATTTCAGAATGAAATATAAGAATCTATAATATAGACTTAAGTTGTATTTAAAAAATTACACGTGTACACGAAAATTACAATACTAATGATTTTATACTATGTTACTGAATTTTCTAAGCCTCTTTATCACCAAATTATATTTTCACCGCTAGACAACAAAATTATAAAAAAATTGTTTAAGAAAAACAGCAATTAGCGTAGTGTTCTGAAATTACTTCGATTCATAGAAAGTAAATAAATATATCATTATATATACTATAAAATTAAACAAATAAAAATTAACTCCTTCTTAACTGATAAACTAAAATTAAAATTAGAAAAGAGTGGAATATTCGAAATAACTTGTCTCAGCAAATACATAGGCCAAATCGCACGAAACCTAAATACAAGAATAAAGGAACATCGCCGTTGTTTAACGAACAACAATTTCTCGGAATTCACCAACTATAAAATTGATACCAACCATTCTTTCGATAGTCATAAATTAAAACTACTCTACACGGTTCCACAAAAGGATTGATAATGAACAGTTTGGAAACCGTCGAAATTCTAAAGAACTTAAATTCTGAAGAAACTACTCGAATAAGTTGACAAAATTCTATATTTAGTCGAAACTATAGCAGTGATAAACAAAACTCAACGCGTGTATATTACAAAGTTCAATTAAAATAAAATTGGACTCACCCATTGTTTTACTGGGAATCTTAAATCGTTTCTCCATGGTTGTGATAGTCCCGCTGAAGTAGGCGTAAGTGGAAGAGAAGAACATCCCTGAAATACCGTATAAGAGCACGAACATTTTTTTATTAGCCAGCTTCTGCAACCTGGGTCCTTTGAACATCCAGAATCCGCAGGACGTGTCTTCGGTGACGGGCATCCCTTTGATGAATTCGTCCAATTCCTGCTCGAAGTCGGCCTCGGGAAGCATTTTTTCTTTTTCCCCTGGATCTTCATTTCTGGGTTTAGCTATGCCCTTAGAAACTTCTCGAACAACAATCGCATTGTTTTCTGCCATTTTACAATTATTCGGTACCACTGTTATTTAGCACGAATCAAAAATAATAACGTATTGTTTTTATCTTATCATTTTCAACACTCTTAATTCCTTCTCTTCAAAATTTCACGATCAAATCATCCACCACTTAAGAAGTTAAAGTAACAATAATCGCTCCATGTACATATTTGTTCATTTTCTCTAAGATCTCGTGATCTAAGTCCAAACGAGTCTGGAGACAACAAGAGACATGCTCTGTCAGCACCATCTCACCAAGTCTCTCCCGATAACGGCAGAGATAACCTGCACAAATAAGCATTGTTTTAAATCAATGCGCGTAAAAATTAAACACGAGCAATGAACGACATACTCTTGAAAGAAGTGAAATATTTCATATTGTAGACGAGCGTTAATTCTAGCGACACCTATTAGTGTCCGTATACTTAAGCAATCATTATAATTATACGTCTAATTTTAATTCCTGACGACTACACAAGATGTTACAAAATGAAATCACAAATTACGGATTCTGCATCAAAATATTTCAAGGTATACTATCTTATATTATTTTTGTTCTTGTTATTTAAAATAATTTCTTTGTAATCAAAAAATATACCGCTCAGAAATCTATTCAATTCGATAAAATAATTATTAAATCAACCATTGATTTTGAAATCAAATTTTGGATGTCGTGGTAAATCAAAGTGATTTCATAGTAATCTAAGACAGAATACAAAAAATAGGACACGAATGGTTTCCATTTTCCATTAACACGTAGAACCATAAACATGCTAGGTAAAAATGAGAAAGTTGACGTTTTATTATGTACGCTGGGCCCAATTGATTGAATCGGATAAGTTTGAAATATATACCTGTATATAAAAAATAAAATAAAATAAAATATTTAAATTTACACTAATTTAAATTAATACTAAATTAAAGGGAAATGTATATTCAGTAAACATCGGCTATTAAAGTATATTGAGGAGTTTATCTTGTTCTGGATGATATAATCTAACCTATCTCGAAAATTTCTGTGTGTTTTCAGTTTTCAGGGATATTCTGCCGTGTATATCTGGATTCCCTAGCCGAAGTGTCTCTTCCTATTACAGGGACTCTGCAATGGGATCCGAAACGTTGGCCAGAGAGGTCAGATATATATGGAAGAATATCCCAGAAAAGTATACAGAAGATTTTGAACGGCCGTGAAAACCTGAGAACATTTTTATCCTGAAAACAACAGTATTATTTATGATGGAGTATACTGAGGACTTGCAATGTTTATAGTTGTCAAATTTTATCATGTACATTGTTATGTTGGCAAATTTGGTATCGTAGGTTTGGAGTTTTGGAAGCATCTGGTATCTATAAATGTGAAAATTAATCACAATGTAAAAGTATGATAATGTAAAACTCGCTATTTCCATCAAAAATTGCGACGGGTCTTACTGGTGTGCCCTGAACAGGCACATTCTATTTTTATTAATACAAGTATCATTGTTTATTTTACAGACATTCAAAATAGAATCTTCCGAAATCATGCTATATATACTCGTATGCATCTTTAATCATTTCTCAGTTTAAAAGCCTTCAGGCGTGGGACTAATGATCCCAAATTATCGCGAGCGGTAGCAATCGTACACTCTAGATAAAACACCTGTTTCATAAATCATAACAGAAAGACAGTAACAATGACCCGGAGATGACTCGCCTATTGTAGAAAATTGTACATAGACCCGTGTCGAAGTAAGTAAAAGGAAGATAAATAGTAAATAGCGGAATAATACAGTAATCAAGCCAAGAAAACGATAAGAAATAAGCAAATAGACTGCTAACAAATTTACGTATTTTTACCGCTACAAAGGGTTTTATGAATACTCATTTCTAGGTTATATTGATGTATTTTAACTTCTACAATGCAGTCTTTTAAAACAAATATCTATTATATTTCGAACTTTAAAAATTTTGAACGTATAAATCATCAAAAATCAAAATTAATGCAAATGTCTCAGCCATACTGTTTATATGTTTCATACCATCTTAGCCAAGAAAATGTTTTTCCTGCATACTTCTTCCTCGTTGGTGACCATTTTCTTATAATTACGATAAATTATTATTATGTGTAAATCATAACAGAAAAAATATTGATACCGGAATAAATACTTATTACGATGATAATAGTTATTATTATTATTATTGCGTATTTTATGACTAAATATAAACATTAAATACATATAAATATTAACGATAGATCAAAGAATCAATTGATTTTTAACACTTTTCTAATTTATGCTCAGTTAAAATAATTATTTTTAGTATTTTGTTTCTGTTTACGATTAGAATACAATATATGACATTAGTGTTATGATATATTTTTTATGAACATTCTGTCATTACATTTCTGACTCAACCGAATAAGATACAAAAAAAGTATCATGTGACGCGAATCTGGATTCAGGACCACATGGTCGTTAAGTGAGCAAGCGCGACATGGTCGCTCCACCAATGCTAATTCAACCAATGATAAGTGGTCAAAATTATTGCGATAAATCTAGAACAAATCCCAATTCTCGTCTTTGGCAAAATGTAAATTTTAAATTCTAATTTTGCTTTGTACCTGTCATTTAACATTTGATATTTTTAATCGATGTAATGTAAAAAATGCGTTTAATATGTTAAATATTGATTCTTATTTCCGTTTTCTTCTGTTATACAATAATGCACTATACCTACCCTAAGATTGCTTACTACGTTTACCGGGGGTAAATGTCACCCAAAAATAATTTTACAAAAAAGTAGTATTTTGAAATTAAATCGTAATTTTATTGGCAACACGCCGAGTTAGGTTGTACGACGACTCTCGAAAAAAGTACTGAATCACATGTCTCAAGGAATATACTTTCATGGTCCGCTTTGTGTACCTATATCTATAAAATTATAACGAAAAATATATTTCAAAAATATATGCTGTTCGTATCCTGAAGATATTGCCATCCTGGTTGAAGAAATCCAAGCCGAACTCTATCAAGACAAAATCTCTTGCTCAAGAATGGCCCATTTAATGTGTAGTAAGAAGAAAGAAATTACTCGGAAAATTATGGTACTGAGTTGTGAGTATTATGTTTTACCCATAAATACAAAAAGTGTTTAATAGTCATCCATTAATTGTATTATTATTTAATTTTTCTTTCGAAATTGCCAATCCGTATTATTAAATTTTTTATATTTTTATTTAAATAAAACTCTTCTAATAATTTCTGAATAACCCAATAAATTTCATTATTAAAATAGTTTAAGTATTTTAAAGTGGTTGTTACTTCCTTGTGTTCAAGATAATATATCAACGCACACATATATTTATTATTTTGTTCACATGGATTATGCTAACATTGTAATTACGCTCGCGAGCTTGCATAATTAAGATGTAAACAGACGTCAATTATTCTGTGCGTATCTTTAAAAAAATTACTCTTGTAAACATTTGGCACTATTCGCGCTAAGCTTAAATCACTGCATTACTGCGTCACTGTTTCACTGCACACATTAATGTGTTAAGCTTTCAAGAAGAGAAGAAAGCTTTCGTCTTATTAAAAGATCTCGGACAAGTATTTCACCTTGAGAACGCTTCCTGGAGATCACAATGAAGGTCCGAAAAATTTGTACACACGCACAATCGAGATTTTACGAGCTCCCGTTTGCTTCCATGGACCAATGTCCCGCTCAATCCGGAGTTAATTGGAAAATGTGCTATTTCCTTCAGCGGCTCAGCTACGTGAAACATCTCCCGCCAAGATGTGAAGGACAACTGGTAGTCTGAATTTCGCTGACTCCGCATTCCCAGGGTGCACCCGCGGGAGGACGCGACCAAAAAGGTTTACACATTGTCATAATATTTTGATTTCTTATTATGAGTAACACGCAAGTACAGGGAAGCCGTGAAATAAATTAATATTTAATATTAATTAAGATAAATTATAGAAGATTCATAAAGACAAAGCTATTTATATGGGAAACGGATCAAAACCTGAACTGGCTTATTAAAAATACGGCATTGATATTACCCCAAAACACAAAGCAGAAGATTTTGAACGGCCATAAAAATCTAAGAATTTTTTGAGAACAATCCCACGTGATGTGGAATGTGTTAATAATGGTTATTTTAGTTAAGGGTAAATTAAAATAATCATGTTGCATCACAATGTAACTATCATATCAATAAGTAATGTCTATAGACAATAGTAAGCTACCTAATAATATATATAATTTAATTGGTAAATATTTTAGAAATTTACATTTTAAAAAGATCCTGAATTATGAAATTTCCAGGGGCGCACAATATGAACTAGAAACATGACTTTTTCCTAAGCATGTATTTTGAAAATAAACCGAAATAAAATATATATCTTATATATATCTAATTCCTGTCATAATTATTAACATATTATTCAGTTTTTAATATTTCATAATATTCTACAAGATGAATATTTAATTTATTTTATTCCAATTATATGTATAAATAAAAGTCATCATGTTCTCACTGCCCCTGGAATATTCATAATAGAAAATGTATTGATTTTCGTGTTATCATGGACGCCCTTGTAATTGATATCGCTGTTGATAAACAAATCAACGTGACATAAATTATGATGATTAACCTTCTAGACGAGTATACGGAAATGAAGCTCGCAACTCTGGATGTATTTTTGTCTTCTTGTAGATTATTCAAAGACCTTCTCTCCGTCGCAGATGTAGATGGTGGAATTAGTGAACGATATATGACCTATCATGGGTGGAATTGATGAACATTACATTGTGCAAAGTGAACACTTAAGGCAGCCGTACGACAGGTCGTAAGCCCTATAAACACCCAAAAAGACTTACCTGCTTTCCCATATAAGAAATAGCTTCGTCTCTACGAAAATTCTATAATATATCTTAATTATACATAATGTTCACATTAACTAGTATAACTCATAGTTAGTGTATAAATATACTAGTTATCACCCATAGTTAGTGTATACATATGTATACATTATCGATAATTTAACATTTTGATTGTAACATATATACATAATTCATACAACGGTAATTCATATCATCGTTTTTATAACTTCAATTCGTCGCATCGTCAATTAATCAACTCAATTTCATGCATAAAAAAATGCATTGTTTGTAAGAACGGTTCACTTTATTTGTGGTTGCCCTGTAAGACACACGCAGTGTATTGTGATAAAGGTAGATATCTAGACGTAGACATGTAATTCATACCAATATATTGCTCGTCAAAGAGTAGCTTGTTGGTCTTGCGGTTAGGACTCTTGTCTCGTGATCCAAAGTTTGTGGGTTCGAACCTCACTCCAGACCAGCAACTTAAGTCTTATTTTCATAGCACAAGCGTTTAACTTAGTTTGAAAATAGTAAGAA
The DNA here is from genome assembly GCA_016648135.1 of Agrypnia vestita. NCBI lineage: Eukaryota > Metazoa > Arthropoda > Insecta > Trichoptera > Phryganeidae > Agrypnia > Agrypnia vestita. The sequence continues at coordinate 170,025 of JADDOH010024331.1, forward strand.
TATTGATGTTACACGTATTCCGTGATCGCATCTATATTTAAAAAAAATAAAAATTTTGAATTTTGGGTGCCTATCTAATATTATCTCTATTGCACGGGCATTGGTCAGTAGAACTTCAACCTGAATACAAACAATTATTCTAATCAGATTCACAATTTAAGAGAATTATTAGTCTAAAAAGTCACGTAGTGGGTTGATGATACGGGATTTATTAGAAACTCAATAAGTGTCCCATGTAAGGGTGCGTATACACGAATGAAATATTATCATCGAGTTTTGAAATTTTGGCGGTTAAGGCCGGAATGCTTCAGTTGGTAACTATGATCTAATTTCTCAACCTCAATGCACATCAGTGAAAAACTGTAGAAAAATTTTTTTTCGGAAGGATGGGAAGTCATATGGTATGTAGTGTCTACGCTACAGATGCTAGCCCTTAAGTTATTTTTCCAGCTTAGATAGTACTAGCTGTGCCCGCGCGGCTTCGCACGCGTAGATTTTTAGATCACTGTTTGGATCGTCATAGAACTTTCGCGAACCTTCTATAACATTCTCCTTCCAGAAATTTCAAGAAATGCGAATGTACAGGAACTTTCTAGACACACCGACACATTCCGCCACTCAGTTTAGAACCTTATAGAACTTTCCGGAATTTTCTAGAACCTTCTCCTTCCAGAACATTTTAGAGCAGGTTTTTCCGGAATCTTCTAGACTCACCGACATAGTCAGCGCGCCTATTTTGAAACAATCTGAAGCATTTGCGGCCTTCCTATAACAAAACAATGTGCTAGAAAGCACAATTTCGTCACCCACTCCCACCCACGCACAGTCACCCCCACCAAACTCGCATATTTTCGATGTGACACCAAGGGCTATCCACCACCATAACCACCGGTGGGTGGCTGTGGCTGGTTGTAGAGAAAACTTGGCGGATAGGATAGGGAAACACGGGTTTCTTTTTATATATATATATATATATTGATTTAAATCCATTTTTCATTGAATTCACAAATCTAGTGATATTAAGTGATAAAAAATGTGTAAATTATCTTATGTTTTATCTTATGTTCTATTGTTAAATTAGTATTAAGTATCTTATTTGTAAACAAGGATTTTTTAAATAAATAAATAAATAAATAAGTTAATTAACCTTCTTATACAAACTTCATACAAACTTCATACAAACTGACACAGAGAATATGCGAAGGACAGATTTAAAACACAAGTACAACCAAGATATAAACACGAAAAATAACAAATAAGAAACTAGAAATTAAAAAAAACAAACAACCCTTACGATGGCCGAACTAAATAATAAATAATTCCTAAACTATTTAACACACAGCCAGTGAATGACATAGAGACATGAATCAGAAAAAAAATACAAAAGAATTTTAAAGAAATATTAGAATGACCTATGAAATATGGTGATACCTTTAATATAATGTTTTCTTAATAATGTAAATTAGTTGTATATTTCTAGTGACGTATTCTTTTAAAATGTAAAATGTAAGGCAGTCTTTGATGTTTTCTTGCACACAAACCGCGTAGTATGTAGTTTTGCAAGATTTTCATATTGAATTTTTTTTTAAAAATGTATCTTTTGGGAGTTTGAAATCTTATTGAATTATCTGCATATTTAATTAAGCCCACCCCATATAACATTTTTTAAAAATTAAGCTTGCAAAAGTAAATATTTTGTGATTCTAGCTGCACTGAGTTGTGGTAACAATATCTTGTCAAAACCACATTAAAAGTGTACGTAACCACCTCTGAGATATTAAATGACATAAATACTAACATTGAAACAAAAGCGTGTACGTCTAAATCATTGAATAATAATTATTGCATTAACTGAGGAGGGATAACTGATATTTAATGATCTATATAATGAATAAATCTTATTATTAACTGGTTTTCACTTAAGTGGAAAATTGAGAACATTAAATGCACATACGTGTAATTATGCTACCGTAGTAGATTTGTTAAATAATAGGGAACTTTTGAAATAAATAGCGCCGTGAGTAAAAAAAATTATAAATAAGTAAATAATTTTAAAAAAAGAATGTAAATTAAGAATCGAAATTAATTTAAACTAGTTTTCCGTGTACATAGTATAAGAATATAATTCATCATATTTACTATACAGTTATAGTATTTAGTTAGCGGATTGATCGGGATATAATTTTTTTTGATAATTTAAAAAAAATCATATTTCTTTATACATCCACCCTACACCCTGTGGGATAGAATTTTGATATACTTACTTTATAACGATTAATTTTTTTCGTAAAAAAATGTACCATATATCATCACTTACTTATCTTTTTGTGATGCCTTGGGTTCTTCTACCTCTTCTTCTTCAGCCTTCATCTCTCCACTGCTGAATGCATGGCTCTTCCATACGCTTCCATCCTTTTCTGTTGTTTGCTTCTTATAGCCATTTGTTCCCCCCACAGCGGCTCTCTCTTCTCAGTCAGCCCATCTCTTTTGAGGTCTTCACTTCAGAACTCTGGGAGTCATTGTGGCATCCTACCTTGCAACATGCCCTGCCTTTGCCATTTTAGCTTCGCTACACGATCCATGATATCCACTACTCTAAGTCACCTAATTTCAACATTTCTTATTATACGAGTATCTCTTAGCCTTATATCAAGCATGGTGCATTTCTACACTTTTCTTTGTAAGGGTCATCGTCTCCACACCATTATCACTGGCAATATGCACGATTCGAAGGCTTTTCTTTTCTTGTCCTTGGGTTATAAAAAATAACAACATGGTGAGCAATCGGAATAAATCGATTCATGCTGCTTTAATCTCGATTTTCGACTCATTACTCCAATAGTCAATTGTTATTGAAACGGAAGGTGAAATGATGCACAAGATTACTGCTTTCATGTTTCATCTCGTACTTATTCAGATTCAGCCGAAAAGCCGCCCACCACCTGCCGGGATGCTGTCAGCGGACCATGTGATGACATCAAGTGGTGAATTAGATGATTGCTCTGTACAGAGATGTCATTCAATCTATTGGCTCGCTTGCCGCTCATCGGTACTACTAAACGTATTATCGCGTGATCGTAATAAGATTAATCTGTTACTTGTATTGAATTACTATCTGCTCCTGAGGTACTATATTTAGTGAATTACTAGCTATAGAAGAATTACTTAAATATAATGTTAATTGGGTTTTCCTTGATTTATTTTTTCTATTATATTTCATTTTCTTGTAAAATTACTTATGTTATTTAATAGGATATAGAAGGAGTCCTTTATTAATACTTTATTTGTGTACGGTCCTCTATAATGATTTTTAAACAAATATACGAACGAATATTGAATAATAATAAAATATATTAAAGTAATTATATTTCATAGGTTTACTTATTTACATATTTATATGCATTTTTATATTTAGTTATGTTTCGCATACACGGCTAAATAGCCTTTTACCTACAATGCATTTATACATAATATTAATACAACAGCAATATGTGTTTAAATTATTGAATTAGAATTATACATTAGTGTAGAAATAGACAAAAAATAAGGTATAAAAGAGATATAATACAATATAAAACACATTAATAATAGAAAAATTTGAAAACGTAGAACATAAAAGAATAGAGATATAATACAATAAAACGTGTGAATAGTAGAAGCATTTGAAAACAAAACATATAGAAGAGTAGAGATATAATTTAATAAAACACATAGATGATGGAAAGATTTGAAAACATACAAAAGTAAATAATAATTTTAAATTATTTAAAGATGTACTTTAATATGTCTACCCAGGTAAAACTAGCGATACATAATGGAATTCTGGTACCGACACTAATGTATAGAAGTGAAGCCTGGAGTTGGCAGAAGAGGAACGAAAGTAGACTGAATGCAGTGGAGATGAGATCCCTTAGACTTACGTGTGGTAAATCCATTTATGATAGAGTAAAGAATGAAGATATTAGGAATGAATGTAAAGCTGATTTTAGCATAATTCATATAATTAAAACAGGGTCGCTCAGGTAGTTTGGGCATGTTAAGCAAATGAATGAGGAAAGAACGGTAAGAAAAATATATAATGCAAGTATTAGAAGCCTCAACAACCGTCGAGCTTGCATGCGAAGATGTATGAATGTGGATGAGGCGAGAGTTGTATGTCAGGACAGAAGACTTCTGTGTTTAGTTATTCTATAGTTATATTATTAGTGTATAGTTAAATTATTAGTGTATAGTTATATTATGGGATATTTTGCCGTGTATATGCTACCTCTCTGGCCGACGTTTCATCACATCAGCCCTGATGATGGACCCTGCAATGGGATCCGAAACTTCGGTCAGAGAGGTCACATATACACGGCAGAATATCCCAGAAAACTATACACAGAAGATTCTGAACGGCCGTGAAAACCTAACAACATTTTCAGGACAGAAGAGTATGGCGCTCTATCCTTTCTGCCTACCCACATGGGGAAACGGCGTGATGGCAAGTAAGTCAGCAAGTACTTAACTTTATTTTTTTTAATTAACGAATTTTTTGTTTTGTATATTTGATTTATTAATAGGCAATTAAATAATTATCCTCCAAATCTGATTATTTGATAGATAATTAAAAAATAAAGAAATAAACATATTTTATGAAAACATCCATATTTTCTGCATTGATGTACAATGTTTTCATTAGTTAAGTAGTTATTAGTCAGCAGATGTTCGGTAAAAGCTCGCACGGATGATTCATTCCGTATCAATGGACGGCTAAGTAATTATTAATTAGTGATATGGAATCAACAGTCACAACCTTTTAATATATCTCAATTCATAATGTGATGATACGTCACATTGAAGTAGTTTTATAATTTTCCCTACATAAATGTACATAAATACACAAAATAAACAAACTATCTAAAAAATAAAAAAATATATTTATTTACTTACCATTAGGTAGTACATTACCATTTAAGAAATACAATCGAAGTAGTATGTTTAAGTCGTGCGTACGATGCACATTGTTTCGTTGTGTTGGTGTTTAGGGGTATAAGCACCAACACAACGTACCAATGTGCCTTGTACGCATGGCTAACACATACTAATTCGATTGTTTTTCTTACATAGAAAAGGGTAAATATTGTTTTCCCCAGGAATAAGCAAATAGCTTAATCCTGGGGGTGGTCCTATACTGCATACCCTTCCATTTTGACATACTACTATTTCATAACTTACTGTTTAACCTTTGGTTTTCGGAATCTCATTTTATATCTTATAAACATGCATTGTTTTTCAATTGTTTAATAATTAAAATACTTTAATTAATTATTTACAATACATTATTCTTTGTACTTAATCTTTTACATTGGTTATAAATATTTGGAGCGAAAAATTTTACTCGGATTTTTAATAAATAGATATCTCAAATGTGATTTTTCTTTTTGGACCATCTTCTTTTTGATACTTCAATCATAAATACGATTTTGATGCTTTAATAGGATAAATCTAATATTGGAGGACAATTTTGTTAGAAGCTTCGTTTCGTACATGAGAAGATTTATACAAGTGGATGAGGTAAAAGTGATATGCCAGAGATGAAGAGTGTGGAATTCAATCCTCTCTATTATTCGCCTATTCCTATGGAAAACGGCATGATGGTTAGTTACTTAGTTAATATTGATACGTGTACCTGGGGGATGTAAACGAAAATCCCGTACCTGTGTCTATTTCTCAGAAGCCATTAAACCTGGCCGCACTGTAAAATTGCCCGGCTTCTCAAAGGTTCATATTTCCAGTGAATTTGGCTGCCGGGAGCTCCGCCTAGCAACAACAATTAAACGGTTGTTCGCTAATCCATCCCCACCGCCGCACAAAATGTATAAAAGCTGTGCGCTTATACTCCCAGCCAGGATACACTGTTCGAAAGGCTCCAACAGTCCTTGCTTTACTAGGAGATGTCCAGGAGAGATTCCTGGCGAACCTAGGAAACGATGTCGCTGCCGCAGTCGAGTGTTCTCCTGCCGGGCCGGACCAAAGCGAGCTTACGTGAAGCTCGAGTATCGTCGAGTGCTTATCTCCGAGAAGTCTCTCCGCCATCGCTCTTGCTGTCGAGTTTTTTCACTGTGAAGTGGGATCAATTATTCCACCGTGATATTGTTTTGTGACTACGCCAGAGACCTAAGTGCTTGTGCTGATTTTATTCTATATTCTGTATGTACTTTGATATTTCTACTGTATATATTTCTGTGAGCTCCTGTTTATTTCTGTGTTCATTTCTACCACATATGCACAGTTGTATTTTACTGACTATTAATAAGTTGTTGTAAAAAGAAACTTTTCATTTATTTCCACGCCTTTGTCACTTGCATACATAACATGAAACAAACCACTTCCTTTCAATATATTTGTTTCATTCCCAGCTACTACACCTTTGGCCCACAACACATCAGTCCTGCTGATGGACCCTGCGATGGGATCCAAAACGTTGGCCAGAGAGGACAAATATACACGGGGGATCATCCCAGAAAAATACACGCAGAAGATTCTGAACGGCTGTGAAACCTGGGCACGTTTTTTACTACAGACTTTATCTTCTGTAAATCTCATCCAGGCAATGTTTCCCCTTTCAGTTAATGAAATATTTCTCCGAATATAATACCTCAGTGTCCTTGTTTTCTATTTGCAGTACAGGATATGAAATATTTCATATAATTAAAGTGCGGCGAAACCACCGTAAAACCGCTAAAGGCCGCAATACGGCAAATGGAGTTGTGTGCATTTTCATGGGGATGTTTTAAAACTTCCCCCAACCCCTAACCCTCTCTCCCGCCTCCTCTCAGCGCCAGAGCTGACCACGTGACTAACCGAAAGCTTCATTTCATTAATGTGCTCATAATTCCGTTCGCACGTGTACAGTCTGAGGAAAGTAAATTTTGCTAAAATATTTGGATACTAGTTTTTTAACAAATATAAATAACTACAGAAAAATCCTTGTATAATAGTTCCTCATGTAAAAAATTGTCATTTTTCTCAAATCTGATCCCATGCATTTCTAATATATGAGAGAGATATGGATGTTTCAAAGGGTAGAGAAAAGCTCCAGTAGATACAGCGAGGTATGGAAAGATGTTGCTCTAGAAAAGACTTAAGAAAAGAATTTTTGTCAAGATTTGCTATTGCTATTTGTGCCAATACAAATATATATGAAAATTTAGTTTCCAGTTGGAAAAATAAGTTGGAATTGCGGTGGCTCAGACGCATGTATGGATGAAGAATAAATATATTAGAAGCAAATGTAAGGCTGAATGGTTTTCACATATGAAACATGTACTTTTCTAGGAGTAGAAATAATTAAATCCACACCGTGTTGAGGCCTTCTTTTTCTACGTAAAGTATTTTAATAATCCGTATAAAAATTTTCACAAAACAATTATCACATCACGGTGCATAAAAATTACCCAATGCTTAGAAAAATAATATCAAAAACTATTAAAAAAATCGTAACATAAACGTATACTTAAATTATTATAATATTTTTACATAAGTATTAACGCACCTCGTTATGTAATTCATTGTTGTATAAATTTATTATTAAAATCTAATATTTTATTATGTATTATCAAATTTATCTACAAATAGGTTTTATGGTATTAAAAAGATTTACTCTTCGATATGGCTAAAAATGTTTGAATTTTAATACTGACTAGTCTAAATTAGAGATGGTCAGTCCGTTATTTTAACCATTCACACATGTTATTTAAGATTTGTATAAAATATGATCGAGAATATACTTACTAATTTCAATTAAAAATTGAACATATCCACGACGCAAAGTTTTTTATTATTCTCAATGTTCTAATTACTACGAATATTGATAAATTGATTCAGAAACATTGTAGATTGACATTTTTAAAAATATTTATTGTATTATTTGTATAAATCTACTTACATTATTTGATTAATTACATCTACATGTTTCGGGAATGCCTTTCCATCGTCAGGGTGTTTGTTATATATATGTCAAATATCAAAATGAATAATGATTTTTTTTTGTTTTTCTAAATTATTTGAAAATTTATTTTTAAATATTAGGTCCTTACATATGAAATTGGCGTTTAGTATGGGAGGAACATAAAGCCGATTTTTTTTTATTATAATATATTTATTTAATCAAAGTATGTACCATTGCTATCTATGCACTTTTGCTATCTCATAGGTAGTTCATCGATCCCTTTACTAAAAAAACCATTCGGACGGGAATCAATAAAATCTTTGAAGGCGGTTTGGACTGCCCCATCGGAGTTGAATTTTTTCCTTTGCAAGAAGTTATCCAAATTTCGAAAAAAATGGTAATCTGTTGGGGCAAGGTCCGGAGAGTATGGTGGATGTCTTAGACATTCCAATTGAAGCTCCTCTAATTTGGTAGCCGTCTGTTGTGCAGTGTGTGGTCTAGCGTTATTATGAAGCAGCAGTGGCCTAGAGCGATTAACCAGCCTCGGTTGTTTAGCAGCTAGCTTTTCCATCATGGTTTTGCAGTTGCTGACAATAGACATCTGCCGTAATCGTCTGGCCAGATTTAAGAAAGCTGTAGTGAACGACACCAGCACTAGTCCACCAAACGCTCACAAGTAACTTTTTTGGAGTCAATTTTCGCTTGGGGCATGGTTTGGCTGGTTCGGCAGGTTCAGCCATTGCGATGAGCGCTTCCGATTATCGTACAGGATCCACTTTTCATCACAGGTAATGATTCGATTTAAAATCCCTTCATTATTGTGCCGGTTGAGTAATGCAACGCAGCAGTCAACGCGCGTTTGTTGATTTGCTTCACTCAATTCGTGAGGTACCCACCGTTCAAGCTTTTTCACCTTACCAATTTGCTTCAAGTGGATTAAAACAGTTTTATCACTAACACCGCAGCCTGCAGCTAACTCGGATGTGGTTTGCGATGGATCCGCTTCCACAATAGCCTTCAATTCTTCATTATCAACTTTGGTCTCCGGCCGTCCACGGGGCTTGTTCTGCAGGTCGAAATTTCCAGAACGAAAACGTTGGAACCAAAAACGCACTGTGTTTTCTTTTGCGGCACCGTCGCCATACACATCATTAATCCTTCGAGCCGTTTCTGCAGCACTGGTGCCACGGTGGAACTCGTACTCGTAAATAACGCGATATTTCAAGTTTTTCATTTTGTAAACTGAGTGACGCAAAGAAAAAAACAATTGAGGAAAAAACAAATGAATTATAATTTTCAAAACACAAATACATGAGTAAATAGCTGTATAAATTTGGATTTGGAAGTCCTTACCAATGAGAAGATATTTGAGATCAAATTTGCCAGTACGGCAAAACGCCAATTTCATTTGTAAGGACCTAATATTATTGCTGAAGTTCTTGATTACTCGCAATTATTGGAAAAATTCTTAGAATTGGGCTAGTAGTTAAATTTAATTGATTATTAATAATATTTTGTAAAAAATATAGGTAGGTTAACATGTAGGTGTAATTAATCAAATAATATAAATAGATTTATACAAATAATACAATCAATATTTTTTAATATTGATAAAATTTACATAAAAAATATACCGAAAATATCTTGATTAAATTAAAAATACGATTATTTTGACATGTCTTAGAAAATAATCAAACATAATAATTTCGTTGTCCGTTCGTCCGTCAGTCTGTCTATCCGTAACTTCGCGTAATGTTCGTAATTTCGTTGAAATTAATGCCTAAAAAATAAACTAAACGGCCGGAGATGGGGCTTAAACCCCGGGCCAGCAAACCCGAACCGGCCGCTTTAATGCATGTTGCTACCTCATGAATTTACTATATAATATAGTAGGGCTAAGCAAAGACGCAAACCGTTCAATGTGATTAAGTAGTTGAGGTGTACGACTAGTTAACTAGAATAAATGTTAAAACGTACCACTTTAGTAACTAAAAACTGTAAAGAATTATCGGTGTTCCCACTGTGGTGACCGGAATGTTTGCACTATGTGTGCAGCGGGTTGCGTTGGTCAAAGCGGTACTTAACCCCGCATTATATAAATAGTGAAAAGTTGGTCGCCCTGTCCTGCTTTGTGGACGGCTCCAGGGTGAGGGGGTAGGGGACAGGCCGATGAAGAAGAGAGCAACTGGGATAGTCGTAAAAAGGGATAATTACAATCTAAGTTACATTATCTGAACAATCATATATTGGCACCTTTCATATAACATTGCACACTTTTTTTAAATTGTAGTAGATTATTATAGATATTAAATAATATCAACGAGCGTAATCTCTTTTTTGTCCCTACCTAAGTTGCAAGAGAAACAGAATCTCTCATCGATTGGTGAAGTATCAAAATGACTTCTTTTTAAATAAATTAATTTTTACATTAATTTTGTTCAAATATTAAAAATTAAGTTAAAATATAAATATCGGTTACGCACTGAAAACATGAGCCGAATTTAATGGTTCAAGGGTGGTTGTAACGGGAATATTGAGAAAAGGGGAGAAGAGTTAATAAAGATAATATTGTTAAGTTAATTAAGAGCCGAGTTCAAATTTCTTTTATTTTAAACTTTTAAAATTATTTATTCATTAAGGGGGAATACCTACCTAGACATTTAGAAAAATCGATTTTAAATATTTGCATTTTATTAAAACTCGAGGTCTTAAGAATGTCTGGTGAAAATTTCAAGCAAAAATTCTAAAATATAACAAAGTTATAGCTGATAATCGTGACATCCCTTTGATGATTACGCGTCGCGCCACACGGCGCCGCGATATACGAATTGAGGGACAGATATATGTGTAACTCATCTTTGCATCCCTTTGGCAGCGCCGCGCCACACGCAGGTAGCTGCAGTCGAGCTCTTTCATAATAGAAATGTAAGACCTGTTTCTATTATGTTTGTGAAGAGTGTTCGTTGATATGGGAATTCTAAGTAAGGTGGACTTATATTATGGACTTGCAATCAATGATTTTATGTAAGTCGAAAGATTTATTCATTGCTCAATTTTCAAACGCATTTTACGCGAAATCATGTTTTGAAAATCGGTGACCAAAATATCTCGGAAACCACTGAACCGATCAACTTGAAATTTATAGTGATTATTCCTTACACGATTATCTAGTCATTGTCGTAAGATTTTTTTTTAGTGACTTAGTTTTTTATCGGCATAATGAACCAGAATTTTTCCCTAAAAAACGCTATTTTAAATTCAAACGACCGCCATTTTGTCAAAAATTAATATTTTCAAAAACCATTTCGTCGAAAACTAAATTATTGTGCCAATTTCGATAATATTTTTGTTGTTTTTTATTCAGATGATTACAGATGAAATGGGAGTGGTCACCGCGGAGGCCCTTTTTTCGGTAGTCGACATAATCCAAGAATTTTCCGCCAAGGTTGAATATTTTTTTATAAAAAAAGATTAACATGTTCTTAAAAGTATGTACTTTCATGTAGAAATGATACCATTACCATAATTCTAATAGGTTTTTTTTTAATTCACAAATATTACCTTTTTTCGCGCTTTGTATCTACAAAGCGCGAAAAAAGGTAATATTAGGTATTCCCCCTTATGCTTTATTTGAATTTAAATAATTAATCATTTACATCATAATTTTTTTGGCAAAAGTAAAATCCAGTAATCAAGTTTTTCAGTAGTAAAATAACAAAGTAACATAAGTTAATTAATATACACAAAGAAAACGAAAACATTACCAAGATATCACCTCACTTAGTCAGTATAAATTTTTCTAATTGATTAGTAATTCTTTTTTTTTTTAGGTTTGTGTTAATACTGTATTTTATAAAATTTCGCGAAAGCTTATTAATTATTTTGAGTATTACATATTTTAATGTCTTTCATGAATCTAATTATATACTAATCATGAATCACTTAGAGGTGGTTGTTTGATCAGTAATTAGAGTAATCGTTACACAAAAAGCGTAGATTTTTACAAAAACGAACGTTTTGATTAGTAGAAAATGCAAAAATCGTTGCCTTTTTTCATACCTATATTACCTATTCTTACTTTTGATCAAACAACCATTTTTAGTTGCCTTCGGTATGAGCATTCCTTGGTATATCGTAAATCTATAACAATGTTTACGTAGCAATTGATGTTTTTACTTTTTTTATTCAAGGTATCTTGTTATACTTCTAGATAATTATATTAAATAAGCATAATATTCTTCATTGCATCACTATAATATGTAAAAATTAAAAGAGAATAAGAATCTTTATGCTTTTAATTTTGTCTTGAAGTATTATCACGCATTGGGGCGGTGGGGTTTTAAAAAAAACACTTCGAAAAATTGGCCTTTATTTGGAACTATTGAACACAGCATTTGTATTTCTGAACATTGTAGATTCACCTAAAATTGACATACACCCGCTGTGTCCCAGTCCCTTCGCCTAAATAAGGGGTTTAGTTAATCTCCGTACAATTTTATACTCTGTGGGTTTCGCATATTTTTTTCTGTGCGAGGGTACTACTACTACTGCTACTACGTACCTATGCACATGTTTTCAAATGAAGTATAGTAAATTCCATTTAAGAAAGACAATCGAATTATTAAGTGTAAGCCATGCGTACGATGCACATTGTTTCGTTGTGTTGGTGTTTACGGGTATAAATGTTCCTCGTACGCACGGTTACACATACTAATTCGATTGTCTTTAAATGGAAAGGGGTCCACCGCACGCTGCTTTTATCAAAATCATTTATTTATTTATTTAAAAACATAATAGAAACCTGAGAAGATTTATTGATAACATTTTTTACATACTTCAATAAAGGAATATAATATTTTTAGATATAAAACCATTATTTATAATTGGCCGAATTTTAGCATTTTTATCACATCTGTTTTGAATTTGTCAGTAGCAGTTGTTTGGTCTGTTGTGGTAGGTCGTTGTATAGTTTTAATCCGTTGCAAATTAGTCGTGATTGTCCTGTTTTCGTTTTGGCGTGTGTTATGTGATAGTTTTGAGCCGTTTTAGTGTTGTGTTGGTGTTTTTCGTGTATTTTGTGTAATTTTATGTCTTCGTCTTGTATTTCGCCATTTGCTAGTTTGCGAATCATTTTAAGTGTTTAGATTTTTGTAATGCTTTCAATGTTTAATTGTTGTGTTATACGGTATACAGTTTCAGTTGGTGTCAGGTATTTCAGATTATAGACCATTTTTAGTATTTTGTTTTGTTGTCGTTGGAGTCTGTTTAGGTTAATTTTGTTTCCGGTTCCCCAGAAGGGTATCAAATATCCTATTAATAATAATGCAACCTCTGTTTAATCTCCAAAATTAGATCGAACAATTTGGCGATTATATTAAAAAATGTCTTAAAAATTTAAGTTGATTTCATATGTATATATTTGTTTTTGGAATAAATAGAAAAATGTGTTTTATTTATTTTTACGAGTAAGTCCTCGATACATTATTTAATTTTATTAAGAAAGTTTTGCAATTCTTATGTTTGCTTGAAAAAATAATGAGTGACAAGGTATAAAAAGGAAAATTATCTGAGAAATGCTCACTTTCAACACAATATTTCATCGTAACTACGTGTTTGTGTTTTGATCGTAGCCGCGTATAATTTTTATTATTATTACGTGTAATTTTCTGTCTTTCTAAACATATTTCATCGTAGCTACGTGTTTCTTACCCTCGTATACATAATTTTGATAAAGCTATTTTTTTCATAATTCTCCTTTGTCGCCTAAAATATAAAATAATTGTGTTTCAATCACCATCTCCAACGAAGTCAGAATCGGTGATTTATTATTTTAAATCCGATCTCGGGAAGCGTTATTGTTAATCCGAAGATTGAACATATTTCGTCTTGCCCGGGGTTGGAGAGAACAACCTCAGGGGATGTAAAACTTAAATCGAGATTTTCTAATGAGTGCCGTCGCTTGCCCAGACAGGTGATTGAAAGCTGCGTCCGTGTCCACAGCTTTGCGCCGTTCCGCTAAGCCCGGCCCGCCGGGTGTAAGTGGGCCCCTCCACGCCGCGGCCGGCGCCCCCGCGCACGCACGTAGCGAGCCGCTTTATTTCGCCTAAGCGCGGACCGCTTATTGACTGTTTACCGACGCTTTCGCCAGAGGGCCGGAGGAATATTTGCACTGTCGAATTAAATTGATAACGAGTGCGCCGGTTATCCATTTTAGCGCATAAGCAATTTATTTAACATATTATATAAATCACGTAAATATTTAAAACTAGCCGTACGCACGTGAAAAATCGCGGGACATGATAATTGCAGGATTTTGAAGCTGAATAGAAAAACATTTATTTTTTAAATTGACTTTATTCGCTTAAGGGGAAGCGCGAAAAAAGGCAATTTTTGTGAATTTTTTATAAGGAAACCTATACGCAGTATTACTTTTATTAGGTATTGGTATTACTTTTACATTAAAGTACATACTATTATAAATATATAAAAAAAAAATATTAAAAAATATTCAACATTGGCCGAAAATTTTTGGGTTTTGTCGACTGCCGAAAAAAAAGTCCTCCGCGGTGACGACTGTAATCATCAGAATAATAAAAAAAAAGATTATCAAAATTGATGCTATAACTTAGTCTTTTTTCCTGAAAATATAGATTTTTGTCAAAATGGCGGGCGTTTGAAGTTAAAATTGCGTTTTTTAGGGAAAAATTCTGGTTCATTATGCCGATAACAAAAACTATGTCACTTAAAAGAAATCTTACGACAAAGACTAGATAATTGAGTAAAGAATAATCACTAGAAATTTCAAGTTCGGTTCAGTGGTTTCCAAGATATTTTGGTCACAGATTTTCAAAACATGGTTTCAACTAAAACGTGTTTGAAAATTGAGCAATGAATAAATCGTGAAATTTTTCAACTTACATAAAATCATTGATTCCAGGTCCATAATATAAGTCCTCCACCTTGCTTAAAATTCCTGCGTGTGGCGCGGCGCGTAATCAACAAAGGGATGCAAAGATGAGATACACTTATACCAATCCCTCATGTTACGCAGCCATGAGATGCAACGGGCTTCTTTTACCACTTATTTCTCCCTGAATGATGAGTTGGTTTAGACTATATTTTGGTCCTCTCTTACTAGAGTTTGGTTTATTGTCTGCAATACTTCTCGGTATTTTTATATACGTCGGAGGACTTTAACATTTGTCATTCTATCCACCCAGGAAACTTTCAGTATGCGTCTATAGAACCATATCTCAAAAGCCTTGACTTTGTATATTAGTTCTTGGATTAGTGTCCATGCCTCCATAGTAAAATGGCAAAAATATAACACCGAACCAAATGCATTCTAAGTTGGAGGCATAGGTCACGGTTAGAAAATAACGATCTCATTCTGAGAAATGCACTTCTTGCCATTTCTATTCGTGCTTTTACTTCTTGAAATGGATCCCATTTCTCTTTCCCCCATGCATCTAAGTATGTACTTATTTTGCGTGACTCTTTCTATTGCTTCATTTTTGATGGATATATTTGGTATCGGAAGTGATCTTTTTGACATTATTTTTTTTGTTAATCATTATTTGAGCAAATTGGTAGCATTAATGAAGGACATTTTTAGATAAAGAATTATGATATGTATTTTGATTAAAAATCTGAATAATATTATTTTAATTCATACATATTTGATAATTACGAGATGCATATTTTATTTCCATTTATTTCATTATTTTATCATTTGAAATTCTAGTTTAAAAGTACTGACCTCATGTCACTGATCTAAGTCAATTCTTATTATTTATTTTTATTAGGTACAACATTATTACAAATTGAGTTATACTTAGTACCTTTCCATTTAAAAGCATTGCTCTTGTGTTCAGACGAGGTACTTTGCTTACACATAATACATATAATTATTTTACATTATATGTATGGGATGAAGTACCTAGTGAAGTGCAATATATTTGATTTTGAGGGTAATGGTGTTGTGACGTTTACCTACCGTTGGGGGGGGTATTTGGGGTGAAGCTTTTTTTTGGAAGAAGTTTGAATCGAAGTTTAAAAGAGAAGGCTTTAAGAAAAGTTTTAAAAGCGATTTTACTTTAAGTTTATTTATTAAAAGTCTAATATATTATTTGAGATCTGCTTTTGCAAGCTCAAAGCTATGTTTAAAATTTATTTACGTGATTGAATTAAGTTTACGTTTAGTCTAACATATAATTTGGCCAGTAATCGTCTAGTGATAGTAATTTAGGACTCCTCGTTGTGACGCGGTTACTCAGTACTTTAGTAGCGTAGCAGAAGAAATGCCATTGTATTCATACGAGGTGAAACTAACCTAACATTATTAACGCGCAACTTGAGCCGGACTCAAAACGACGATCGATTGAACAGACTAACAAAATCGCCTTTCTTGGTGGGCGCATCCGTCATTTCCTCGCATCCGGTAGCGGCGTCGCGAACATAAATATGTTTACGTAGATTTTTCGCCTAGAACGATGCCGCCTGGTTACCGATGTCTCATATTAGCACCTGTGGACGGATCCCACGGCTGAGTGCGAGGTCACGATTACGATGGAATATTCAGATAGATAAATACCACGTGCGAAATACAGCCTAGGGCGCTCTGAGTATAACTTGGTATCCGCATAATACAACCGACGGTACATAATGGGAACTTAGCGCTAATATTGCGCAACAACACGCAATACCTATTTTTTTTACGTATTTTTTTGAATGCAATAGTATACTGGATCTGCCGGTCATCCAGATTAGATAAATCACGGTCGATTAATACACGGTTATACTTATTAAACACACACAATATTCGAAATGCAAATTAACGGCTGGGTTCTCCAGAATACATACATACAATGCTTACAACTGGCGCGTTCGGTGGTCTTCGGCTCGATTTATCTGTTCATGGTATATAGTGGAAAGAGTAAACATATATTCATAACAACTAGGCGCAACAGAGGCTCGGGGAGGTTCTGTCTGATATTTACTTGACTACAACCCGTGATTCTAAATCAAAATTTTCGATTCTTTCATAAGTCATATTTTATAAGAGTCAAGTTGATTCTGATTTTACTTTTACGTAGATTTTAGGTTACCCCCCTCTTAGGGGGGGGATACAGCCCCAACGACAACGCTGTACCCGGTAGCTACCACCTGTGTAATTAATAGCTTCCCATGCTAAGCTGCAGACCAAGATCAAGCCGAGACTCTATTGCTCTTGCTGGAATCCTCCGAAGTCCTCGCTTCCCGGCGACAAACATATCAGGAAGAAATCCCGCGTCTGATATTAAGGTTTGTATATTGTCCCGCGGGGCAGTCAAATTAACTGGTGTATAATGATGAGGATCCCACGTTGCGGCTACATGAGCCGGATTATTATGATGTTTACTGCTGATTAAAGGGCTGAATGAACTAACTGGGTGACTGGAAAAGACTCTTCCTTGAGCGCGTCAGTCAGAGCCATGTTAGCATCGCCAATTATAGTTGATGTGATTGATCCCACGGTGTAGTCTTATTGACTAGAGATATTAAATGATGGTATTTCAGCATGATTATTACAGTTGATTGTGTAATTCCTGATATGTTTCTCGCTGGCCGGGAAGGGAGAATCCCGAAGGTCTCTGTATACAGCAAGTTAGAAAAGTGGTGAATGATGAGTATGATGGTGTTAGTAATGCCATCGCGCTCCAGAATGCGGTCCCGATCATAAAAGTTGATTGTTAAACTGCTGACAGATCTCGTTCATTAAAGCGGTCCCGAGCATAAGTATTGATTGTCGAACTGCTACCTGCATCTTATAATTTTTCGTTCATGAGGAACGTCCTATCTCGTCCTTGAGTACGGAGTTATTACATTCACATACATTCATAACCAGAGCCCGAGCTCGTCGCACCAAGGGGACTGAAAAGACGTGAGAGGTTCTTCCCCCTGGATCTTTGAGGGTCGCCGCTCCAGGACCTTCTGACTATCCTGTAATTCTTGGCTTTAAAACCCTGTCTTAACCGGGTAGATACAGTTAAGATAATCATACCTAGTCCCAAATCCAAGATGTCTCCCACTCTAAACAGTCTCCATGGCCGAGAACGCGCGCTCCGACAATCGACCGTGTCTTATGTATGGTTGCTTATGGCACGCGAGAAAACCTAACTTCATCTTTTTCCACAATCGAAATTCAGCCTCCCAAGATCACGGGGCGTGAAAGACGTACGGCTCCTCGCCTCCCGACCATGAAGAGACGAACTCCCCCATTCGGTTCTCGTTCATTATCCCATTTATAATCCCCGCGTGCCTAACCTTAAGAGTCTAGCGCCGGTAATAAGATCTCATTATGCTACGTTGGAAGTTAATATTGC
Source organism: Agrypnia vestita (assembly GCA_016648135.1). Classification (NCBI taxonomy): domain Eukaryota; kingdom Metazoa; phylum Arthropoda; class Insecta; order Trichoptera; family Phryganeidae; genus Agrypnia; species Agrypnia vestita. The sequence goes on from JADDOH010024331.1 coordinate 188,322, forward strand.
ACAACCGGACGAAATGACTATTTCCCGCGATCCTATTCAATTTGTAAAACGCAATAATATGTATTTATATATGTTAGTAAAACGTTTGAAATGCAGAATGCACGTATAATGACCTCGCTTCTATCCTAAAGATAATTAAGAAATAATCCCGACGTCACGTCCCGACAAGTACCAACTTGTTACCGCGTCCGTTACCGTCGAACTCTGAACCCACGTAATGAAATGAATAATGATTATGTGACAATGACAAATTATGTAGCACGAACATTCCATTTGATACACATAAGAAAATAAAGAATAAATAATATTAAAGGTTCTTATCTTATTTCTGTAGTTGGTCTGCTTCTGAGATGGCATCCTGATCCGAAGTCATATAACGGGTCCTCTCCAAAATTAAACAATTACCAGCGCCTGTGCAGCCCGTCATTTTCCTTCTATCGAGAATGCTGCTCGTTAGTACACAATTCCGCGATCCTTAGCTGAAGACCGGACTGTATCTAAATTAATTATTTCTATACAATATATACAATTCGAAATACGTATTTATAAGAACTTGATAGGAACAATTCGTGTTTAAAACGATTGCCCAATGATACGCAATACAAACATGTAACGAGTCCAATAACCACACATCCATGTTTTAATAAAATAAATATAAAATCCAGATGCATTATTAAAATATATTATTTGGAGGAAATTTCTCGTACGATCTGAATTTATATCACACTGACAATCGTGATATCAAAAACACATAATTACCCCGATCTCGATTATTCCCAAAATAATACAAATCATTTAGAAATCCGTGTATTCAATCGCCAGTATAGATAACATAACATTACTTTGCATAAAGATACATCCGCCCTGAAGAATCTCTCGTACATACCGAACCAAAATCGCGACATTAAATATACACAATTATTCTGAATTTCAAGTCCCACAAAACAAACACCCTTCGTCAGTAAAATATTCCATTTTAAAACCTTTATATCTTTGGTAATATATGAATATCAAGTTTAAATGATTGTCCATATGGACCGCGACGCATTTAAATATTTCGTAAGCGTTATGCAATAATTCACCCGCTGGATTTATCACAGCCGCAAAATTACGATTTCTTGTATATTAAATCTGATGCGCGCCTAGTAATAATTATCCCTAGGCCCAAAATACGTAGCGAAACAATCCACAACATGTATCAATATTTTTTACCATCCAGAAAGTTCTAAATTGAATACACGAAAAGGCAATAGAAATTAATAATATTGGAAATGCTTAGCTGTATCTTCGAGTGTTACCGCCTCTCTGCCTCACTGATGGTATTTCGGTCCTCTCTCCACAAGGGCCTCCGGCCGACGTTGATGCTGAAGAAAAAGGGCCGTTCCTCGAATTTGTATGGCTTATACAGTCAAAATTTCTCGCCATTTTTGACTCCAACCTACGTGTAAAGTCCACCATCTCAGAACGCTCCTCATTGGCCAGATCCGTTCCGCGGACAACCGTCTTTGGTTGGCTCACTTCGCCAAAATAAAATAACATAAAGCCTGCGTTACACGCCCGCGTGCAGAAATAATAAAGGCTCGCCCGCACCTACTTATCCGGCAAATATTTAATTATAGAGTATTTATGAATTGTGGTGCTTCTCCTTATCATGAGCTTTTAGCAGATAGATATTTTCGTATAATTTTTCAGCAATGTCTATTTGAATAGGCCAATATTGCTACAGTGTCTAGTTGTGTTTATTGAGATGTTATCTTAATTTGTTTATGAATTGTTTTGTATCTAGAATATTTTTTTATTTCATTTGGGAAATCGTTAAAAAAATTTATGCCTGAGTAAAGAAAATTTTGTTAATTTTTTTTGTTATATATATATATGCTCACAAAAGAATATACTAGAAATCTAGAAAGTATTTTTTATGACCATTTCATCAAAAAAATTTAATTGTAAAATTACTGCCTTGTTGTGGGAAGGTAATTATTTGAATTATGTCCGATCTATGTAAGTAGGTAATTATTTAAATTGTTTTCGATGTTTTAAGGAAGGTACTTAGCCACTTGAATAATGGGCGATGCATAGATATAGGTATGTAATTATTAAAATTTTGTCCCGTGTACAAATTTTGCGCCCGGATTTTAAACAATAGTTTAATGATTAAATATTCCGCGTATTACTAGTAATATCAATGTAAAAATATTAATTCGCTTAATCAAAAAACTCCATTATTACACCAAAAAGAAAAGATTAATCAAAGCAGTGGTTTCCCTAGATTTGCGTCCATGCGATTTATTGTTGTTACCAGACATAAAAAAAATTCTTGGCGGAAAGCGTTCACGTTAAACGAGAAAATGATTCCCGAAACAGAGGACTATTTTGCCGAGTTCGATAAATCATATTTTTGGATGGCTAGACTAAGGTATCGAGCTGAAAGGAGACATTTGATGAGAAATAACTAAGAAATATATAAAAAATAATCATACAGAAGACGAAACAAAGGATGTAAATCTAAATTAAATTCATTTAATCTTGAATACGTGCACTTAATATAACCTACATTCACTAAAATCTGATTTAATGTTTTTATTTATTTATTTTATATTTTATGACACATGGATACACACGTTTTAGATTGCAAATTAATAATTACAAAATCATGTACCACTAATATGCATCACACAGTATCGAAAAAATATTTCAAAACTTATATATTACTAATTTGTATATTATTTACAGACCACGTGGATGGTGAATCTATATGAAAATGTGTTAGGATGAATTTTAATGTATGTAGGTTTAAGAGATGGACTTGTCATGTTATTTTATACCTCCATATGTTTTATCTCCCGCTGTTCATTATGAAATTGTCAATAGTTCTCTTTATAAAATAAATACATCGTACGGTATCTATACCACTTACATTAAACCCTTTCTTCTTTAGATATTCACCCCCTATCCTACCCCTAAACCACTTCGGTAAAACCACTCACCCCACCTCCCGTCTGGAAGCTCCGTCGCAATCGTAAAAAAGAACAATATTCTTACGTCATCCCGGGCGCTACTGCCATCTAGCGATGGTGGCTAGAGCGTATTTAGCATATTTATGATTAATCGTCTCGTCTCTTCTTCCTTCGTTCCTTTCATTTTTTTTATCAATTCTTTTTAACCGGGTGAATGGATTTATGAAAATCTGCGATTCTTATTTAACACTCCTACAACTAACATTTATAATTAAAAAAAATCAATTTCTTCTGAAAAACAACAAAATAATTTTGTGGTGATATAATTAATAAAAATGAACTTTGTTTTCACCACTTTTGTATTGAAAAATATCAACATGTTTCAGATCCCATGGCTCCTTCGTCAGGATACAATTGTATACTAACAAATTAAATTAAAAAATAGAAGTACAGACAATCTTAATATAAAAAATATATAATTTTTCCATATTTTGATTGTCTATACTTCGATTTTTGAATTTAATTTGTTAATATACAATTATATCCTGACGAAGGGGCCATGGGCTCTGAAACATGTTGATATTTTTCAATACAAAAGTAGTGAAAAGAAAACCAACTTCATTTTTATTAATCATAGTAAAAAAATATTTTGCTTAATATTCCACTATAAAAAATATAGAGGTATTATTACCAGATGCGAAATCTATGTAAAATCAATTGTCATGATGACATTCATAATCACGTATAATAAACTTACCCATTTGAAAATTGTATTTGAATATGAATATATTTGTAAAACTAAGTGGGAATAATAATAAATAACATATGGTAAAATAGACATACTTTCAAAATATAGACACCGAAAAAAGTAAACAAATTAAAAATAAATTAAATTGAAATGATCTCCTAATATTGGGAACATATTCGTTATAATAACCCTAATCTATGTACTCTCAAAAGATAATTTACTGGATGGATAATGGATGGATAATGGCTGGAGCGATAATTCCACACGTAATATAAATAATTGACGGTTTATTTTGATTGTGTTATGTGCTATATGCTACGCGATACAATAATCCATCAATAAACCTTTCTTTATGTTATTTCTTGACAAAATCAAATAATCTTATAGGATCAAAAAAAAGTGTAAATGCCCTTAAATGGATTCGCGTTGTATAAATGCATTTTATAGAAAGCAATCAAATTATTTCAACTATCCGGCACAAGTGTATGACGCATAATGGTCCATGTAATCTGTCGCCAGGTGGCGTCGTAGGGCGTCGACCTTTGGTAACGAAATTTATCGGATGCGTGTCATTTTAGGAATAGATCTGATTCGGTATTTGCTTGTTGCTTGTTATGTAAGGTTGTACATGCACTGATAGACTACTTCCATTTTTTTGATAATAAATTTGGTACTTTTCATAATTAAATAATTTTTAATATGTTTTTTAATTTTTTTTAAGAGAACTTAAGGACAAAATCAAATTATACACGAACTTAAACTACTAAAACTGACGGATCTACCGATTAATATACAATAATAAACAAAAAGTCTATTAAAAAGTAAGTAATCATTAGTAGAAGGGAAAAATCTGTAAAAATGATATAAACTGAAATTAAAAATAATGTATGCAAAAAATATACAATCAATATTCTCTTTGCGTAAACACTATTCATGATCGCACAGCGGATCGTTGACCAAGAGGTCAATTGATTTTTTTATTTAATACTAGCTGTAACCCGCGTACTCTTACAAGTTGGTTCCTGTGTAAGTCTTTATTAATTTAAAAAATAAGTTTTTATAAAATAATTTACGGACGTTACACGAAGTTACCGAGACAGGCAGATATACGGATGGACGGACAAACAGACGGACAGACAACGAAATTATTATAATTGGGTTTATATACAGTTTCATAACATTTATTTGCAAATTAAAACTATAAAGATACATACGTAAATGTTAAAGTGAATAATATATAATATGTAATGTAATGTATGTATGATCTATTTCCTTCTCCTAATTTTAATTAATTTTATTATTAGCAGACATTTTCTTTTCTGGTTTTCATAGCCGTTCAGAATCTTCTGTGCGTAGTTTTCTGGTATATTCTGCCGTGTATATGCGATCTCTCTGGCCGACGTTTCGGATCCTATTGCAGGATCCATCACTAAGACCTGATGACAGACCCTCCAATGGGATCCTAAACACACATATACACGGCAAAATATCCCAGAAAACTATACACAGAACATGTTTTTCACCGTCCATAATATCATCATCATTTCCATTATCTACGAGTACGAAAGGATGACTTTATTTTTTTTATATTACTGCTTAACTATTACAGCCCAAGGTTCGACTATTTTCCGCACGCAGAAAATATAATTCTCCACGATAAATTTATGCAAATATTTCTCACTATTACAATAAAGCTTAATTGTAAGGCGAGCCATCGTGGTTTAAAAGCTTCTATTTTTCCATTTCAGTTCCCATTTTTAATTTCTTTCTTAATCCAGCTCGCTCTCCGCCGCCGTAAAAACATCTTCTGAATAAACAAGACGAAAAGACACGGCTCACTATGCAAACGATCCGCGGGACATTTTTAATTTAAAAAGCTTTAATTTTAAGAGCCTTCGATTAACTACCAAGGAATGGGCGCCAACCAGGGATTAAAGCTCCGTGTATAAATATTCGTTAAGATCGGTACCCACCGCGCGAAGCGACCGTTGAAAATCGCCAACAAAATCAAACAACCTCGTCGAAGACAGCAAAGCATAAATATTACAATTATTTAAGATGTATACCAACAGAAAAACCCTTTGAGGAATGTTGGATTCATGACTGAATTTTTCACTGCGATCTGACGCGGTTTAAAGCTCGCTTTTCCCGTCTTGTGAAATCAAGATGGCGACCGTGGATATTAGGTTTTTAATTTAAGGAAACCCTGTTATTATTGTGGCTGTTGATTTAGAGGATGAGACCTAATGTAAGAAGGGACAGATACGTGACTTGCAGCGAGAAATGCTAGAAAGGACATTGCAGGAGTCGGCCCCTGGCAAAGAAGAAAATTATGTGTTAAATTTGTGTATAACTTAAAAGCTATTGAAACTTATTATAATGAACCCACATTCTTAATACTACACTACAACAGTGCATTTCAGTCATTTATCTGATATTAATTAATAAATTTAAAAATTCTTTGGTGTAGGTATATATATTTTTAAAATTACAAATATATTTAATAAAATCTATTGTTTTTCAAAAGGGAAAACTTTTGCAAAGATTTAAAAATATTGAAAATAAATTAAGATCACACAAAGAAAAATCTATCTAATCGGTAGATTCTAGTAGAATTTCCAGTAAAAAGTAGAAACTTCTTCCAGTATACGTGGCAGAATTTCACGTATAAACGTTTTCTGTGTGAAAAATAGATTTCTCATTTAGAAATCATTTGTATGTTCGTAGTTTTGAAAACCATTCAAAAAAATCATTTAAAGATTAAATGTGATAACGATGTCATCTATTCTGTTAAATAGTGACAAAGTTTTTATAAATTATGATAATTAGGCTTATAAAAGGAAACTCCTATATATAATACTTCGTTAAACTAATAAAAATACAATTATAAAAATGATTACATAACTGCATTATTAAGTAAGTGAGTTTTTCACAACCTTTCCATATATGTGCAAATATGATTAGATTAGAGCTAATTTTAGAAGAAAGGGAACTGACACATGTCAAACTGACTCATTACATAATTAAATATGTCATATTGAATCATTTCATGTTACTTAATGTGTACAAGTACTTATTTATTGATTATAAAACCAAGAAAAATTATATTTTAATTGCATGTATCGTATATTAATATACATTTAATTTCAGTAATAATGTACATAGGTATATATATCATCGATTTCCGTATTAAACAAATTAAGTAACCTAACTTCACTATTAAGTAATCGTTATCGATATAAATAGATTATTTTTCTTATTCCCACTTGATAATTTTAATAAAATTATATTTTTATTTAATTAAAAAACTTTAAAATTCAGTAAAAATAATTTAATTATAGTTATCAACGCAGGTATTGACATATAACTATAAATAAGAGCGAAAATAAAGGAAAATAAAATATTCTTTGTTTCCTATTAGTTAGTGTTCAATTAACTATATATATTATACTGATCGAAGAGGCACTTTTCTCGTATCAAAGCGATCTGGAAGGTTTTATACCCTGGGGTGGTAGAAGGCTTTGAAGAGGGTGGCAAATTGGGATGACGGGGTGGAGGAGGGGATGGGGCTCCCGTCAAAGATGGCCGCTCCTGATAAAGAGAGATGAGTATTTGGATGTTCCGGTATCGATCTTGAATCTAAATTCATATTATGTAGGAAGAGTCCGTGGTGAGATTTGTCGTCCACTTAGTGTAGCAGACATTTGAAATTTAGATTTATTAGCATTGCAATGTTCTGCTTGAACTAACCCCAGCTCTTCCCGGAACGAATTCCGGAAATAGACGATTTATCGACAAAGAAGTCTTCCGGGAATAAATATATATATTTTCTTCAATAAATGCAAAATGACTTTGTGGTGATTAATATATGATGTGGTAGTATTAATATCATTAATAAACCACTAATTTGTTGAAATGAATACCTATACATTGTATCCTTTTGAAGAGACCATCGGTCTTGAAAAATGTTGATATTTCAACAAATTAGTGGTTTGTATAAAATATAATCTTGTTATTTATAAAAGTATAGCTGTTTATATTATTAAAATTACTTATTATAATTTAATGTTCTAGTGCTCCTTACGTGGCATTGCGCGAGTACAGATTTACTGACGTCCACGGAGGTAGAGCAGGGTGACTTTATATACCTCAGGGACCTTGAGTGAAACAGAGCAAAATTTAGAATGGTTCAATATAATAGGGGTAGAGAAGGGAGACAGAGGGAGAGTGCGTATGAACCCAAATAGTAAAATTTGGTTTTGATTGATCGATCAAAGAATAGTTTTGTGTAGAGGACAGACACATATATCTTGTATGTCGCTAATATAAATACTGGATCATTAAAATATATGAAAGGTTTTCAGATTTGGAATATATATTTGACTTTCAATAATTTGATAATGTGTTTTTTATTTTATTACGATGGAATTGGTGAACATTGGGCCATCTTATAAAAAGACTTCCATACACCTTTTCAATATAAATAGCTTCGTCTCTGTGAGACTTCTATAATTTATCTTAATAATTGCAAATATTTAGTTATCATTCTAATATACTAAAACAAGAAACTTTTTTTTTGGGAATACCTCGTACTTGAAAAAATACTTAATGTAATAATTTTAATGTCCAGAAATATCTTAGAAAGTGTGTTAGAGGCTGCCTTGAGATTGCATTACTGGATATGTATACGCTGAAGTATGAGAGGTCGAATGCCATTAAGACAGACAGAGTCTGAAAAAAGGACGTCGGAACAAGCAAGGCCCAGGATCGCAAAAAGCGGAGGCAAGCCGATTAAAGGACTAATATGCTAGATATTTAGTTAGCACAAAATACAAGGTATAATCTGAGAGGAGAAAGTTACCTAAGGTGGCCCTGCCAGGGCCCATAGCGGGCTATTACGTCATCGATAATGATGATGATTAGATATTTTATGATAATTTTTAAAATGTGTAAATATATTTCTAACGAAACTAATAAAGTTTTGTGTTTAAATGTTAAGAATAAATGAGAAAAAATGCATACATTCATACAAAAAAATATAATTATCATTACTGGATTAATTTAACTGTAACTGGTTGCGGATATTTTATACGAACCGTATGTTTTTCCGAGAAGCGATTCTCGACGTTTGTTGAATTCTTATTCAACGTCATCAAGAGGACGACCTTTAACCGCGGAGGTAGAGGGCGGGCTGATTACTGCCTTCGAGGGCGTAAATTATATGCCCTTTGTTGAGGAGTATTCACTTCTTCTACAATAGAGGTTGCCAGTGTGGAATATGTACTAGTTACGTCGGCGGTCTTTACTTTACTGGTTTGACTGCTTTACTTTACTGGATTAATTATTCATATATTTATACATAAGTTATTGATTTCACAACCTCTTATCAAGGGTGTGTTTTATATCGAATTTTGTTTTCATTTTTAGTGAAGGTAATAAATTCGGTGTTCATATTATAATGGGGTCGTAACGATAATGTTAACAGTAAATAATATAACAGTTTTATAAATACGACACCCTGTATCGCTACCACAAGTTCACAGTGTGGAGACATACGTATGTGTAGGTACCGTAGATAAGTTATAAAAAGTCTCCTTCCATTGGATAGTCTCCTCGAAGCGGATCTCGTGAAGGTCCGCCTACGAGCCGCGGTGTGTAAGCCCCGCAGCCTTAACTGCCGCCCACCGCCCGCCGCCCGCCGCCCGCCGCGCCCCGCCCTGCCGCCCTGCCGCCCTGGGGCAGCAAGGGCCAGGATGAATTCTTTCAGTTTTTATAGCTATTTTCTTACAGGTGATTTTACAAATTTCTTAAAATAGATTTGCGCCACCAAAATGTAATACAGGCGAATTATACTTAACTTACTGTTGGAAATGCGAGTTAACCAAATCCTATAAATTCAATAAATTAATCAATATAAATATATATTAGGTAGGTCCTTACATACGAAATTGGCGTTTTGCCGTACTGGCAAATTCGATCTCAAATATCTTCTGTTTGGTTAGGAATTCCAAATCCAAATTTATACAGCTATTTACTCATATATTTGTGTTTTGAAAATTATAATTCATTTGTTTTTTCCTCAATTGTTTTTTTCTTTGCGTCACTCAGTTTACAAAATGAAAAACTTGAAATATCGCGTTATTTACGAGTACGAGTTCCACCGTGGCACCAGTGCTGCAGAAACGGCTCGAAGGATTAATGATGTGTATGGCGACGGTGCCGCAAAAGAAAACACAGTGCGTTTTTGGTTCCAACGTTTTCTTTCTGGAAATTTCGACCTGCAGAACAAGCCCTGTGGACGGCCGGAGACCAAAGTTGATAATGAAGAATTGAAGGCTATTGTGGAAACGGATCCATCGCAAACCACACCCGAGTTAGCTGCAGGCTGCGGTGTTAGTGATAAAACTGTTTTAATCCACTTGAAGCAAATTGGTAAGGTGAAAAAGCTTGAAAGGTGGGTACCTCACGAATTGAGTGAAGCAAATCAACAAACACGCGTTGACTGCTGCGTTGCATTACTCAACCGGCACAATAATGAAGGGATTTTAAATCGAATCATTACCTGTGATGAAAAGTGGATCCTGTACAATAATCGGAAGCGCTCATCGCAATGGCTGAACCCTGCCGAACCAGCCAAACCATGCCCCAAGCTAAAATTGACTCCAAAAAAGTTACTTGTGAGCGTTTGGTGGACTAGTGCTGGTGTCGTTCACTACAGCTTTCTTAAATCTGGCCAGACAATTACGGCAGATGTCTATTGTCAGCAACTGCAAACCATGATGGAAAAGCTAGCTGCTAAACAACCGAGGCCGGTTAATCGCTCTAGGCTACTGCTGCTTCATGATAACGCTAGCAAACACCGCATGCACAATCACGCGGCTACCAAATTAGAGGAGCTTCATTGGAATGTCTAAGACATCCACCGTACTCTCCGGACCTTGCCCCAACAGATTACCATTTTTTTCGAAATTTGGATAACTTCTTGCAAAGGAAAAAATTCAACTCCGATGGGGCAGTCCAAACCGCCTTCAAAGATTTTATTGATTCCCGTCTGAATGGTTTTTTTAGTAAAGGAATCGATGAACTACCTTTGAGATGGCAAAAGTGCATATATAGCAATGGTACATACTTTGATTAAATAAATATATTATAATAAAAAAAAATCGCTTTAGTTCCTCCATAATAAACGGCCAATTTCAATATTTAAGGACCTAATATATAAATATATAATATATATATATATATATATATAATATTATAATATAATATAAAGAAACCCGTGTTTCCCTCAAAGTTTTCTCCACAACCACCCACCGGTGGTTACGGTGGTGGATAGCCCATGGTTTCACATTTTAGATGTGAAACTAAGGGCTATCCATCTAAAATATGCAAGTTTGGTGGGGATGGCTGTACGTGGGTGGGAGTGGGTGACGAAAATGTACATTGTTTTGTTATGGGAAGGCCGAAGATGCTTCAGATTGTTCCAAAAGAGGCGCGCCGACTGTGTCGGTAAGTCTAGAAGGTTCCGGAAAAACCTGCTCTAGAAAGTTCTGGAAGGAGATGGTTCTAGAAAATTCCCGAAAGTTCTATAAGGTTCTAAACTGAGTGGCGGAATGTGTCGGTGTGTCTAGAAGGTTCCTGTACATTCGGTAAATTTTTTGAAAGTTCTGAAAGGAGAATGGTCTAGAAGGTTCGCGAAAGTTCTATGACGATCCAAACAGTGTACTAAAAATCTACGCCTGCGAAGCCGCGCGGACACAGCTAGTTTAACTAATAAAGGATCGCGTTGACCGACGCTTACGCACGGTTACCAGATATGGATGCTATCCGAACGAACACGCTCTAGAGTCCAAGCGGCCGAAATGAATTACTTGAGAGGAGTGGCAGGGGTTACGAAATGAGATCGAATAAGAAACTCGACGATCCGAGACGATGTAAACATTGAACCACTGCTACTCTTCATAGAAAAATCGCAACTGAGGTGGCTTGGGCGCGTACTAAGAATGTCTGATGACCGAATTCCCAGGAAAATACTGAGTGCGATTCCTAAGGATAGACATCCAATGGGCCGCCCCACAGTTTGGCGAAGCAACTCCAGAAACTGTGTGAGGAAAGGATGGGACTACAATGGATGGAGGCCGCACTGTCAGCGCAAGACAGGGACGAATGGAGGCGCCCTGTCGATGCAATGGGTCCCCGACCCGAATAGGACAATGGGAAGAATATGAGATGAGATGAGAATAAAGGATCGTTCAGATTGTTGGGGCATGTACATAAAACTTGCAGGTGAAGTGAAACCTTTTATAGTTTACACTTATGAAGACACTAATTATAAAATATTCAAATGAAGAAAACACTTTGTGGCTTGACATTATATAAAAATTTAAAATAAAATTAAATACTTAGTTTTAAACCACTTATTACTATAATATTCGTCAACTAATTTCGGTATGACGTTATTTTCCATATAATGTTCATTTTCCTATGTAAATTTATATACTTAGATTAGTCTATATTATATTGTCCTGATGAAGGTTGAGACCAACCGAAACCAACGGTTGTTGGTCTTGTGGTTAGGACACTCGCCTCGTGATCCAATGGTCGTGGGTTCGAATCCAGCCCAGACTAGGAAGTTAGTCCTATTTTCATAGCACAAGCGTTTAGCTTAGTTTGAAAATAGTAAGAATATTGATGTGACACGTATTCCGTGTTCGCATCTCTATTTATTTAAAAAATAAATATATATATAAAGTAATAAATAGTTTAAAACTAAGTATTAAATTTAATTTTAAATTTTAATTCATTAATCATAGCTTAATAGAGTTCAAAATGCTGTCGCAGTTCAAATTCATTTAATGATAAAACGATAATTATTTATGAAGTAAGTAAACTTTCCAAGCCAATTTTATCCAGATATATTTTTGTTATTTCTATAATTGTCAGATTTTTAATAATGTCGTTTTTCTTATACTAAAATATTATCACATTACTTCATTATTTATTTTATTATTAAATATTTCAATATTAAACGATCAATATTATTTTTGAATTTATAAATTTTAAATAATAAATATGTGTAAAGTACATTATTTATTTGCCAGAACTGAAAAAAAATTATGGGCACATCCTTGAAAAAGTCAGGGCTTCCAGTCCGCATGCTTGATCCGGTCACGTAATGAAAAATGACGAAAGCCTTCGGGCTGAGAGGCTCTGCCGGCTTCAGGCCATGCCAGTGTAGTAAGACCTCTCCCAACCCCCGCGAGGGAAGTCGACAAGTTTAACCGATAGCTTTACTCTGATTGGTGAAAATATTTCTCCAAATAAATGCTGAACCTCAGCGTTTCGAGGACGTCGTTACGCTTGAAAAAAATGGAGATCACCACAATTAGCATACTTAAAAAAAACGAGCAAGCCTTGCAGTAGTCGCATATGATGTGTAGAATTTGACATCTCACAATTAAAAATATCAATTAACATCAAAATTTAAAAAAGTCAACACCTATATATTGATTAATTAGTAAATAAAAGTAAAGAAAATGTATGTGCATTTATTAATTATTGAATTTTGCCGCACTAGGTAGGTACTGTATATCTACACACGCATTTTGTTTAGAAATGTGTTTGGTCAATTAATTTTTTTTATTTATTTTCATAGATGGCGGTAGTGTGCCGCCATACATATTGTATGAAAAATTTGAATAAATATTAAAAAATAATCACAAAAATTACATAAAATTCGAAAATTCAAATCCTTAAGGGTAGTTAAGCCAAAATACAAGAAAGTTACAACATCCAAACGCTTGACACCAGCCATGTAGCATATTTATACAAAATTAGAAGCGATAGCTATTGGAAATGTGCGTCTTCGCTGCGATGGCACTTGCTGGACATTAATTTATTTGTAAACGAAGATTTTTTTTCCATCGCGCTCGCTTATTTTCTTATTTCCTGTTACGCATTTCCGTCCGTTTTCATGAAATTGAGAATTAGACTTAGAGTTAGATGGTAGTGTAATTTAACATAAATAAACTAAAATATTTTTGTATGTGTACTTATAATATAAAAAAGTAACAAAGCTAAGCAACTGTTTTCCTATCGTACTTAACAACACTATAAAAAAGTTTTTGGTGAAACTTTGTGGTATTACACGATTATTTTGTAAAATCAATAATTTGTTTTATTTCATTATATTTTAGTGTATTTTAGTATAGTATATTTAGTATATTTTAGTATATTTTAGTATATTTTAGTATATTTTAGTATATAGTAGTAGATTGGAAGACGTTCCTAAAAACTGAACCTACTAAACTAAAAAAAAACTGAACTAAATAATTAGTGGAATAAACTACAGTATTTCAACTCCTGCAAAATACAATACAAAATTGCTAATGTTGCTATTGAATCGTAGTGAACGACATCAAGAATAATGCTGTTTCTATCACATTTATCTATATCGAATTGTATAGCTATCCTCTTCATTATATGTATTAACTTTTTTAAGTGTTTGAACAGAATTATTTCTTAGAATCGTGCAGAAATACAAAAACCTTAAAAAATTCTTAAAATTATAAAGCATCTCTTTTCAATAGTTTTTATATAAATACAATTTGTTGAATGTAAAATATTTAAATTGATCATGCTCTCATAAAGGAAAAACGTCTTACAAAATTATAATTGTACAACTAAAAAACAAGTGTTTTTATTTCTATGTGTGTGGTGTCTCATAGAGACGAAGCTATTTTTTATATGTGAAATTAGAGATAGAAATTTTTTTGAGTGTTCCCAGGGCTTACGACCTAACGTACGGCTGGATTAAGTGATCACTTTTCACAATATAAATCTACCACACCCATCAAATTTTTGGATGTTGTACATATCGTCACGTTGCATGCCCCGTTCCGTATTTAATTTTATTGCCGCTCCCTGTAATTTGAAAATTTGTCATTCCCATAATCTTGTACATATGTCACCGTTGGTTTTCAGATACCTATATTTTTTATTAAAGTTTTTAGCTAACTACACCGCGAGTGTAGAACGCCACATTTTTCTGTTCTGACACACAAATCTCGCCTTATCCACATTTAGACATCTTCTCATGCAAGCTCGTTAATTGAAGCTTCTAACATGAGCATCTTTCAGTGTCTGATAATAGCAAGTTTTCCGCAGCTGTATTTGTTATCTGGTGCCAAATATTTTCATGACACAACCATCCATTTTTTTAAATACTATTCGCTTTAATAAAACAAGCATTAAATTATTCCTTCATTTGTTCTTTTTGTCTTTTGATTGTCTATCTAAATATGTCGAAAAAATCCATTCAAATGATGTAAACCTCAAAATTAATAAATTAAATATCGGAAGATTTCTTTGAGATGCCTTACAAACCATTCACTGCCTTAATTTCTGGAAGGCATCGGCGCTCAACTTTATATCTCGAGTTGAAAAAGCGTCACGGGCTTAATTGGGAAGACTTTATAGATTCATCCCGGACTTAAAATTTGAATTTGGAATAAGGCATTCTAAAGGAAATTTTTGATGGCTCAAACCGTCATTAATGAAGGTTTAACAGCGGAAGTTCAACCATTACTTTACTATAATATCGTGAAAGAGATCATGATACAACATTTTATTGATACGATCGCGACCATATTGGTTGAATTTTTGTGAAGCTCTTAGTTAAAGATATAAACCTTAAATGTGATTTGTTTATGAATAATTTTCAATAACAAACATTAATAAATAACAGTTAATGATGTATGATAAAAATATTTGGTACCTTTATAAACACTAATTATTTAAATTTCGTGGAAGTTTATTAAATATTTTCGGTATAACATATTTAAATTTAACAATGAATTTTAGAAATTAGTCATCATTTATTTATTTTTTTAAAAACTATCAACTTTCTATTTACATTGAATTCCTGTAATGCACGATAGATGATGGCAGGATTAATAATTATCCTGATTACATTATAATTGTTATAAGAAAGCTGTGTGTTAACAGAGATAATTTTGTCTTAGGAAAGATGGTAAATGCCGGTAAGTATTGATTTGTTCAAACATCTCTAGACGATATCATTAATTGGCATAGAAGATTCTGTGGTGGACCATGTTTTTTTTTAAAAATAGACTGTAGTTCGTTCTACACACATAACCGAGTATTATTTTTGTCAGGAGTGTAATAATTTATTTAGTTGATATTAGAGCTTGCACATTTCGAAGCTATAATTGTGATAAAAATCAAACTTTGTTGTATAATCTTGTTTAAAAAATAACGATTTCTTTTCAGGTATAATTGCTTTCCTTCAAGACTAACATGGGCACTAAAAACATTCATACATTTTACAAAACAGATTTTCTGTATAATAAGAAACAAAAAATGCCCCATCACTCAATAAAATTTCTAGAGAACAATTAAACCAATATTTCAAAAGAATCTCCATATTAATTTCCGAATAAATATTCATCAGTATTGCTCCAGAAGCAATTATATTTTAAGCCTTAAAAAATGTCTTGTTTGCGAAGCTAACTCGAAGATTCATTTCCTTTCTCCTCCCCGGGAAAGCCACCAGAAGAAAAAAACAAACTGTTTTTTTTTCCACCAATGTTTAAGTTGTGCATGGTGGGGTCGGCGGTGGGACAGGGAGGCCGCGGGTGGAGGCTTTGTGTCCCAACCTTGTAATCCCACTCAAATGAATCGTCCCCAAACTGAGTACACCTTTAAGTAATAAAAGAATAAAAGAGTTTGTGAGCTTTGCCATTTAAAATTTCCTCGTTGAACTGAGAAAAGTGGCCGCAACCTGCGCATAAATAATATGTTATTTACTATTAAAATATATATATATATATAAATATATATATATATATTTATTGTATATTATATAAGATTGGTAACACCCACATTAGGCCCCCGCTCCCTCACCTTCGTAGATTCCTGATCGTTTTGTAGGCAGTTAGTGTATGTTAATCTTTGACAAGATTAACACGTATGTGATAAATATTGGTGAAAGGTTAACAGTACTATGGTTGTGGTGTATAGTGTTGTGAACCTAGTAGTGTAGTGTTGGTCCTCACGAGGAGACGGGTACGTCTCGACACCGGTAGGCCTAAAATCTAGAAGTGGTTTATACTAATTTAACTACGCTCTGTTATGTTATTTTACTCTTTATCACTCACTCACAATATTACCAAGATGTGAGGTACACAATAAGTGAGGTCATCTTAGTAATATTTTTGGTAATTTAATGATCATTTATTTATCTGTTCCTTTTTCATTATGTTTATAAACTTACGTTACTTTGTTATTCTATCTTATTAAGGCGATCAAATTTCACAATATTTTCACATATGCATCTTTTCTTGCGTTTTATCACATTTTTGTACAGAAATATATCATTTTAACATTTATTCATCAGGTTAAATATATTTTAAATACGAATATCTTATTAAAATGTCACAAACTAAATTAAATAATTGATTACCAAACCGATGCTTTAAAAATGAAGAAAATTGCTCCTCTTTGTGGGCCTTTTGTGACTAAATGGCCTCGTGAGATGTCTTTTTTCAAAAATATTACGAAGTAAATGATTATCCTAAATTTATTATAATTATTGCAAAATCTGTTACTTTATTTACTTACAATTTATGTTCTAAAAAACACTGTTTTTTATTTTTTGCGTGTTTTTATTAAATAATTATATAATTCAGTTTGTCACTTTAACAAGATATCCGCATTTAAAATATATGTAATCTGGTGAATAAATTTTAAAATGAAATATTTCCAAACAAAAATGTGATAAAAAACGCTAGAGAAGGTACGAGAAAAATTGTGAAATTTTCTCACCCTGCCGGATGATCGCCATAACTAAAAAATCTACAAATAAGCCGGTCTCATGGATTAGTGCGTTTTTCTTTTGTAAAAAAAATATGATATTTACGTAATGTGTGTTATATGTGTTATAATTATCAATAATTTAAATAAAAAAACTCTTATTCACTTTATTTATATTTAGAATGTATACTTAGATGTTATTTGAATAGTTGCAAACTAAAAATACATTTTCTCTTATACATAAGGTCATGCAACATCTTGGTGCTTGAAATAATACAAAGCACACGATAATATATTTTCACAAGTATAAATAAAAATTTATAATATAATTTATAATTTTTCAGTACACTATTTATTATGTATAAATGTTGATTTGTTTTAATGTAATTTTGTTTTTTTTTAAATGGACTACCGCTAAAAATAATAAGTTTTCTATTGAATTGATTGTACTGGAAAAAAGAAATACGTGTCCTTTCAAATGACGCGAGCCGCCCCCGTTTTTAAGAAGTGGAAAAATAATGATTTAATCCTACTTTTTCGTTGTCGGGCATATAAAAATATCTCCAGCCCTCCGAACGGGCTCCTGATTGGCTGGGGCCCGCCAGGGGGGCGGGGGTGGCAAAAGAAATGATTTTAATCTTTGCTTTGTAAAGGTGATTAAAAGGGATTAAAGGTTTGGAAGTATGGCGGGTATTTTAGTAGCATCCTCTTTTCTTCATTACGGTCTCGGGGAGGGGTGAGGTTCCGGGGGTGTCTTGGGGTAGGAGTGAAGAAGTACCGCTAAGAACGAAATGAATAGGTGGGGATGAACTTTTTAATAATTAACTCAGTCACGGGGTTTTAATTTCTTTTGATTTATATCTGAGCTTTCAGTTTTCTTTGAAAGTGTCGATATATTAACAGGGTATTATAAACATATTTTTATGTCATTAATGAAATAAGTATACATCGTTTTGAAGCAGCGTTCTTAAAATTACATTTTTCGTTACTTGATTAAATTATTTGATTCTTTATACATATTATTTATTTATTATTAATTTATAAGGGATCAAATTAACATACACAAATTATTTTACATTATTTTTAGCGAAATTTAATATAAATTAATTTTTAATTAATATTAATAAATATTAAAAAATTTATAAATAACTTAATTATACGTGGTATATCCATTTTTTGATAATGGCCTTGCAAGCCGAAACAGCTGTCACACTAAAAATTGTTAACCCGTAGAAATTAATAATAATATTTAATAAAATTTAATTTATTTTAAATTTCACTAATAATAATATTTATTAAAATTTAATTTATTTTAAATTTCAATAATTATAATTATTAAAATTTAATTTATTTTAAATTTCGCTATAAATAAATATGGAGTTCTACAAATTAAACACAAAGACCATAAATAATTTTTTTGCTATTGCCACTCACCTAGCCCTTGAGCACATTCCTGAGTATCAATAGTTTTGTGGCAGATATATTAGGTCTTTACATATGAAATTGAGGTTTAGTATGGGAGGAACATAAAGCCGATTTTTTTTATTATAATATATTTATTTAATCAAAGTATGTACCATTGCTATCTATGCACTTATGCCATCTCATAGGTAGTTCATCGATCCCTTTACTAAAAAAACCATTCGGACGGGAATCAATAAAATCTTTGAAGGCGGTTTGAACTGCCCCATCGGAGTTGAATTTTTTCCTTTGCAAGAAGTTATCCAAATTTCGAAAAAAATGGTAATCTGTTGGGGCAAGGTCCGGAGAGTACGGTGAATGTCTTAGACATTCCAATTGAAGCTCCTCTAATTTGGTAGCCGTCTGTTGTGCAGTGTGTGGTCTAGCGTTATCATGAAGCAGCAGTGGCCTAGAGCGATTAACCAGCCTCGGTTGTTTAGCAGCTAGCTTGTCCATCATGGTTTGCAGGTGCTGACAATAGACATCTGCCGTAATCGTCTGGCCAGATTTAAGAAAGCTGTAGTGAACGACACCAGCACTAGTCCACCAAACGCTCACAAGTATCTTTTTTGGAGTCAATTTTCGCTTGGGGCATGGTTTGGCTGGTTCGGCAGGGTTCAGCCTATGCGATGAGCGCTTCCGATTATCGTACAGGATCCACTTTTTATCACAGGTAATGATTCGATTTAAAATCCCTTCATTATTGTGCCGCTTGAGTAATGCAACGCAGCAACGCGGGCGTTGTTGATTTGCTTCACTCCAATTCGTGAGGT
>JADDOH010024332.1:0-75032 GCA_016648135.1 Agrypnia vestita
CCTTGATACATTTAATAATAATTTAGTATAGCTCCTGGTCCGGCACCAGAGTTAGACATCCAATGGGGTGTGTGTTGAATATATAAGGCGAAGCAAATCTATAATACAAATCATTCCATTGCAAATCAATGTAAATCATATTCTTTTCACGGCTAACGATGTAAGATGACCCTAATGTGGGTCCTACTAAATAATGAAGGTTAGTAAGTAGCAAACCGTCGCGTTCAAAATACACTATATTGGATTATCAAATATTTCATTATTCTTATATGTGAGCGCGCGCGATTGAGCGACAGGATGCAACCGGTCGACTTCAACCATATGATGTAGCGATACAGTTGTTAAAAATTAAATATTCAATACAGAAATATTACTACTACTAAAATTCAACATTTCATATGAAATAATGTTCTATACTATCAGAAATTGTTCTATACGATAAATTAACTAAAAATACGTATTAACTGAAATAATTATTCTGTGAAAATTGCGCTTTTGAATGCAATATTAACTAAAAATATTAACTAACATCTTGGGTTCGCACGAAATTGATAATACCTAATGTCCTTTGCATTTACTAAGTGTTTTACCTAAATAACCACAGCTATTCCATCCTGTCCGTCAGGGACGAAACATAAAACACAGTTATATTCCTAAAAGTGCTACCTCTTACGCGACAAAAATACCTATTGCAGTCGGGCTATGAATATGAACTATTTCCGCCTCATAATGGCGCCTGGAACCAATACTAAAAACCTCACTAGAAATAATAAATGCGACTAAATCTCGATAAATACAATATATACTATTCGTAATACGTCGTTGAATTGGCACATGATTCGTCTAATGGATGAAGGACCCCGTTGTGTATCGTAATAACTTCAAATTCTTTTATAGGAGCAGTGTGGAAACAATTGCATAATATTACGTAATAAAAACATCTAACGAACCTAATAATCTATACATTTATGTTACAATAAAATACGTTCACTAGAAAGAATTCGTGTATTAGAAATAAAACATTTTCGATTGGAGACAAACCAGTAAAATCGTTCGAACGGCGCAAAGGGAAAAATTCACACATTAAATAACATTGAAATTAATAATCATAAACACTTTGTATTAGCAAATTCTTACCTTGAATGGTGTCGTCTTAGACGTGTATGAACCTGTTCATATTAATTGCGTGAGAAAATAATACATATATTTGCTATTTACGAAATACGACATTTTTGAAGCGAAACTTCTTTATAAATAAGTAGATAAGGTCTCGGGGATGGTTTGTTCGAAAGGATTCTACAACAGCCCGTGAGTTTATATGAAATAATAGTTTCTTTGAATGCTAAATTTTGGTTTTTTAAACCCTCAGCATCTCTGCTGAGAGGGGTTGAGGCTCCGCGCCCGCCTAAACCCGGTGACCAACTTCCTAAGTGACTAAATGGCCCCCCTTGTTCCTCCGGAACTTACTGCATCCCGAGACTCTATCTCTTCTTTACGAGATGTGATCCTGTGACGCCCTCTTTTAGGCTTATAATTGAGAAGGCCGTACTCTTTTGGTACGAGTTTCTGATGATGTGTGTTGTCTTGAGGCGCCTTTCTTTTAGGCCGGTGTTTGAAGAATCATGTACTCTTTTGGTACGAATTGATGACGACATTAGCCTCCTTTGCGGGCATAGTCAGCGATGTTACAAATTATTGTGCAATCTCATTATGCCTTTTCAGAGCGGCGTCCCACGATTCTGCATCTTGCAACATTTACTTTGGACAAATGTTAGAGTGTTAGTAACATATTTATAATATCCCAGCTATTCCATATGAGTGAATGATTTTTATATTTATTCTGGCCCTGTCTTTCTTACAGAGGACGAAATAGAAGTTAACGTTTTCTATCAAGGTTTTACAGCATTCAAGCATGGAAATCCTTCCAAAGACAAAGGGAACCTTTTTGTTGGTTTAAGTAGTTTGCGCCAGATGAGGTTAGGTGGTCGGTTTATTGACGACCCCGAGCAACAAGGAGGACCCCGCCTTTAAGGGGCCCTGCAGGGGCTTGTGCGGGTTCCACGCCCAAGTGCCGGCAATCATCCACCCCTCAGCCAGCTAGGCTAACACAAACCAGATATCCCCAATCTTTAGTTAGATCTCCCCATTCTGTCCTTTACTCGTCATTCTGAAGCCACTTATTAAGCTGAATATACCGAGGTACTCGATTCATAAAGAGTTAGTTGTAGACCGAGTGTAATGATTGCGCAATACCTACGCAATACAGTAATTATTATAATGCTACTAAGTAATTCATATATAAATCCGTGTATTCAATTTTAGTACAAATAGTATGAAAATCCCCATACTTTAAAATATATTCGTTCGGAAGAATTTCTCGTACGATTTGGATTGATATCTGGTTATGCAATACATAACGCGTCGACAATATTATGAATCTATTAAGCACTGCTTATAGAGCTCCGTAAAATCAATTGTTAATACAAATGGTATGAAAATCCCCATGCATCAAAATATATTCGTTTGGGAGATATTCCCGTACGAATTGAGCCAAGATCACACAAGAAATCGTGATATTAATTAAACATTATTGCTCCGATTTTAAATCTTCCCAAAATAAATACATTTCAATAGTGAAAATAATTAATCGATAGATAATATAAATGTGTTCCTTAGCTGTTACACAGTGGCGGTATGATCCTCTCTGGTACTGATGAATGGTAGATTCCTCCATACGTCCGGGCAGCAACTCCGTCCGCAAATGCTGTTCTGGAACTCAGGGCTCCGTCGGTAGTCTGTCGGGCAGCGCTCCCGCTCGCAAGTCTGGTCTCGAACTGAAGGGGGCTGAGTATATCGTGTTCGCTCCTTTTATAGTAACGATTTCACCATACCTCTGAAATCCACGCTAGTGCAGTGACTCATCCTATGCGCGATGACCTCACCGCCGGCGCTCGCCATTGGCCGGATTCAGCCATCAGGACGGTCGCCTCCGGCTCAACCCGTCGAAGGCAAAGCGCGCCTGTGATTGGTCCGTTTCGTTAAAATAACAGTAAAGCACCCGCTACACACGAGACTTGCTGTTCCGATTCATAAATAATAAAGGCTCGTTCGCACCTACTCACAAGGTCGAGTCTATTAGGATTGGCAAACGATATTAATTTAACACAGAATTATATCTATGGTATAATAAAGATCTAAGAAATATTACTTGTATAGCTGAATATTCAATATTTTGTTAGCCTCTTGTAATACATAGAATCTTAAGAAGAAATATATCAGGCTTTTACTTTTAAACGATTCAAACCAGAAGAAATATATTTTTGATGTCCATACTTGGCTTTTTTGAATATTATTATTTTAAGATTTTCTAAATTTATTAAATCTATCTCTATGTCGACCATCACAATGCTACACAAGATACTCAGTAGAGCTGTGATTTTTCTTACTTTATCTATACTAATATATAAAGAGGTAAAGTTTGTAATTGCACATAGGAGGTTTTCTCCGAAAATGCGATTTTAAAAATTCTTTTACTAATATTTAAAATAGATTTTTAGGGTGGACATAGGCTATATATTATTCCGTTAAAATAAAAGGGCTTTATGTGGTGAACTATTTTACAACTAAAATCGACGAAAAAATGGTCGAGCGATACGTTTTTTACAAACGCCCATTTAAGCCGCCATACGATAAATCGTAAGCCCTGTAATCATCCAATAGACTTCCGTACTTATTTTCCCATATATATAGCTTCGTCTCTATGCGACATCAAAAATATATCGTGATTATTTTTTTTTTTCATTTACTATTTCAAATGGTGATTGGGTTTATTAGTTTGTTTTTCTTCCGGTAACATTACTGTTTCTGTTACATTAACTTCGACATTAAGATCGCATTAAGACCGCGCATCTCCGACGACGGTCGACTCATTAAACTGCAATTGACCCCAGAAAATCTATTTTCTTCCCAAACGCCCGGCCGAGTATGCCTGGAAAGTGAAAAATAAGTCACAAGGATAAGATTAATGTCCCGGTTTTGGAGATTAAATTACGCCGTTCGAAATTCTCAGAAGCGTACTTCGCCTTCCACAAAAAGCGTGCAATCTAATAAGCGTATTTGCCAAATTTATTGAAATATTCCACAAAACCAATATAAAAAGGAAAGAAGGATCATGCAGTGTTATGATCGTGTTTTTTCTACCGGGGAGGTGGAATAAGATATAATAAGGAAACTTGGGAAAACCCCCTAAAATTATATTTTAACCCAAAGCGTGGGCTATTGAATTCTTATCGGTTTATTTTTATATTATTAGTATTTCTGTCGGTGATAATACGCTTTCAAAATGAATGGGAGATTAAGGCTTCGATTCTAGCCTCAAGGAAGATCGGCAAATTATTCACTGTTATCATATCACAGACGCCTGACTCAGATTACAAAATAATATTTATTATTAGAAATTTTAAATTTGAGTGTAATATTTTAATTTGAAGTAAATTAAACTTTTTAAAACATACACGTTTGGCTATTTTTGTCACTTTTATAGTTGCGAGAGGATCAGTCCCTCTCATTATCAGGTATAATAAATAACTAACCTAAATACAGAATAATGTCAACCAATTCGAGTAGGCTAGCGGGTCGCGTAGTAGGAAGGAATTTTTTGGTCATTGGAGGGAACAAATTTAGGATCGGAGACGTGCTGCGGAATGTAGTGTTATTCATAAGTGTTATCTCAGAATTAAAGTTCTTTAGGATTTTGACGGTTTCCAAACTATGATAACATTATCGATTCCTTACGAGAAACTGAGTGGATTAGTTGTAATTTATTATTAACAAAAGAATGGTGGGTATTAATTATGTGGTTCGCGAATTCCGAGAAGTTGATGTTATTTAAACAAAGGCGATATTATTTTATATTTTTATTCAGGTTTCTTGTGGTTTGGCCAATGTATTTGCTGTCACAATCTCTTTTAGTCATTTCGTATATTTCACTTTTTCTAATAAATAAATTTTAGTTTTTGAATAAAGAAGAATTTTACCGCTCTTGTTATTAGTATAAAACGCGGGAAACGGAAATATTTGTTTTGGAAATTTATGTTTTTTTTTATATTTATATATTTTCTGACTGTTTTCAGTGGAGTTAGATTTATGCCCTGAGTATGAATATGTTTTCATATTTTTATTGGTTTTCAATTTTTGGATTTTATTAAAAAACGAGAATTTATTTCCTTTGTTATTTGCGATTTGTCGTATAATTTTTTTAGTATAGATTGTCGTATTGCACCACAAGACAACTGCCATATCGATCAATAATATTGCACATAATATGTTCATAATAATTAACTTTTATCATTATTTTCTCTACAACCCCTGATGGGTATTGGTCTCCCCAAAATGTTCCCCTATTGATCCCTGTCAGGAGCCTTTTATTTCGATTACTGGATTTCTTAGAAAGATAATGACTTGCTTAATGGTCTGGTTGTTAAGACTTGCCTTATGGCCTAGCAGTCGAGAGTTCGATTCTCATTCCAGACCAAGTATTTAGCTTAGTGAGAAAAATCTTCTTCTTCTTACACTAGCTGAAGGCCACTAGGGCCTGTTTGTGTAAAGTTTGCCCCCTCTTATGATGTGGACTCGCAGCTACCTTTCCATCTTTCGAAAGGTCTTCCAAGCATCTTTCTTCCTTCTGGTTCATAATGTAGGGTAAGGTGTGGTAATCTTTGGGAGTCCATTCTTTCCACATGGTCTCTCCAATACTATGTCTTTGTCTCCCCAGCTGACAACATTTTGGATATCACACATTTTTCTTTGTACTGTGAGCGGTAAAAATTGTAATAATATTAATTAACATTTTCCGGTTATGCAACTATGTTTTTATAATGTATGTATTCATTTATTGAGCATAATTTCGCTCGACCTTAGTTAATTATGGTAAATTAAAAATACATGTACCATGTCAAGACTTTTCGGAATATTTTTAATCGTAATTTAATATACATTCTTGATATACTCGATAAGTTAATTCTATTTATAAAATATATATAAAAAGACAGTATGTCAAAGGTACTGTAAATATTTGCGCAGGTACAATGTTGTATCATATTTTATTTTTGTTTGTTTCTCCGCATGAAGTTATTTATGATCCCGATATTGCACCCGGTTGCGTATATAAATATTGTACGTGACTACGTAGGTATTGTATTGACTTTGATTGGTCGGGTTATTTATAATTCAGTACCATAGATATCTTTGGGGGATTGACTTAATTATTATTTTTCTTATGTTTGCCGTTTCAGCAAAAATGTAATGTAAGACTTACTTGCCATTATTTGTGTTGATTTTTTTGTAGAATGGAAGATTAGAAATATTACTACAATTACTTGTAGACATGTACATCAGGGGTTCTGAAGCTTTTTGACGACGATGAGTACTTTTAATTATAAGAAAAATTACGGAGCACCAAAACCAAGGAGTCATTCGACAGAAATGCTACATTTACAGCCAAAAGCCTTTTTATTAAAAAATTTTCCCCGTAGATATTTTATATTTTTTCCGATTCCTTGGAGTCTACGATACTTTTAGTACTCTACAGCTTTAGTAGCTTTAACACTTTATAGAAAATAGTAATTTTTTTAGATTCCTTAGAGTCTGCGATAGAGATGGAAGGTTCATGAACGAACTGTTCTTTGAGAACAGTTCATTTTACTGAACGAACGAATAATATAGTTCACTTTAGTGAAATACTACTGTTCATGAGTTCAGTAGTTGGAAATAAAATCGTTCATCCCCAAATCTATTTGCACCTAGTGAAAATTTAATGGTGGTTAAATGACGAAATCCTTGGAAACTGAAAACACCTTAATTATATTGTATATTTTGACACGATACCACAATTTGAAAAATTGGACGATTTTGATGACAGACGTCAAAAATCGTGCGCACGCTCATGTCGCCAGCTATAATCCAAGTGGTTACAACCAGCCCTCACTCGGTCCGATTATCTTACGTTTAAAATTGCTTAAAGTTTATATTGTTGTCACGGAATGGCAAGCAGAAAGTATAACGCACTATCCGAATCCCTTGTAACATGTCACAACACTAACGCAGAATCGAGAACGGTCTACAATTATCTACAATCGTCGGGAAACATCTACAAACGACTTGAACATCCTAGACGCGGCGAGAACCTTCTTCTAAATACTATGATAATTTAGAAAGTTCGAAACGTGTTTCCACAGTTCGTCCGGTGCGAAGTCGGCCGCGACCCGCGAGCCGCGAGGCGACGGCCAGGATGGCCAGTCGTGAGATAATCGAAGCGATAAATATAGCGAAATAATCGAGCTGACTACCTACGTGACGAAATAAGCCAGAACGACTTGTGTGTGCGATAATTGAATAGTCTGCGAGCGATAAGTAAGGGTTACGATAATAAAAGCGACAATTAAATGTTCATAGACGAAGTGATATATTGCGAAATATAAATTAAAGAATAGCATTAAGTTTAATTTGTGTTAAGTTAATTTGTGAATTGAATAATTAATTAATCATTAATTTATAAATCGCTAATTAATTTCCGGTGTTTTCATTCATTCTTCCCTAGCCGTGACACGTGTCATTTATATAAAATTAAGTGCTATAAAGCTAACTTCATTCTACTCTCATTTCACTCTTCTGTCTTCCTACCCTAATAATCCTCTCAGGGGTATTTGAATTTTCTTAAAA
The DNA here is from genome assembly GCA_016648135.1 of Agrypnia vestita. Taxonomy (NCBI): domain Eukaryota; kingdom Metazoa; phylum Arthropoda; class Insecta; order Trichoptera; family Phryganeidae; genus Agrypnia; species Agrypnia vestita. Next base: position 7,720 of record JADDOH010024332.1, read on the forward strand.
ACTTAATAAGATAATAAAAAAATGTGTCATAGAATTCTTGCAATAAAAAAATAGTAATATATTATGTTGCGCAATAACCTTCTTTTACCCACTCAGTTGACTCTATTTAACTTCAGAATTCGTGACATTTATTTTTTGCAACTTTCTTGTCAACTGTCTCCCAATTCATATAGGTTTCGGGGTCATACTTGTACTAATGTGTTGTTTGTTTGTCTACAGATTGGTTATTTTTCACAAAAATGAAATACGGGATTTATAACAGAAAAATATGTCATCAATTCTGTGGTGGTTGGGAAAACGAACTCAAGTCTGAGATTGAATTTTTTTTTATTAAATGTGATGTGATAACTACGTTAATATCTTTTAGATGCATTATTTAAAAATTATTTTCCGTGAGATTTTCATATTGGTGGTGCATTGACTGGGGTTTCTGCGCGTAATATTTTATAAAATAAAATAATGTCACGTGGTGTCATGCTAGGGAGGAATGAATGAAAACACTGGAAATTAATTAGCGATTGATTAATTAATTATTCAATGTACAAAGTCACCAAACACGAATTAATATTAACGTTATTCTTATAACTACAGTGTAATTTTATGTTAAAGGTCATACGATATGTTCACCTTTTGTATGCGCCTGGGTCCACTGCAGGCATGCCATTTCCGCGATCCTAGTGAGAAAATTTTCATTATGTGTTTCTCACAAACTTGAAGATTTTGAACAAACGCGATGAAATTTAACCTTCATTTTCACTGTTGCATGCGACTAGGTTCATTGCTGGCAATGCGACAAAAAAATTCAACATTTTTCTCGGTCCTAGTGAAAATATTTGCGTTATGTGCTTCTCACACACTTGAAGATTTTGACCAAACGCGATTAAATTTTACCGTCGTTCTCACTGTTTGCATGCGCCTAGGCCCATTGCTGGCAATGCGACAAAAAAATTCAACATTTTTCTCGGTCCTAGTGAAAATATTTGCGTTATGTGTTTCTCAAGCACTTGAAAATTTTGATCGAACGCGATGAAATTAAACCGATATTTTCACTGTTTGCATGCGCCTAGGTCCACTGCTAGCAATGCGACAAAAAAATTCAACATTTTTCTTGGTCCTAGTGAAAAAATTTGCGTTATGTGTTTTTCACACACTTGACGATTTTGACCAAACGCTATGAAATTTAACTATCATTTTCACTGTTTCCACGCGCCTAGGTCCACTGCTGGAAATGCGACAAAAAATTCAACATTTTTTGGGGTCCTAGTGAGAAAATTTTCATTACGTGTTTCTCACATACTTGAAGATTTTGACCAAGCGCGATGAAATTTAACCGTCATTTTCACTGTCTGCAATCGCTTAGGTCCATTGCTGGCAATGTGACAAAAAAATTCAACATTTTTCTAGGTCCTAGTGAAAAAATTTGCGTTATGTGTTTCTCACACAATTGAAGATTTTGACTAAACGCGATAAAATTTAACCATCATTTTCACTGTTTGCATGTAACTTGGTCCATTACTGGAAATGCGACAAAAAAATTCAACATTTTTCTTGGTCCTAGTGAAAAAATTTGCGTTATGTGTTTTTCACACACTTGACGATTTTGACCAAACGCTATGAAATTTAACTATCATTTTCACTGTTTGCATGCGCCTAGGTCCACTGCTAGCAATGCGAACAAAAAATTCAACATTTTTTGCGGTCCTAGTGAGAAAATTTTCATTATATGTTTCTCACACACTTGAAGATTTTGAACGAACGCGATGAAATTTAACCATCATGTTTACTGTTGCATGCGCCTAGGTCCATTGCTGGCAACGTGACAAAAAGATCCAACATTTTTCTCGGTCCAAGTGAAAAAATTTACGTTATGTGTTTCTCACACACTCGAGGATTTTGATCGAACGCGATGAAATTTATCTGATATTTTCACTGTTTGCATGCGCCTAGGTCCACTGCTGGCAATGCGTTAAAAAATTCAACATTTTTCTCGGTCCTAGTGAAAAAATTTGCGTTATGGTTTTCTCACACACTTGAAAATTTTGATCGAACGCGATGAAATTTAACTGTCATTTTCACTGTTTGCATACGCCTTGGTCCACTGCTGGCAATGCGTTAAAAAAATTCAACATTTTTCTGTTTGCATGCGCCTAGGTCCACTGCTGGCAATGCGAACAAAATTGCACCATTTTTCGCGGTCCTAGTGAGAAACTTTTCATTATGTGTTTCATAATTTAGTTTATGGTCATTACTGTACTATAATCGTTTTTACCCATAGCAATATATCATTCTCAAATGAACACTTTATTATCGCCGGGTAATGCGTTTTTAACACTTGCTAGAATATTCCGTTCTCGCACGTATTATTTATCACTTGTTTATTTCGCCAATTAGGTACTTTGCTCGATTATTCTCTTTATTTATCTGTCACGCGGCTCGCGCGTACTTTGCACTGAATCCACCTGTCAAACGCGGCGGCCTAGATCCGCGCTATTTATACCTAAAAACTGAATTTTCGAACCTTCTAGATTATTCAAGTATTTAGGAGAAGATTCTTAGCTTTTCCAGGTGTGTTAATGTAAATAGAATGATGTATTTAATTCCAGATTGCGGTAGTGTATTCCAGAATGTAGTAAAAGGTTCTAGAGGTGCAGATATCATTGTCATCATTGAGATATTACGAGGGATTCTGTGCATAATCTCTTTTACTATTTCGTTTCAATAACATTGTAAGTGAATAATAAATTCACAAAACGGATTCTTTTTTACTAGTTATTGTTGATTTTTTATATCCCATATTTTTAACTACATACATTTAAAAATGATGTTGTATAATTTATTATTACGTTTCGTTTTAGTTTCATCTTACTGAACCAATTTTTACATGTCTATACTTTCTTTCTTTACTGAAGTATCGATCAGATGCAGTTTTTTTTTTAATTGATGAATACGATAACCACACACTATAAAAATTTTGCGGCCCTCTTGGTCCATTGGGAATGACACTGGCTTCTCACGCCGAAGCTTTCGGGTTTAATTCTTGGTGAAGTCACACAAAAATCTTTATGATTTGATAATTTACCTACTCAAACCGTATTACTCAAATGATTTACTGAATCCAGGGTATTTTTATTGAGTACTGGAAATGAATAAAACACTCAGTGTCAAAAATAAAAATTTCATGTTAAGTATATAGATTAGTACCTACTGTATGCCTTAACTAATACATTTAACACTAAACTGAAGTCCCATCTATGTTAATTTTCTTGTTATTTGGGAATGCATATCGTTTAAGTATTAAATGCGCGTCATTTTTTTAAATAAGGCACTAAACGATATGAGTATTTTATAGTTTTATTATTATTATTATTATTATTATATAATAATAATATAATTAAAATGATTAACTTACGTGAGGTACCGGCGGCGGCGTGTTGTAATGTTGAAAACATTAAGGCGATCGTCTAGCAGAATGAGCGAATTTCACCATTTTTTCTCATATCTTCTCTTTCGTTTTTTATCACATTTTTGTAGGAACATATATAATTTTAAAAATTAATTCATCAGGTTACATATATTTTAAATACGAATATCTTATTAAAATGTCATAAACTAAATTAAATAATTGATTAATAAATTACCAAACTTTCGATGTTTTAAAAATGAAGAAAATTGCTCCACTTTGTGGGCCTTTTATGACTGAACGGCGTGTGAGATGTCTTTTTTATTCAATAATATTACAAAGTTAACGATTATCTTAAATTTGTTACAATTATAGAAAAATCTGTTAATACGTTTACATGCAATTTATGTTTTAAAAAATACTGTTTTTTAAATAATTTTTATTTTTTGTGAGTTTTTTTCGATCCTTTTAAAATAGTTTATACCTTTTTTTCTTTAATAAATTAAAGGAATAGATATTTTTATTTTAAAATTAATACAAAAAAAATCAAAAAATTATTTTCGATTTCAAATTTTAGCTATTTAATCAAGGCACTGCGTATTGCGTCATAAATACGTTGCGTCTTGATTAAATATCTAAAATCAGGAATATCGACAAAGATTTTGATTTTTTTTTTGTTTTTATTGTAAAATTATAATATCTATTCTTTTGACTATTGAAGTAAAAAAGTTGTCAACCATGTAAAAAGAGTTGAAAAAGACCCACAAAAAAATAAAATATTTTTAAAAAACAGTATTTTTTAAAACATAAATTGCATGTAAACGTATTAACAGATTTTTCTATAATTGTAATAATTTTAAGATAATCGTTAACTTTGTAATATTATTGAATAAAAAAGACATCTCACACGCCGTTCAGTCATAAAAGGCCCACAAAGTGGAGCAATTTTCTTCATTTTTAAAACATCGAAGGTTTGGTAATTTATTAATCAATTATTTAATTTAGTTTATGACATTTTAATAAGATATTCGTATTTAAAATATATGTAACCTGATGAATAAATTTTAAAATGAGATATTTCCATACAAAAATGTAATAAAAAACGCAAGAGAAGATATGAGAAAAAATGGTGAAATTTGCTCATTCTGCTAGACGATCGCCTTAATGAAAAGATGTGTAAAAAGCGAAAAAAACTATATTCGCCTTTTACCTTAAAATGAACATTCCGGCACTTATTTTTTATTCCTTTCCAGTATTCAATATATTGGCGTTTTTCTATACATTTCGTGAATGTTTCCTTCCTATCTTTGGTTTTCTTATTTTATGGTATAGAAAATGTGTTTTTATATTTTTTAGAAAAATTTATATGTTTTTAGGCAAATTTTATTTTCTCCCTTAGTGAACTTTTCTCCCTTTTCCTGTTTACCGCAAAATTTATGCCAGAAACAAATAAAATTGGCTCTGGTGCCAAGAAAAAATGTCTATCTGTCTCGAAAATAAACCATCCATGCTCTGCAGACAAGGGAGGGCAAATCTATCGCAATATCACACATCGACATACTTCTTGTATCGAAAAAAATATCAAATATCGTCGAGATTCCATCAATCGTCGTTCTCACGGAGTTACACAATTGGGATGTGATGAAACAACCACCCCTGTAGTAGGGAAGTTGTGTGGTCGTGTGTGATTGGAACAATATTGTCTTAGAGTCACCTGTGATGATTTTGTTAAATAACTTCGTACGGTATTTTCCATTTATATTCATATTTTTACATCCTTTCTTTTAACTCGTAGCGTCTGCTTGCTTGCTTGACGAAATTAACTTTGGATCGATTTTTTACCCTTTTCCCGTGATCAAGTCGAGCTGAAACTTTGCAAGCAGACTCGTGGTGACGATCAAAAAGATCTATTAAATTTTCGTTAAAAAAATTAATAATTATAGCGTAATTTTGATTTTTTAGAAATTTTAATAGTTTTTTCAAATTGGAATCATTACAAAAGTTTGATTACCAACGGCGGCCTGATAACGTCACGGAATATTTAAAATTTGAATTACTCCGTAGGTAGGTATAGTAGGTACTTCACTGCGAATTTCGAAAATTTATGACAATTGGTTCACAGATGACAGCACACTTCGGTTTTTTGGGAAGAAATCAAATAATAAAGTGATATTTTTAGAGATTTTTGACATAGATCTAGACATGTTTCATTTTCAGTCAATCAATTATTTAATTACATGACGGTAAACTTAATTTACAAAGAAAGGGAATAAAATATAAACTTGTTTTTTATGGATTGGTTTTTTTATTTGATTTCACAATATATGTGATGATCACAAATATTTTTTACCAGACGGAAGTTTTCACGAGCACAAATGTTTACTTGTTCCAGGGTGAGTTTATAAAACTCCACAATCACATGTGGATATAGAACAGTATTTTTTTATTCTCCTCGTCTTATAGGTATTAAAAAAAAGATTTTTTTAACGCAGTCATTTAATATAATAAAATAATTTGTAATGATAAAAATTTAAAAATGGCGGAGATATGAGCCGACATGATTTCTCTGCTACGCATTATCTTAAACACAAAATTAATTTTTTTCTTATTTAGAAGAGTAATATCTTGTGACGTGGGGAATATTTTTTTAATTTTTTGGATAACTCAAATTTTCCTGGAAATTCTTAACTTTTGAACATGACACCCAATCAAAAAAAATCCTACGTAACACTTGAAAATAACAATTGCAAATTTCAATGAAATTGGTTAAGTAGATCGGGAAATATCGTGTACCTACACCATTTTGAAAATTTCGAGAAAAGCGCAAAAGAAAAAAATACGACGTCAGCGACTTAAATTCGAATATTTTTTTTAATTGCCTTTAATCTGCGACTCCTGGACCATACATGAGGTATTGTTTTATTTTTGCTGTGATGTCCTCTGATTCATTTTGAACTGCCCATTTCAATTTCCTGGCCTCTTTAATCTCTGATGCCTCCACTATTAATTACTATTACGTTACTAATATCGGAATTTTTTAAGTAATTAAACGCTTCAAATATTGTTAAAAGTATAAACGATTTAATTAGCTAAAAAAAATTTTTTTTTTTGAAAATTTCAAGGTTGCATAACCCCTTCATACAGCATTATGAATGCATTATTAGCAACGTTATTTTAGTACGCACATAGATAAATTTAATGTTTCCTTATTTTTTTGAAAAGGGAATAAAATAATCTGAATCACTTTAATTTTTTTTTTTTTTTTTAATTCATAAATTTATTTTTATTTATTTCAAAAAATCCTTGTTAATAAATAAAGACACTTAATACTAATTTAACAATAAAATATAAGATAAAATTACACATTTTTTTGTTGTTGTTAAATTTGTGGATTATGCCACTCTACTAGGCTACGCCTGTCCCAGATTTGTGAGACGCGTTTCACATAACCTATGAATCAATAAAATATTAATCATATCTTAGTAATAATCATGACTCTGTCGATGTCCTTCATCTGCTGAAACTAGTAGGAGAAGAAAATATTTTTTATTAAAAAGTTGGAAAATATAAACCGTCACAAGATGTTAGACCAAACGAAGTTGCCAAAGTTGCTTACCAAAAGAAGTTGCGCGCTGTCAAATCCTCTCAAAATGTATCACTCGGTTATACTGACAACAACACTATGCAACACTCTGGAATGAAACCTTCTATATATAACAATCAATTAAATCTAATACGTGTAGACAGTACATGTAGGTTTTGTCAAATGTATGTCATTAATTGACTAATAAAGGATAAATAACAGACGTCTCATAGAGACAAAGCTAATTTATATATGATGAAAGTGGACGGAAGTTTCTTATGCGATGGCTCAGGGCTTACAACCCGTATGAGCTGGCTTAAGTGATCACTTTGCACAATGCAACGTTCACCAATTCCGTCGTAATAACATCTACACAAAAGGAAAAAATTTTGAAAGTTTTATATATATGTTCGAATGTGGTCTCTGCTAGAAATATTGTTAGTAAAAACTCCACTTTAAAAAATTAAATATAGAAGTAACATACTAGTTACGAAAGCTGTGTATACTAACTTGTTAATGAGAAAATATCAACAAATGTCTCTAGCGTAGCATACCATAGCCATCACGTATAAATTTGCTTCGTCTCTATGAGAGTTCTATAATTTATTCTTAATTAATTATTTATCCCTCTGGGAACAAAAACAGTAAATGTGTTCTTAGAACATACTTTCATGTATGGATAAATTGAAATGAAATGTACAATTCACGGCTACTACATTCTCAGTGAAAGGCTGTATGAACTAAACCGTTACCTGTATATTACAGGAACATTCTGGAACTGTGAGGAGGCTGAAGGGGCAGTGGGGAGACGTGTGCTTAATGGCCGTGGGAGCTGTCGCCCAGCAGGGCAGCATCACAGAGCCCAGATCTGTCTCAGGTAAAACTAATCTCCCCTCTGTCTCAGGTAAAACTAATCTCCGCTCTGCTATTTCTCATCTCTGCTGTTGCTTTAAGTCGAGGTAGTTGGGCAGAATACATCCAACCCAATGATTTATATGCGGGTTTGGAGAGCTCAATACCAGGGGCGTGCGGTGAGAACAAGACCCTAATTTAAACGTTTATTTGGAAAAAAATAGGGATATTGTGCCGTGTATATCTGACCTCTCTGGCCGACATTTCGGATGTAAAGAAATGGTAAAAGAGATTACGTACAAAATCCTTCGAAATACATTTATGACGACAATAATATGGACCTCTAGCACCTTCTACGGCACTCTCGTATTATCTACAACCTTTGAGAGATGCAGCCTAGAAGCTGGGAACCTTATTCTCAACACTTGCATAATCTAGGAGGTTCTAAAAACCAGCGTTTGGGTATAAATAGCGGGACGATGCCGAGGCGAGAGTTTTGTTTTGATATTTCGATCGGTGCAAAGTGAGCCGCGGATGACGACCGCTGTGGTCAGTCGTGGAATTTCGGGGCGACAGATATTGAACGAAATAATTCGAGCGAGTTCTTACCGATACTGGCAAAATAAATTAAATAAAGTGTTACCCAGCGATAATAAAGAGCTCATAGTCGAGTGATAAATTGCGAAGTAGTGTGATTTCAATATAAGTATTAAACATAATTAGTATTAAGTGACATTAATTAATTAAATACCAATTTGAAAATTGCTAATTAATTATCAGACCCCGTGACAATACTTTAACAAGAACAACCTCTCCTTGACTTCCCTACTATCGTAATTTTACAGCATTTAAAAATTTATCTAGTGCACGCCACTGGTGTGTGTGTATGTGTGTTTGTGTATATTTAGACAAACGTGTCTGCATTTTCCGAGACCTAATGCGACTATCGATCTTATGACCATGCTTCCGTTACGATTCCCAGCGGATTTATGGATCAATTGTTAATCAGAGTCTGTAAGGTACCCAACAAGACAGTCTATCAAGCGAGTAAGTGATGCTAGTAAACTAAGTAAACATATGGCGCCCAGGTCCGCAGTAGGCAACGAGGCAATTTCACTTAAACAGTGGCTGAATATAAATGTATGCCTAAATCAATCTATAAAGACAACATCAATATAATATTAGCGATCGGATAAATATCTGAGTGAAGAAAAATAAATATTTATAATCAAAAGATCGCACATTTATTTTACAAATCGACAACAAACTCAATTTAAATACCTAGTTTCGAATAGTCTCGCAAGTCACCATCAAATAATCATGTAACGAGATGCCTAAACGAAATTACGCTCACTATAAAAAATCGAGAACGGTCTACAAAAATCTAGGTTTATCTACAGCATTCGGGAAGCGTCTACAAACACCTGGAATTGCCTAGAAACAACGTGAAGCTTCTCCTTAACCCTAGATTTCTGTATACCGTTTTCGATGTTTCTATCCGAAGTGTTGTTCCAAGCAGGCGCGTGCAGTGAGAACAGGAAACGTGACTTTTATTTAAACATATATTTGGAAAAAAACGAAAAATTAAATATTTTTCTAAATATGCTAATTATTGTGATAAAAATATTGCGAGATACATCTCTTATTCCAGTTTCTTTCAAAATATATGTTAAGGAAAAAGTCCTGCTTCTTGTTCTCACTGCACGCCTCTGGTTCCAAGTGACATATTACCAGAGATTCAGACAGTGCGTAAATTCTTTTTAGCATCCCGTTACAATAATATTATCTCCTGTCCAATGGTGATGGCTTCTCACTGTTTTTCTTATATGTTTTTCTACTACGAGTATTTTCATAGCTACATGGCATTAGCGTAATCGCAAACACATAAATTTTGTGCATTGAATTTATATTGATAATTTTAATTAATTTGTCCCAGCATCATTAAAAAATCAGGTAATAAATAATATATTTGATGTCGCAACAATGATATATAGTATTAAAATTTACTGTGTATGATTCAAATTGAGCATGTTAATTTGGTGCAAGTCAATGAAACCCCGTTAATTAGATTCTCGTTGATTCGAAATTGACCTAATTCGAAATTATTCAAACCAAACCGAAATTGTCAATTTCATAGTTGGTCAACCCCTTTGTTCAATACACACCATAATTCGTAATTTGAAATAATTTAATAGTTTGCTGTCATATACCTACCTCTAAAATTCAAAATAACAAAGTTATACGTAATGCGTGTGGATTTTAACGTGTTAAAGAAATGTTTTCTTGGATTACGCGAAAAAACAATTTTTACTAATCACTAACAAAAATTTTCATATCTCCATTTTTTAATTTAAGATGCCTTTAATTTCTATTTTAAGATGTTTTACTGGAATCGAATCACTTAATTACTAGCGGAATACCTCAAAAATCAACAATATCTACAGATTTTTTTTAATCAGTTACGGGATTTTAAATTCCGCCCATTGTAGCTTCCTTCCTTCATCTTCCAGGATATCTGGAACGACATAACGTTCCAGAAGTTTACTTTGTGGAAATATATTTTAATAATTATGAATAAAAACACTCTTATGACTAAAACTAGTTATGAATAAATTAGTGGAGAAAAACAAAACATAGAGGTTTTATTCATAATCATAAGTATAAAGAGCTTAAGCCACCTCAAGGAGCCAACGTCGGCAATAACAGTTTTTATAGATTTAAAACATGAAAATATTTTTTGTATGACTTGGCAAATTAAATACATATTGTAAAAAGATGGTAAAAGAGATTACATATTGAATCCCTCGTAATATGTCGATGACAACAAAAATATCAAACTCTCTAGTACCTTCTAGGACACACTACCATACTATGGTATTACATTCGGGAAGCGTCCAGAAACATCTGGAATAATCACTAGAAAATAAAATATTGTTCTCGAGAATTCGAAAACCAGCGTTTCGCGTATGTAAAGCGGGACCGACTGCTGCTCAGATGTTTGTTTTGACATTTCTATCAGTGTGAAATAAGCCGCGGAATGGCGGCTGGTATATCCAGTCGTGAAATTAAGCGAAATAATGGAGCGAAGTATCTAAGTGGCGAAATAAAACTGCCAAAATGTTATCCAGCGATAATAAAGAGTTCACAGTTAAGGGATAAATTGAGAAATCGTTTGAATTCAAGAATATTGTATTAATTTATTTCGTTTTAAGTGACTTTGTCCGTTTAATAAATTATTAATCATTAATTAATAAATCGCTAATTAATTTCCAGTGTTTTCGTTTGTTTCCCTAAGCAACGATCCGTGACAATATTCTAATGATCTTTATTATAATTTTAAAAGATCATAAAAATCATAAATTTAAAAGAGCAAAATGGTAAAAAAAAAAGGCAATTAAAAGAGCGTGATAAGAGCAAAAACTGTCATATCTTTTAATCCCTTAAATATTTCTACATCTTAAGCCGTCTCTGATTGTATGCGGTAAGTACGAAGATCCCCGCCAGCTAGAGCATGTATTCCCTCGAGACTCTCTGTACACATCCTGGATCCGCAGCATCCGACGTACACGACAAATACATAAATCTAGACATTCTTTTTTATTCTGTTATATATAGGACCTGCTTTGATACGTGTAACCACGCACTGTCGGGTTAGCTTGAATTATGCAGACACATTTTATCAAGCCCACACAAGGGTGTGTTTTAATTGGCTTATGCAATCAGTGTTTCCCACCCTGTTAAGTATAAAAAACTTTGTACATGGAAATGAACTCTAGCTATCCATTTTTTTTAATTTATTAAATTTTATTGTAGGTATATAACAATATTCATTACATATCATATATTTGCATGACAGAATGAGAATATTAACACTCACCCACCTTTAATAACCAGAATTTAAATCTCGTTTTGAAAAGTGGGAGGCATTTTCATATCGTATATTTTATTTTATTTATTTATTTATACAGTAGATACATGTATTTTTTATAATAAATTGATTCTATATTATAAAATTTTTACAGACATCATACTCCCCATAATATGAGCCAAAGCTCGAGCTTGTGGGAGGAGTATTTACAAGATAAATTAAAGTATAAAAGAAGAACTAAAGAATAAAAGTATAAAAGGATTTAAAGTATTAAAGTATAAAGTATAAAAGAATAATTAAAGAAATAAAGTATAAAAGAGACATGTGGGCAATTCATCGTTGTCGAAAATTAAGGATTTGACTTCTTTCTTAAACTGTTCGTACTTTGGAATGTTCCTTTCTTGAAATTTGTTTTGCGACAACAATGTATTGTACCATTTAATTCCCAAGTATGTATAATGATATTGTGCCATGGTGGTTCTTAAAGATGGTATCTTTATTTGTCCCTTTGTTCTATGTCTACTACTTATACAGTCTAAGAGGTGAGATTTATTTATAAAATATTCTTTGTAAATTTGGCATAGGGAGTTTGTTTTGTATATTTTTGTGAGTAAAATTCTTGAAATACAGTAGGATAGTCATAAGGTTTTTTGAGAATCGTTTTAATAATTATTTTTTGCATTATGATTAATGGCTGTACGGTGGACTTATAAGCCCCACCCCACCCAATAATACCATATTGTAAGGGGACTGCACCAACGCGTAATACACCATTTTAATAGTACCTATTTTTGTTCAATATATTCCGTAGGTTATCAAGTTTTCTCAGTCGTTTCACGGTCAAATTGACATGGTCTTGTCATTTGACATGTTCGTCAATTGTAATTCCCAAATATTTAATATTGCATGTTACGTTATTTTTACAGTTTATATAACGAATCGTTATATTCAGATTTTTGGGAACTTCTTCTTGGAGTGTGAAGGGGATGAAAATTGTATTGATGAGATGATGGATGAGAATTGTAATGTTATGTATTATTAATGAATCAAACATTGTATTAGTCATTCTCTGTTTTTATGCTTCTTGTGTTTGAAATATTATTTAAATAACTGTTACACAGCTACAAAACTACACTAGCACTCAGGAATATACCCAAGGGCTAGTTGAGTGGCAATTTTTAATAAAAAATATAAGTGTCATAAATGTAAATTAAGATTCATAATAAATAATAATTATTAGAATGGTAAAAAAGGATATGAAGTAAGAAAAATAAAATCTCTCTAGAAACATTAGATTAAGATATAACAGTTAAGAAAGTATTATTATAACATTTAAATGTAGGTAGGTATATTATATTGATTGTTTTTTGTTGAGATTGATTTTGTGAGTAGATTTTTCAATTTAGATATGAAATTTTCATTGAAAGTATTGAAAAAATGATACTCCTTTGTCGGTGAAATGATGTTTGGCTATTGTCTCTAAAGAATAAGGCAAATCTTATATTACTCTTCAAAATTTGTAATAATAATTTCAACAGTCTAGATCAGCCGTACTCAACCTGCGGCTTGCCAAGCTTTTAATGCGGCCCGAAACACATTTATTATCAGGAATGTGAAAAGTCAAACATCTGTCTTTTTAAAACTTATGATGTCTATGGTTTAAGAAAGAATTTGTTATTTCAACCACAGAGTGTAGTTTTGTGTTTGTCATGTAAGTTTTTAGCCGTTTTTTGTTGTCTTCGTAAACCACATTCATCCATTTCTGTCAGTAAAATTTCGTGTTACAGGGTGCTGAATACTTTTTTGAAATCTATAAATATTTGCTGTAATTATTATTCTTATCTTTTTTCTTTATTATTTGAGCTTAATTTGAATTGTTGTTAATTTGTATAATTTAAATTAAACTATGTTTCTAAAGTCTTTTATTCTTTGTCTTTGTCTTAAGTTTTTCTCTTTTTAGTTTTTTAATACTTGTTTTTTCAATTTAATTCGTATTATTTTTTATTATTTTATCATTTTTCAGCTATTTAAAAAATAAGTTTTTATGTATTTTTAACGGTATTTTGTACTATATAAGAAATTAAATAAACATATCAGCTCGCTAACGGCTTTTCATTATGACATAAGGGCGATATCTAGCGGATAAATCAATTAAACCTTGCATTTGATTTTTTCACTTTCGTTTTAGGTAGGCTTTCACCTAGTTAACTTAATTAATTTTGTTTATATAATATTAATATATAACACAACCTTTTATCAGGATAAATACAACAATAATAATAAATTAGTAAAGAAAGACACAAGCATAGTTTAAACTGAGAAATCTCACAAGACCTATATTCTTATCAAAAAATTCTTACACCTAATTTACGCAACAATATTGATATATCTAGGGGAAAATATTTTAACAGCCTACTGGAAAACATCATCGAAAATGCCCGCAATAAGCATTCAAAGGCTTATTTTATCAAAAATCATTTATAAAAAAATAATTAATACCAGCATACTCCTCTTCTAAACACAAGCGTTCTGTAGAAGATATAATGTCCATTGGAGTTATAATATTAATAAAAATCTTATTGTTTATATATTATATAGAGATAGTAATCGGAAATAATTACACATAATCGACAGTTTTACAGAATTCCACATATTTCACACAAAAATTGGAAGATACTAGAAGGTTCTTGGATAATTCACACAAATCTCGAAACAAATGGGCTATTATCGTAAATTCTTGAAAACATTGAAAAAGACATTTATTTGCCTATAAAACCAAAGGGGTTGCGCTGTTTTGGCGAAGTTGACGGCAGACTAACATCATAGAAAGCGGACCATGCGGCGTATGTTGCTAACGCGTGTTTGATACCAGCGATAATAAATCAAGAGAGTACCTACTTGTGAAATCGAACAGAATTTTCTCGAAAGCGATTGAAGCGACAAAAACAGCGTTAGTTCGAATTAGGAAACAGTGTTATTATGAGTGTATGAAATACTCTAGAAAAATTTTATGACTAAAAATTTAGGAACAGTATTCCGATTTAATTGTTAATTTATTGTCCGGTAACTTTTTTCGTGGTAAATAAAATTATAATTATTTCTTAATATTCCGTTTGCCTCCCACGGCTACGTTCCGTGACAATATTATATGTATTAAGAATTCTTTACAATAAAATAAAACTAAAAATTATACATACCTACATATGTAATGATTGTGTTCGAAGGTCGCCTGGCCACCGTACTGCTATTTGTGGCGCTCATGTTCCTGTACACCTCCTACTCCGCCAACATTGTGGCTCTGCTTCAATCTCAGACCCACAGCATCCGGACCCTGGACGACTTGCTGCACTCCAGGCTTCAGCTCTCAGCAGACGACACCGTCTACTCCAGATATTACTTCCCGGTATACAGAGCTCAGAACGCTATATTACTCATTTCATACATTTTTTGTCCATGAAACACTTATTATATGCAGCGCTATAGTGTAGACAGCAGTCTCCATCTGACGACATCCTGGGCAACCTCCACCATGGTAGCCGGGACGCGCACCAAATAGGCCCAATAGATACACGCATTGAAATAATTAAGTACTTACGAACATATGACACCATTTACTCAATTATCTACCCGCAGTACACCAGCATTACAGTTTTCTAATCTTAAAATATCTGACAATAGCAATTGTTTGTCTTCTACCTACAAAAATGTACCAAAAAAAGTCACATCTCCATTTAAGTCGTACACTTCAAAGCAATTGACACTTAACTACGATGTAATAAATAAGTCACTTCCATAATTTCTTTCCTTTGGCGGGAGAATTTAAGAATATAATTAGATGCATATAATTTTCTTGTATTAAAAATGTATAAAAATAAGTTTAAAAAAATGATAGTAAAAGAAAGAAGTATCATTTTGAAAAGTAGATACTTATTATGTAACTGGCTGTTTGCACCCGAAATTAATAAAGTTTATATGGGGAAACAAAGGTTCCATTATTTTGCAAAGTCTGTAATAAAAACAATGCTTCCATTTAATGTAGGCTGGGATGGGTAGGATGTCCGGGGGAATAGTTTCCTATGTTTTACGCAAAACCAATATGGTCCTGTGAATGTGAATGGCACCCACCGCTTACCCAGGACCGTTTTATGAGCAAAAGCTCCCATATCGGTCCTTCTCATTCGTCTCCAGGTTGACATTTTTTTAGCTACAATGCAAGACCGTGCTGCCCCGCACGGGTCGTATAAACCGGTGCGAGGCGGCACGGCCGCAAAAACAAAACCATTCACAGACCGACACCATTAGATACGTCTTTATTGCATAAAAGAAATACATAAATAAATTCAAGAACAAAGAAAAGGCCAATATGGTCCTAAACAATATGTACTTATGCAAAATCAGGGATCAGATCCGTCAAACGGTACAGATTTACTTGAAAAATATATCGTCTATTTTACCCGCCGGGTTGTAAAGAATAATTATGCAAAACTTGGGTCAGATCGCTTGAACAGTACAGTTTATCAAGGGGTGGAGTGGTAGGGAGAGAGGGGAAATATGGCTTATGTTTTTGCCTTGTCTTATAGAATAAGTATGCAAAATTAAGGTCAAATCTGTCAAACGGTAAGATCTGTTAAACGGGTTAGTAAATATATCAAGGGGCAGGGGTGGGGCAACTGGGTAGCAGGGAAATGTGACCATTGTTTTCCGCAGAGTCCTAAAGAAAAAGTATGCAAAATTTTGGTCAGATCGATTATACAGTGTAGATTTGTGTAGATAACAGAGAGCCAGACATCTAGTTATATACGCTTAAATTTAATTCATTAGAGCTGACTTATTACGGTTAAAATCTCGTACTATTCAAATATATAAATGGTACATATAAAAAAAAAAACAATAACGGTCGATGAATAATTATTATTTAAAACGTGAAAAATAAATATTAAAGAATGCATTAATCGTGAAATATAAAGGGTTTAAAAAATAAAGACTGCAATATAACAATGAGGCAATATTTAAAATTTAAATATTTTAATTAAAATCTCTACGAATATATTAGACATTCGATCCGAGCATATTGTAGGTCATAAATGGAGGCTTCCACAAAATCATTCAGTATTCTGCACCATTGTCCATAGAGTATTGAATGGCTTTTTTGTTTTATTTAGTATGCACAGCGTATTGAATTGAAAAATATTTTATGTTTTATTTTATGACCGTAGAGGTTTGAATTGTGAATTTACTTTTCTTTTACTACTCCTTTTATATTTACTCGTGGCGTCTGCTTGCTTGCTTGCCGGCTTGCCGGCTTGCCGTCGAAAAAACTTTGAATCGATTTTTAACCCTTTTTCCGTGATCCAATCGAGCTGAAACTTTACAAGTAAACTCGTTGCGACGATCAAGAAGATCTATCAAATTTTCGTTAAAAAAAAATTAATAACTCTAGTATAATTTCGGATTTTTAGAAATTTTATTGGTTTTTTCAAATTGGAATCATTAGAAAAGTTTGATTACGGCGGCCCGATAATGTCGCGGAATATTTTCTAAATTTGAATTACTCCGTCGGTATACATAATAGGTACATTTAAATTGACTGACAAATGTTTTTAGAATTTAATCTTCAAAGCATGAAGTGTCTTATCAAAGTTCAAATCATCCGACATTTTAGAAATATATTAAATTACTGTAAGTTTAGTGTTATGTTATATGTTTTAATTCGTCTTTAATTATTGTTATATTTTACAAAGAAAAGGAGCATAATAAAAACTGGTTTTTTATGGGTTACTTCTTTTTATGTACATTTAAGTTCATTTTTCATCGAGTATTTTTTCTAATATTTCATTCCGTTTCAGCGTCTAACAGACCCCGTTCGTCGAGCCATCTGGGAGCAGAAACTATCCAATAAGGGGTCGCAACCCAAGTTCGTGCCTCTCAACGAAGGCATACGACGAATGCGAAAGGTAGTATCAAGCATTCCGACATCTTTTTATTTCTCTTCACTTTATGTGTCTGCTTTGCTTCCTTGACATCAGTTCACATTTGTATACATTACATGAATTATTACACATTTTCGATACCTGTATTACATGTTATCTGCTAAAATCCCCCGAACTCAAATGACTTAATATCTAAACCTTCTTGCCTACTGTAGTGTAAATGTACAGAAAATATTTAAGAACCTCTTTAATTCGAAATTCAAGGTACAAAAATAAAAAAAGATCGCGATGCGATAGCGAAATTCGCCAAAAATCGTAAAACTCACGAAAAAAGTAGTACATTTTCTGAAAAACGTCTATATTTTTGCATATTTCAAGAAATCACTTCGAAATTGCAATATTTATTATGCTTAATACAAAGATCTTGATATTTCTATCACTAAAGTATGTATTACAAAAGTACCAGTACCGATATTGATATATTTATCATTCTCGCTTGCAAAAAAAATCGTTTTTTTTTAATTTCACGAGATTAAAAAAAATCTAATTATGTTACCTAAAATTTATTAATTTATGGTGCAGGCGGCTAAAAATTATAATTCGAATTACGAATTACCACGGTTTTCGAATTATCGGGGTAAATGTCCTATGAAATTAACACTTTTTTATTTAAAAATTTCGAATTATGGGGAATTTCGAATTAACGGCGATCACTGGCTCCTACTCTATTAGAACTGCGGCCCTCCTCAGCCACCATCAATACTTTACGTTTCGAAGTCGCCACGTGTGCGCCACCCTTTATTTAAGATCTGTCTAAATTCCGCATACAGCCAAGAGTCAAGTACTTGTGGCTTCGGTAGACATTAAATTTTATTGTAAAGGTCAAAGTCGTATCCGCACAAAGTCTTCCGGGGTACCGCGCCCAGCAGCGCCGCTCGCAGTCTGGCGGCGGCATTTCGGGCTTTATCGCGTGAAATATGGAATTGCGAGTACATGGTTGATATGGAAAATGTGAAACGCTCACTGCTTATGGCACGTCTAGCTGCGATAAAGCCTGCAATAGAGAGTAACGACTTTGTAATGTGACGTCAGAGCCCATATCCTCGGAAGACTGCAATAAATATCCTCGAAGGATTTACTTAATGCGAAATATCTATTCATAAGAATGAATCGAATAAAATTTATACAAATGTTATACAGGGTGTCTCATAGCTAGTAGCAAAAAAAATTCAGGTGGATTCCTGCCTTCATAATAAGTCGAAAATTTTCAAGCAACCATAATATCAATAGTTATGGAGATATACAATATCTAAGTTTGCATTTTTTTAAAGTTGAACTTTTGTTGCAGTAACTTATATCAATTATGAAAAATTTATTCGCTTTAACACAAGCCGAATAAAATGATAAAAACATCACAAAGACATCAAATTTGATGTCGCTTAGTTTCTTAACTGTTGACATTTCGCTCAAAGAGTAAAGAATATTTTCTATTCAAAATGGAATGAAGAAGACTTCCTGAAGTTTTTGTTCCTTTTTTTTAAATAGAGATGCGAACACGAAATGGGTGTCGTGTCAATATTCTTACTTTTTTCAAAATAAGCTAAACGCTTGTGCCATAAAAATAGGGTGAACTTGCTGTCAGAACTGGATGGGGCTCGAATGGGGCACGAACCTCCTGTGACAAACCTGACCTATACATGTATAAAGTGGTTGAGCCTTTGCTCACCGAACCGAAGCTACCAACTAAATTTTTTTTTTAATCTAACCAAAATTAATAAACCATCTAATATAAGTTCTAATACAGATACGCTAACTAAAATACTCTTACTGATCTCGATCGTACTGTTCCGAATTACACATTATAAAATAGATAATAACCTATTAGTATCTCTACGTAGATAAAAGGTTAGAATTATCCGTTTTGAATGAACTGAAAGGATTATTTTGTAAGAACGCTATGCGATCGAAATGTTTCTTATCGATGTTTAATTAATATCAAAATCCTATTAAGTTCTCGCAAGTTTCATTCTAAATGCAAATACTACCTAATGGCTTTTATCCTAGTTTACCAGGATATGTCTCTATACTAGATTATTTATTAAATGGCTCATGATGTCGTTTTTTTTCTAATTTATAAATAAATAAATCACTATACTCTCACTCAATTACTATAGAAACGTCGAAGTTATTGGCTCGTGACATCGTCCTTAGTCTTTAACTCCCCCTCTATTGTGACGTACGTGGCAACCCAAATATTTCAGAAAACGTGTTGGAAATTCTATATTTACACATACAAAGATAATAAAATACTTATAATTTTAACTCGGACTTGACTACAATACGTATAAAATTTATTGTTTAGAGTTTCCATTTACTGGAATAACTAACCATAACAGAAACGAATAATATCTGAAAGAAAAAGCACATTAACATATCATTTTGTTTTTAAATTTGCTTACTTTTGTTGGCTGCTTCTAGATACAATTTATAGTTTGGAGAAAAACACATAATCAGATTGTTTCAGTGATTCGCCTCTGGATTGATTATCTTGGTAGAAACTGTATTTATCTGCAAACCGAGAGTCTAATAATTTGAAAATAGGTCTACTTCCGAGTATGTGGTGTCTGTCGCTAACAGTACTTCACTTTTCTCGTTAGGAATTTATTTAACAAGTTCAAAAATGAATCTATGGAAAGGAGGATTGATGTCCGTGGGTAATGACATATCCTCGGTTTCCGCGCTAAAGGAGCCCCATCGGCCCGCCCCTTTTATGACCATGAAAAACTTCCTTCTATACATTTCCTCTGGCGTTTCCTTTACCTTGATAAACAATCCGAAGCTAAATCTTGATATAGTCACGTAGTATGTTCCATTGCCTCGACAAATCGTCAGCATTCCGAAGAAAATGTAAATCCAAGGTATACCAAAACTTTAGGGATCACTTGCGTCTAAAGATTAAGTTGGAAGATATTAATAGTGGCATCTAATTCTTTTTAGGGGTCCTTGCGTCTAAAAGAATGTTGGTTATTAGTTTAAAGCTGATTATTGCAATTTATCCTCTGTGGAGTATAAAGATAATTTCTTGGTAAATGAAAATGTGAATTCCTCCTCGTAGAATGAAGACAAGTATGTTTAACCAATGGAACAATCCACGTGAACAGAATATATTAACCATGTGTCAATACATTCATAGATATCCAAAGCGTAGTGAATAAATCTACCTCACCAACTTCCTATGACCATGTGACTATATTTATACAATAATTAAACGAGTTATCTGAGCAAAATAATTCGTGTAGATAACGTGAATACTTTATTTCAAATATCGTTGAAGCAAAATTAACGTCCGAACGAAATCGCAATATTCAGGGGTGTATCCTGAATCGGTTGCGCATAATTAATAACCCGATTCACTTTCTCTCCCTCCCGTTCATATAAGTCAGAATGAATTATTTCGCAATCACAGCGCTCTCACCCAGAAGTTTCTTCCTTCAATCAAGTATAAGCGTAATTTCGCCCCATTGAGGAATGACCTATCTGTACTTTTTGAAATTCCCTAGTTAGAACTAGTTCTTTATATATAGAGAATATGCACGTAATTATGGATTTTTGTCCTCAATCATGAGGATTGAACGTCTCCTTGGCAAGAAGCAGAGCAAACCCAAAACAATCAACCCACTTCATTCGCTCCCTCTCTTGCGTTCAAATGATTTGAATTACGTCTAATGGGATTAAAATGGATTGGTTCTTGTCTTTCTCCACTCCATGATCCATCAAAATCACGCCGAACCAATTCCAGGGGTCAACAACACAGACCTCGCACCAAACGTCCCAGCCAATGAGTCACTTCGAGCAGTCGTCCCCCATGGGAACAAAGCCCCACCCATAAACCCATTTTCCGACGCACATCATGGTCCCTACACTCCATGCCTGCTTCCACCAAAACTGAACGATGCCATCGCAAGACGAGTCACACTACCTCAACCCTAAATGCATCACCTATAATGAATCCAAAAATGAATTGGTTACCGCTTTCAGTCAAACACTGTCTCTTCTCATATTCATACAAGTCGGAATTAACCATCTCGCAACTACAGTGCTCTCACCCAGAGGTCACTTCCCTCAATCAAGCACAAGCGCAATGTCGACCCATTGATGAATGACCCATCTGCACTCCTTGAAACTCTCCAGCTAGAACCAGCTCCCCATATATAGAGAACACGCACGCAATTATGGATCCCCGTCCTCACGATTGAACGTCTCTTAGGGGTCGAACGACGCAATCCCAAAACAACGAAATTCGACTACATTTTAAATCCTCTTTCAAATGATTTGAATTATGCTCAATGAAATTAAATATGTATCTTTCCTAAGAATATACTGCCTACTTCGATATTAACTGTAGATAAACTTGCTTTAGAAAAATTTTAGAACATTTGGAAACAGTTTAACAATACTATTATATAGACTAAAAAGGTACTCATCCTGAAATCTTGTAGTGGCTTGAATCCGTAGCTCAGAAGGCCCTTCCTCCAGACTCTGCATAAGTGTGAATCTTGTTCCTCCAGCTTCCCATTTGGCACATATCTCTTCATTCTCTCGATGGTTATAAATACATTTAAAAGAATCCTAACTGTTTTTATTCCAATAATGAGATCCCGATTTAAATTCAAAAATGATTTTAAAACAATCGAAGCACAAGACTAAGTAACGCATCCCTAAATTTCGACTATAAACCAGACGTTAATTATTTCACTCTATATCGACGCTTGTACGATGGCGTCATAACAGCTAAAATTTTGTTTATCTTTCGAAAATGCGGCAAAGCGCAGGCATTTATAATACTCCTATATTTTAATATTGACATTTTGACACTATAACAGCGATGAATTTGGATGCTTTCGTAACTGATTGTCAAACACCGAAACAAATTGCTTTGGAAATTATATCTCAGATACCGTAAAAACGCGCGAAACAAACGAAACCAGCGTGGCCTATCGGTTGAAAACCCTCCAAAAACTCTCGAGTTAACGCTCCAACACCTACTTATAAACTTTTTTCATCGGAAATTCCTTCTCGAAGCTTCCCCCTCCACCAAAGATCTCATTGGTTAATTTCTATCATGTTTTCAAATCAGGCCTATCACGAGCTAACACCTATTTACGAGTCTATCTACCATGGGTGTAGTGAAACTTTTCTCCAATACGAATAATATTATTATTTTTTTGAATCGACGTCCTGTCGTCAGTGGCGCAGTCGTGACTCTCACAACACAAGTAATAAATTAATCTTAAATAGTTCTTTTGGAGATATTCGATATAATTATTATTTTATTTCTTATTTCTTGTAATAGGGTGGCAGGTTAAATTCATCACACTCCGACCACCAGATCACCAGGCGAGCATCACGGCCTATACATCTACAAGCTACTCAAATTATTATTAATTTGAAAAAACTGACAAACTTTGTATAAACCACACTGATTGCTTTTAAATGTCTACCGGTTTCGATACTTTATCTTCGTCAGGACGGACGTATAATTAGTTTTCTCTAATTAATAATTATGTCCAACTACGAAGTTAACGCTACAGACAACAAAAATACTCAAATTATTTCATTTTTAA
Source organism: Agrypnia vestita (assembly GCA_016648135.1). Classification (NCBI taxonomy): domain Eukaryota; kingdom Metazoa; phylum Arthropoda; class Insecta; order Trichoptera; family Phryganeidae; genus Agrypnia; species Agrypnia vestita. The sequence goes on from JADDOH010024332.1 coordinate 30,977, forward strand.
ATTTATTTATTAATCAACGCCCTAGTGGGCTTTTACAGTACAAGAAAATTAAAAGGATTTTTATATACCTTACATAAAACACGTTTCACAGTAAAATAATAATATAAATAAAACTTATTTTAGATTAATTAACAATATAAAATAAATGAACAATATATATAAACGATGATTAGTACATAAGCAAACACTAATAAATAATTAGAAATTTAACAAATTAATAATAGAGTAAAATAAAGATTACTTCAACCAATATACCAGATAAATAAGATAAGAAGATGAAATAAACCAAAAAAATAAATATAAAAGATAAAATTACGGGAAATTAACAATAATTGGGACACTTTAAAATAAATAAATATATATAATTCATGTAAAAATTTAGTCCATTAAACTGCAATTAATTATATTGGTATTATTTGAACTTTTACGGCTCTTTCGTGTAGGAATCTAACTGTAAAGTATTGTTGACTAGCCCTGTTCCATCGTGTCTATCATACGGGTATAAATTTTTATCATACAATATATATTATATTTTTGTTCAGTTCAACCAAAGAAATTAACGTTTTTGAATACTTGGAATTGATTGATGGGAACTCCAGACACACTAGGAGAGGGTAACGAGTCTAGGTGCTCTAGACCCTCGGGACAGGGGCCTGCCACGGACAGGTAAAGGGTAGAAACACCAGCGGCGGATGTGGATGATCTACTAACGACCGTTATCTATTTTCGCCTTAATAAACATGTTTTAGTCTTGTGAGAAATTTAATTGAGCGCTGGGTTTTCTTTTATTTACTTACTAGCCGTAGGTACCCGTGAAATATCGCGGAATATACAAATTTAGAATGTACTGAATTATATATTTTATGTATTTACAAGCTGAAACCCTTCAAAAATTACGGTAATTTGCATGTCGGTTCCTAAGGAATAAGTATTTATTTATTTAATTTTAAAAAAACGTAAAAATCGAAAAAAAATATTATAAAAAAGTTACGGACGTTACACGAAGTTACGGGGACAGACAGACAGACAGACAGCGAATTAATTGTAATTGGGATTTTTTTCAGACTGCGAACTTATTTATGGAGATAAAGGCAGTTACAAATTAGTCTTGTTTTACTTTATGGAGATAAAGGCAATTACAAATTAGTCTTATTTTACTTTATTATCTTAGCAATGTGCTTCTCCCCAAAAAAAATTTTCACTCATGCTTGCGGGAGGAATTCACATTTTTATGTCTTAATTGTAAATCGTGAGCAGTATAACTGATCCTTTTGAGAGTAAATATCCACGGTATAGTTGAGTGTCCTGATTTCACAATTAAAGAGAATTGAGTCACAAATGAGTATTGAAATAGTTATAACACTCATACACATTTGAGACATCACACATTATACATATATGTGTGTTGAATCAAATGTGTCCAAATATTAAATATCAATTAAACAGTTAATTCTGGCGTCCCCTAGCGGCAGTTACACAAAGTAATTTGTGCCTACCGCACCAGAAAAAGTGGATTAAAATATGTTAATCAATTAATAAATGAGACTTGCAGATAGATATATTGACGGAAAAGTACCAGGCTGATGTGGTGTAATTGGTAACATAACTGCCCGGAAAGCTAGGTTATTTAGGTTCAAATCCCGGTAGTGGCCTGTGTAAAAAACTACTTCAAAATACGTCTTATCGAAGATTGGTTACAAAGTATCATTTGGCAACTTTGGGTGCACGAAAATTGCACTGAATTTGACAAAGTGTATTCAAAATATGAACAAAGGAAGAAAAAAGAGCTAAAAGTCAAAAAATTTACTCTCGGGAAGAAATGGCCAGTTGTGATATTGAAATTTTATTATTTCTTAGGCTATTATTGTATTATATATGCATATGTAACCTATTAGAAATTGTATATTTTTTTTAAATAAATATATAGTATATAATTCAAACTAAAAATAAAACTAGTAAATACAATCTACAAACAACTAGACAAGCATTACGAAACCTTGACGAAATACCAAAAACTAAGACAACATATGGACAGAAAAATTACTCATACATAGGGCCTAAAATATTTAACATATTTAAAACAGACTTCCCGGAAATCAGAATATACTCAATTAATAAAATAAAAGCTTTAGCAAACAACTGGCTTACCTCCAAAGGTAGAACAACAACTGAAAATTTACTTACTGTAATTGCATAATAATGTCTACAAATAAAAATATATACCTATATAAATAAATAAATTAATTAAGGAAAATAAAAAATAATCTTAAACAAAACTTTAATCCTTTTTACATTAAACAATTATTCTACACATATTTACACTTAGACTTGTGACTCACTCAACTTTCACTAACATTACACTTGATACGTTGTAGATATATAATTACTACCTTATGAAAATAAATATCACTGACGAATTCAAAAAAATATTATAATTGTGTTCTATAACGCCACTTTGGGACAGGCGTAGCCTAGTAGAGTGGCATAATCCACAAATTTAACAAAAAAATGTGTAATTTATCTTATATTTTATTGTTAAACTAGTATTAACTACCTTTATTTGTAAACAAGGATTTTTTTTTAAATAAATAAATAAAAATAAAAAGTAGTTTTATTTTTAACTGGACTTTGAAAAAACTATGGCCAACTACTCCGGACTTACCCTATACTAATATTATAAAGAGGTAAATTTTGTGAGTTTGGAAGTTTGGATGTAGGAGGTAATCTCTGAAACTACTTGTTCGATTTTAAAAAATCTTTCAACAATATTTAGAATGGATCTTCAGAATGGACAAAGGTTAAATATTATCGTGTCAAAGTAAATGGGCTTTTCGTGGAGACAAATTTTACAACGTAAGACTACGAAAAACGGTCGAGCGAATGCGTTTCTTACGAACGCTGCCTTAACGGTATGCATATATGAATGCTTTCTATAGTAAAGTCGTAGAGCTTAAAAAGACATAAAAAAATTGGTATTATCTAAATGTAAAGGTTAATTCACAAAATAATAAAATATGAATAAAAGATATATTTAAAACTAATTTTAATCTGTTGGATTGATAATGGGGAAATTTAAGTTGGTAAAATGTTAAGTTCCTATTTTAAATTTTCTTTTCGTCAGTGAAATTTTACTTAGATAAAAAACTAACCCATAAAAACCAAGTTTTTATTATACTCCTTTTCTCATTGAAACAAGTCGGGCTCGAAAATTAAACAATATATAAATCGTAAAAATTTCGAAAAATCGAATATTATACTATAATTATTAAAAATTTTAAATCACTTGTTAGATCATTTTTAATCATCGCCACGAGTCTGCCTGCAAAGTTTCAGACCGATTGGATCACGGGAAAGGGGTTAGAAATCGATCCAAAAAAAATTCGGAAGACAAGCCGACAAGCAGACGCTACGAGTTAAAAGAAAGGGAGTAAAAATTGCCTTTCACACAACATTGTTTGGACGAGTAGTTAATGTTATATTGATTTTTCACTGATAGGTACTCTTATAGTCTCAAACTGAATTCCACACGGGTAAATTTGTGGGCTTATTTATGTACAGAATATGTTATAAATGTACAGAGCAGCTGGAACCTTGTTGTTTTCAACAATCGTATGTTTTTATTATTTTTTATGTCTTGAGTCTTGAGTGCTGTCTAAGGCGTCTGATACACATGCTTCTTTAGTGGCACGTGAGCATGCGCAGTATCGACTTTGACAGTGGCATGCTTATTAGTGGCATGTGTGTACGCACATTGCTAGAAATGAGCATGCCACCTAGTGGCATGCTCAAAAATCAACCGCCGGTTGATTTATAAGCATGCCACTGTCATTCACCATAGAGAAGGGGTATGTGTGGAGCATGTGTGAACAGACTTGCTTATTTATGAGCATGCTTATGTCATTCGCGGGCTTCGCGACTAGTATTATCGATGCGATCTTCTCAGTCCGCGACAGATGAAACAAATATGGCGCGTTGGGGAGATGATAAAACATTGCTTTTCGTAACTTATTATAGGAATCACGAATGTCTGTGGAATACTCGGTCACCGTTGTGTAAAAATAATAAAGTGAGAAATAATGTTTACGAAACTTTATTAATAGGCATGAATGATTCAAATCTTACAATAAAAATTATATAAACTATAATCAAAAATGTGCGGATGGAAACTCGGGAACTTTTTTGATTTATTGGTGACTTGAATTTTCTATTTCAGTTTGCAAAGTTTCCATTTTGAACAAGAGCGTCTCTATTCTATGACAAGAGCATGCCACTAATAAGCATGTGTGTTTGATTGTTAGCTTTGGGCATGCTTATTTATGAGCATGCCACTAATAAGCATACCAGTAATGAGCAAGTGTGTACAGTTGTTAGGGCATGCTTATTAGTGGCATGCTCATTAGCATGCCAGTAAAGAAGCATGTGTATCTGTACCTTAACGCAATCTGGAGAATGGATTTTGCGGATGAAATAATCTTTATAGATGTGGTAAAGAGATATTCTTTTGTAAAGCACACTTAACATCAAAGTCTTGAAAAGGTTTTGCAGTGGGTTGGTGAAAACTATTTTTTTACATAATTCTCTTAATTGGTATTAAACTAGTAATAACTTATTGCTAGTAAAATATAATAAAAATAAAATATTTTGATTAAGTAAGTCTTACAGGGGCAAAGCTATTTATATGGGAAACGTGTACGGAAGCCTTTGTAGGGTGGCCCAGGGCTTGCGAACTGTATGTGCTGGCTTCAGCACACAAGAACAAGTGACAACAAGAAGCATGACTTTTATTTAACATTTATTTGGATACGAAAAATCTAAATTAAATATTTATCTGTCAGAATATTATGAAATATTAAAATCTGAATAATATGTTAATTATTGTGATAGGAATATAACGAGATTTCGGTTTCTATTCAAAATATATGCTTAAGAAAAGTCATTCTTCTTATTCTCACAGCACAGCACAGACTCTGACTACAGTTTTACGTAATGCAACGTTAACCAATTCCACCGGAAGAAAATTCACACATTATTAAGTTTTTAATGTTGTACATATGTTCTAAATCAGATTCTTTCATATATAGTTTCTTCCCATAGCTTCTTCTTTGTGAGACTTTTATAATTTATTATTAATTATTATACCTTTGTGGATTAAAATTAATAATAATCCCTCTGTGGACAAAATACAGTAATTGTGTTCTCAGAACACACGTATAAATATTGTTTAAAATATATTGATTCAAATTACATTGTTCTAATTTTGAAATATTGCACACCGACATATTCTCGATGACGACACATGAATCAATTATCAGATTCACTAATTAATCAATTAATCCATCATAATTAACTGATCATATTTTTATTTGGAAAATTAGTTAATGAGCTCACCAAAAGATGACGCTAGTTTCCTACCGAAGTGATTTTGTACGCTGGGTAATATTAAGAATAAAAAGTAGAAAATTATATTACATGAAAAAATATATATTAAAAAAACAAACTTAAATGCTTAAATGTACCTACACAAAAGTAAAAAAAAAAAAATTGTCTTACTCTCCAAATAAAAGCGTGGGCGCTTTCCCTCCATCGACAATAGTATTCTGAATTAATATCAATATCGTAAGCGCCCATCTTTTATTTGAAGAGTGGGACAAACATTTTTTGGTCCAAAATTTTTTTGTTTTTAGTGCATTTAAATATGAGGGTGAGTTAAAAAATTTTTGAGACCTTCTTATTTGCTCACAGGGTCTATTCGCCTTCCACGTGGAGCTGGGCGTGGGATACAAGATAGTCAGTGACACCTTCAAGGAAGATGAGAAATGCAGCCTGAGTGAAATATTATATCTGCAAGCATCCGATCCTTACTATGCCGTACCAAAAAATTCGTCATTCAAGGAAATGTTCAGAATTGGGTAATGCGCACATTTTATTTTAGAAGAGCGTGTACATTTGTCTTACGAATTGCCTTGGTTTATCATGGTTTGATATTACTAAAGATGTCGAACAGGAATGCGTAATGTCACCATGGCTTTTCAACCTGTACATGGACAATAGGCATGATGACTCTATTAAAGAATGAAAAAATAATATATTTTTTAGAGAAGAAAATATTTTAAAAACATTCTAAAAAATGGTCCAGTTTTAATATACACATTGAGATTATTAAGATTTTCAATAAAATAAATATACAAAATTGTAAAATCGGCCATTTTAGCTGAAACGCCAGTCAGAGCGAATGACGTCACGCCTCTTTACCCATCACCGTATCTTTGAACTGTTGTCATAGACACAATGCAATTTTACTTAAGCTTGACGTCACGTAGACGCCATGACAGATTCGGGCGTTTTTGCGCGAAATTAAAAATAGGTAGATGAAAATGCAATTATTTGATTAAAAATAGTAGATGTGTAACTACATTATAGAAGGTTATTTCAAAATCCGTCATCATGTCTATTGTATGAAAGAACTGAAGGAACTAGAAGTAGAAGCAAAAATGGATGGGCTCACCATATTCTGCCTACTATACGCAGACGATGCAGTATTAGTGGCTAACAGCACAGTATTCTAAGAACAGTAATACGTCTTCACACAAACTGGCCGCTACCCATTAGAATGTGTGCGTGCGTGCTCGGCGCCGTGTACGCACGCACTGTGACGCACACATTGACATAGAATATGGGGGCACAAGGCGGCGGCAGTAAGGGCCGTGCCTTCGGTGCCATTCGCGCTCGCAGCCGCCGCTTTAGAAAAAAATGCCTTTTTTATGTTTGTGGTGCTTTACTAAAAAGGTGTGTTGAGTATCACAAAGACTGAATTTTTAAAAGTCTACGTTGATGTTAATCAGCGTTCTTGCAATTTAAGTGCAGAAACTAGGTATACTAATTACAGAAATTTTTGGGTTTCGTGTCTACCTTATGCGTCGGAATCTCAGACGCTACGAGTTATAAGAAAGGGAGTAAAAATAAAGTGACAACCCTGGCGTCAATGCAAGAGTAGGCTAATAACTCGCCGACAGACCGGAGATAAACTACTGTTCTGGGTATACTGTGCTAACAGAGAAGCTGATCTGCAATGCCTGGTATCCAAGATGTCCGATATGCATGCAGAGTGAACTTCTGATGATTGTCAGCAAATCAAAATGTTCGAGAAAGCCGAAAGAGTGATTAAGTGTGATGTAATTGTAAACAATGAATACCTAGAACAAGTGATGTGTTTGTGTATTTGGGAAGTATGTGTAGCAGAGACGGCAAGGCTGAAAATGATATCGAAAGGAGAGTGACTATGGGTAATAAAGTAAATGGTGATCTTAATGCAATTATAGCCAAAAAGTATCTATCAAAGAAAGCAAGACTAGCGGTGCATAATGACGTTCTAGTATCAACTCTGATGTATAGAAATGAAGCCTGGAATTGGCAAAACAGGAACAAAAGTAGACTGAACGCGGTGAAAATGCGATAATTAAGACGTTAGTGTGGAATATCTATGGTCAATAGAGTGAGGAATTAACAAATTAGAAGTGAATGTAATGCTAGATGTAGTGTGGTAGATACAATAAAGAAAGCAGTGCTGATCTCAAACCATCTGATTTGGTCGTATAGAACGTATAGGCGAGGAAAGGATGGTTAAGAAAATATATGGAACGAGTATTGATGGGAAAGGCATAGAGGGCGTCCGCGAAAGACCTGGCATACAATATGCTTTGGAGGATGGCCCTGTTAAAATCTTCAATAACGGTTGAGCATTTATGAGAAGATGTACGAGTGTAGCCGAAGCAAAATGGTATGCCAAGATAGAAGAATATAACGTTACATCCTTTCTGCCTACGGCACTTAAGCCAGCTAATATAGGTTGTAAGCCCTGGACCATCATATAAAAAGACTTTCATACATGTTTCTCATATAAATTGCTTCGTCTCTATGAGACTTCTATAATTTATCTTAATTAAAAAACTTTTTTAAAGTTTATATCTTTGCCTGATGATAAGTGTTGCGGATTCTCTTAAAACTCCAGTTGTGTTAACTAACTCAACTAGAGTTATAACAGTATTTAATTTACAAATTATCCTATTATTAAATTATTAACGAAGATCGTTTTAATAATAAAAGAAAAGTTGTAATTGATTGAAACCTTGATTACCGAAGAGCAAGTAAACAACCAGACTTCAATTTGTGGTTGTATCATCCGAAATCATTGAGCCCCATAATAAATTTCCAAATAATACGTTTGGTTTGGTCCGATTACTCTGCGAAAACAAAGTTATATTGGAATTCATCCTCATTTAATGTAATCGTTCAGAGTTGTGTAGTTCGCGAAATAATCGACAAATATCAATTAATAAGATCGTTCAAGCATTAAGTATTGGACAGTGAGTAAGCAACTGCTACCAATTTGGGAAATAAATGAGTGGGATACAGTTCGAACCGACTTGCCAAACATTATCGTATTGAAAAAACATTTAACTTAAAAAGAGATTGCGTATCAAAGACTTAATTAAACATAATCAGCATGGTAGACTTCAATAGAAATAATACTGCAGATGGTCCCCTTTCTTTCGAAAGCGTCCTATCTCTGGTCAACCCATAATCAATATATACATATATCAAAAGAAACCCACCGGTGGTTATGGTGGTAGATAGACCTTGGTGTCACATCTAAAATATGCGAGTTTGGTGGGGGTGGCTGCGCGTGGGTGGGAGTGGGCGACGAAAATATGCTTTCTAGCACATTGTTTTGTTATGGAAAGGCCGCAAATGCTTCAAATTGTTTCAAAATAAGCGCCGACTGTGTCGGTGAGTCTAGAAGGTTCCGGAAAAACCTGCTCTAGAAAGTTCTGGAAGGAGAAGGTTCTATAAAATTCCCGAAAGTTCTAAAAGGTTCTAAACTGGGTGGCGGAATGTGTCGGTGTGTCTAGAAGGTTACTGTACATTCGAAATTCTTGAAAGTTCTGGAAGTAGAATGTTCTAGAAGGTTCGTGAAAGTTCTATGACGATCCAGTGTTCTAAAAATCTACGCGTGCGAAGCCGCGCGGGCACAGCTAGTTAATGTATATAAAATTGGCTCATATTTGCGAAAATGAAAAATTTTCAAAATACTTTACTTATATTTTATATGTCGCTAGATGTCACTTTGAGGGATCGTGTTTTATCAAAACAGAAAAACTGCTCGGCAACCAGCCACGTCTTACATACAAGCGACTGTCTGCCGACCGCGCATCTGTACTTCTAGAACCATTCGACTCCTTTACGACTTTGCAGGATTGTTCTGGAATTCCATTCCATGGAATTTTTTGATTTTAATGAATTTTATTATACTGAATTCCTACATTTTTCGCAATTACTCTTTAGGATCCTGTGCAAAACACGGGCATATGCCCCTAGTCAACTCCACTACTTAACTCAGAATTAATTGATTATGAATGCTTATAATGAATGAATGCCATTCGCTAATTTTATGTAGTTACGCTTTAGGATAGTTAATCTTTTTTAAAAAACACAAACCCCCTCCCTCTAATCTAACCTAACCTAACCTAACCTAAACCCACCCTTTCGGCCATATATTTCAAACCTTGCAAAGTTACTCTTTAGGGCCCTACACAAAACATAGACATCTTTCCTTTGTTCACCTCGCCCCCCCCCCTCACAAATTTTGCATAGTTACACTTTACGATTCTGCGTTCTCTTCTCTATGGTATTTTATAGTTATGGTGAATAGTCACATTGTAGTGAATACATGGGAGGAGCATTTGTTAGAATTTTAATCTCCATAATTTTTCCATAATTTATTTATTCTGTACCTGTGTTCTGTCATAAAAATTTTAATGCTCTGTAAAATATATGATAAACCCTCCTAGAATGGGCTTCAAGCTATGAATAAATTATGACATTCATTGGTAACAATGTAGTGTGATGTTAGAAAACTGTGCATGTTGAAAGAAATAATCGCCGGTCTGAGGAAACTAAAGTATTTTTTTATTTATATAATAGATATTATTACATAAAGTGTTACAATAAAATATTTAAAAATTAATAAACATTTTTTTCTACTATCTCTATGAGAGTCAAAGACTCGTGTACAGAGAAGTGTATATTCATGATAAAAGTAGCTAAATTATAGGTATAATATAAATAATAAATATAAACTTTGTTTTCAATACAAAAGTAGTGAAAACAAAGTTTATTTTTACTCCCTTTATATTAACTCGTGGCGTCTGCTTGCTTGCTTGCCGGCTTGCCGTCGAAAAAACTTTGGATCGATTTTTAACCCTTTTCTCTTGATCCAATCGAGCTAAAACTTTGCAAGCAGACTCTTGGCGACGATCAAGAAGATCTATCAGATTTTCGTTAAAAAATTAATAATTATAGTATAATTTTGGATTTTTTAAATTTTTTATGTTTTTTTTTATACAAGTTGTATGGATATTTCAACGCATATGGTAGATGCGAAACCCGAAAATGAGAAAAGGAGTATTGTAAAAACTTGGTTTTTATGGGTTCCTTTTTTGTCAATTGTATTAATAATGTCACCACAAAATTATTTTACTATTTTTGAAGAAGTAAATTATATAAATTTGCAGGTAAAAAATAAATCGAATAAATACCTAGATTTGCGTTAGTCTTTATGTTGTTCTGAATATTATTTAAAAAAAAAAACAATTTATTTTATCATTGTCATTATTTATTATTAATTTATCATTAAAAGTGTATTGTGTAATTATATCATATTCAAAATGTTCATAAAATATTTATATGTACTCTTAATGTCCACTTTGGGACCATCTATTAGGGTCAATAATGACCTGTTGACGGTCTGTTTGTTGAAAAATAAAATAAAATAAAGTATCAATATGCATTAATCTAAGTAATACAAAATTAAATTGAGTATAAAACATTAATCCAATACAAATAAATATATACATATGTAGTTAGAAGAAGTAGTAGCTTTGAAATTCTGTTATTTAACGTTAATTTTGGGGTAAAGGTGCAGAATTGGTGTGATCCTCTTGTAAAAACGTTAAAGATTAAGAGAACCATGCCAATCTGGGTTGGCCTATTTTAATCCAATCACGCCACTCGCAGGCTCGTTCATTGAAGAGATGGATGATCGATTATTTATTTTTGCATCCCCCATGTAAAATAAATTTTGGAATATTCGAGATTAATTTTCAATGTTCTCAGGCTGTTCTCAATCCATTAATTTAGGCTGCATGTGACGGGACAGTAATTAATATTTAATTGGGAATTTTAATCTCAAAAAGTGTCGGACAAGTTAAAAATATCAAAATCTTATTAAAAACGATATTTTATTGACAGACTGAAAATTTCTTTGAATATAGGTATAAGCTTCTCAAAATCCAATTGCAGTATCTCCACTTTTGTAAAACTATTAAATCTTTTGCACAAGTACAAAATCACATAGAATTCAAGGTCAGTGATGCTCGATGACGCCTTCGGTAGTCCTCGGTATTCTTAAGTGAACAATTCGAATTCTACCTCATTGTCAATATGACCTAGGGATGAGATCTCGTTGTAATAAAGGCTATGATACTGGTTTACACCCAATCACTCCTCACTTCCTCCTCGCCCACTTTCTGGTGATGATTTGGCACAATAAAATATTAAAATTCTCGTATCTTCTGTTTTAGCTATTGGAATTTAAAAATTGTGACTTTCTTGATTTTCAAACACATAACGAAAATATGAAATCTAGTTTTAAGTTCTGAAAAAATCTTTCAGTTGTTATACGTGATTTATTATTCGCATTTTTTATACATCAGTCGTGAATATTTTCACATAAAATAAAACACACAATTCACCACATCAGAAACTAGCTACTGAAAAACGCGGAATCGCACGGGTAGAAAACTTCAACATCAAGGACCTTTTATATCCGTGTTATACTAACCTAACCTAACCTAACCTCTATTTTAAATGATATCTCAATCTGAAACCCAAGCATCGCCAGGCACAGACTACTAGTACCTAGAAGTAGTTAATTTAAGTTGCGTCACCTGTTACATCTCGCTCGATATCCTGACTGATTTAGTATCTCTTAGTAAAAAGTTGTGATTTTCTTATTAGTTGCAACAGGTTCCTTTGCTGGGATGGACGATTACAGAGTCCCGAAACATTAAAAGACAGAGATAAATAAGGGCATTTATTGTACACAAGCATCAGAGCAAATATTAGATGTTTACTCTTAAGACGATAGTCAGTAAAAAAGCTCTGGACTCTTTCACCCTAGATGCTTAAACATTCTCCCGGACAGACGTCACCAAACACCCTTTTGGACATTCGTGCATACACCTGTCACTCGTGCTCTTACATACACTCAGACATCACATTTTATTTTGTACTTTCAATATTCGTCATTAATAAGTACCTCGGGAAACGACAAATATCAAAAAGAACGAACGTATACCTTTTTTTTTCGAAATGCATAATGGTTTAAATTCATGTCATTCACATCTCCATAATTTGGTGTCGAGAATGTATAAAACTAATTTATTATTATTGTATTATTACGAATTAACCACTACATATTAATTCTTTACCATTATGACAGAGATTTACTTGTTGCGGTTCTGTAAATTGGCCTACGCAAACACGTAAATAAAATTTAGACAAACAAAATTACTTTTAGATAAAAAAAAACAGTGATTAGTAAAACTTTTTATTTTATAGAGGGTTGGCTATTGTTTTGAAGGGGAGTTACCTTCCATTGTGAAATCAGAATAATAATTCTGGTGATTCGTGCCCTGCCGGTTCACCGGCATTTTCAGACCATTCACCAGCACTCAATTTTTAAAGGAACTCATCCAATGTTGTTTTTTGTGTTCTGTTTTTTTTAATTTTTCGAAAGTATCCAAACAAATCACGCGGCAAGTTGAACGAATATTGACCTTTCGGGCGAATATCAAACAAACATTTCGATGATTAAACAGGAAGACTTAAAAAAAAAATACGAATATCTACATGGACGAATACTGAAGGTTCACTTTAGTTAAATGACTTTCATATAATTTTTCATTATTACTTTTAATAAAGTGTAATTTAAACAGAGGGTCGACTCTTGTAATAATACACTAATTAGTATTATTATATGTTTATATTGGATGCTACTTGTAGTGAAAATCTTATGAGACCTATGAAATAATAATATAATAAACTCCTTTGAGATTTTCCATCCGAAGCCTTCCAAACCCGGCTTTCTCGGGTAGTTTATTGCTCAGCGAGGAAATCAATTTGAATGACATAGACTCTAAGTTCATATAATACTAATTTGTATTAATTTAATTAAGGCGTTAGATTTCGAAGCACATATTTCATGCATTGGATATGTTTCTAGTTTAAAAAAAAGTAATAAATTCAAATACAAAATTAAAATCTTATTAGCTGGGAACCGCTCTTATATACTGGGTTATTTGGAAAACATTAGTTACTTTACAGGACTATATTTCTGCCTTGATTATGAGTAGAAAATATTCAATCAATCAATTGGAAAACATTCCAATTGGAATTTATCATTTCATTTAAATTCTATTGAAACTAATGAATTTTTGGTAATCGATATAAGTTACTGTAGTAATAGTTCAATGTTTTGTAAAAAATAATTCAGAAATATTGAATAAAAAATAAACTTTAATATTGCATAAACTTCGTAACTAATGATATTAGTTCATGGCTGCTTGAACATTTTCGACTCATAATCAAGCAGGAATAGAGTCCTGTGTGGTTATTTTAATAAATTTTTTAGTTAGAACTGTTAGAGATACAATTTGTTACACAGTATACTGTTTTGTAGTTAAAAATACGATACAATGTTTTTATAAAATTATATATTACAAAATGACGATCGAGAAGATATTAAAACTACCACACAAGTAAAAAGCGCATGAGTTCCAAGGTCAACAATGTAGGACGCGTGACGAATGTCAACAGTACTAATTTGGCTGACATGACAATGACAATGATAACCATGTATTACACGTTCAAACGATTATCAAACATTTAATATAACACAATTTCGCATTTAAACTGAACCTATGTCATGAATTATTTATCCAAGTTAGCGTAAACAGTAAATCCCATTGAGTAATTATGAATTCTAGGCAAGGGAAGGATTAATAAATGGCCTAAATTGGTGCTGTAAAACTTTGTGTGGAAAAGGGTAGAATGCTCAATGAACAGACGGAAATATTTAATGGGTTTCGAATTTAAAAAAAGCAAATAATCTCTAATTTTTTAAAATTAAATGATAAAATTATTTTATTTGTTTTTAAGCGTACAAAATAGAAAATTTTTAACTCAACATAAAAATTTAGAAAATTCAGCTATTAGGAGCTTGTTTTCGAAGATCTTAAACTTGGAAAATAGTATCGTCGCGGTGGTCAAGATCACTCATAAACATATGTAGCTCTAGCTGAGTAATAGATAGAGAACGGTTCCGGGTTCGATTCCCGATGAGGTCACAATAAAGCTATATGATTTACTCAAGCCTGGGTGTTTTGTAATGTGTTTCGTTTCTATAATTGGATCTCGAAGCAAGTTGAAAAATAAAATTAAAAAAAAATCGCTCGCGCCGCCAAATATCCATTTCGTATTAATTGTAAATAATAAGGCTACTACGCAGCACAAGGTTTTCTGTGTTCGTGAGTCCTGTAAAACTGAATAGTTGTGTTAGAGTTAGAGCTATGTAAAACGAAACAGTACTGTTTAAATATTGAACCTCCTTGGTGTCGCCAATTTGAGGAACGTCCGTAACACAGCACGAGGAGAAGAATAGCAGAAACTTTATTAATAATTTCAGAAATATGATTTTTGGATGACGTGTGTTTTGAATTTACGTCACCAGTTTATGAATGTTAAAATATTTCTAGTCTACTGATTTTATTGCCAGGTCAAAGAACAGAATTCTTGACTCTGGCGCTCGGTTAATTATTTATTTACTGTGGATTAATGTACCGAAAGCTACATTATCGTATGAAGTTTCTTGCATATATTCTGGCGAAGCGACTTATAAATAATCTCTCTCTAATCCCACTGAAAGGAAACCCTATCTGAGTAATGTAAAAATATGTTTTCATGGGTACATTCACAGAGATCACAGAGAGAAATATAAATGAGTTGTTTTTCTAATTAGCTTCAATAAAGTCGTAGTTCAAGATAAGTTATAGATATCTATTAGAGACGAAGCTTCTTTTTTACATGGGAGAGTAGGTTTAGAAGTCTATTTGGGTATCCATAGGGCTTACGACCTATTGTATGGCTGTAAGTAATCACTTTACATAATGTAAAGTTCATCAATTCATTTAAATTTGCAATTAATATTTTTTTGGACATAATGTATATAGATATATATATATCAGATAGACAGGCACCTAAACTGGAAACTTCACATTGAACTATGATCGGGAAAACTTTTAAAACTCATTTACCTTTTTAAATCCATACGTAATATTTTTAATAAACAGCAACTCAAAACTATCTATTATGCTCTTGCCCAGTCATTTTTGAACTATGCGATTCCAAGTTGGGGAGGTACTTACAAAACCACATTAAAACCAGCTATAACGGCACAAAAAACCTTGCTCCGAGTCATTAATAAGAAACCATTCACATACCAATCAGACAGACTATTCAGAGAATTTAATGTACTGGACGTTAGACAGCTGTTCGTTAAGTCTACCCTCATCTTCTACATTAAAAACACAAACCACCTAACAGCAACCAGTAACTCGCATTCACATAATACTAGACAAGCATTACGAAACCTTGACGAAATACCAAAAACTAAGACAACACATGGACAGAAAAATTACTCATACATAGGGCCTAAAATATTTAACATATTTAAAACAGACTTCCCGGAAATCAGAATATACTCAATTAATAAAATAAAAGCTTTAGCAAACAACTGGCTTACCTCCAAAGGTAGAACAGCAACTGAAAATTTACTTACTGTAATTGCGTAATAATGTCTTTAAATAAAAATATATACCTATATAAATTAATTAATTAATTAAGGAAAATAAAAAAATAATCTTAAACAAAACTTTAACCCTTTTTACATTAAACAATTATTCTACACATATTTACACTTGGACTTATGACTAACTCAACTTTCACTAACATTCCACTTGATACTCTATAGATACATAATAACTACCTTATGAAAATAAATACTACTGACGAACTCGAAAAAATATTATAATTGTGTGCTATAACGCCACTCTGGGACAGGCGTAGCCTAGTAGAGTGGCATAATCCACAAATTAAACAAAACAAAAAAATGTGTAAATTATCTTATGTTTTATCTTATGTTATATTGTTAAATTAGTATTAAGTATCTTATTTGTAAACAAGGATTTTTAAATAAATAAAAAAAAATATATATATATATATAAAAGAACGCCGCGAAAGACCTGGCACGATCAGATATAACATGTGTTTGAGGATGGCCCCGTAGAACTTGATGAATGAGAGAATAAAATGAGAGAAGAGAAGAAGAGAGAATGCGAGAAGAAAATGAATGAGAAGATGTATGAATATGACCGAAGCAAAAGTGGTTTGCCAGGATAGAAAAGTGTGGCGTTCAATCCTCTCTGCCTACCCCTGCGGGGAAACGGCGTGATGGTTAGTTAGTTAGTTAGTTATATATATAACAGTTTTTCAACGCAGTGTTTAAAGCTGGACATGCACTGCAAATGCATATTTCGGCGTTTTTTTTACGAAAATGTGGGTTTTTATTATTTATTTATATCAAAATGTACATTCTAGACTGCAATTTTTTAGGACAATAACTTAGATAGAACCTTTGTTCTTATATAAATGTAATAAACTGAACATTATTTACAACAATTAAGAAAATATAAGCGTTAATCGACAGGCCGCGGCCAAAAAAACCGTTTTTAGTGTCCTAGGCGGCGCAAAGTTTTAATGAATATTTATATGTAAGCATAATATGTTTTTTTTACACGTATAGAGTATACTTCGTTATCTTCTAATTCAATATGATGTCTCATAGAGACGAATGAGATATCTATAATAATCGAGTCGCATGTTGGTCTTGTGGTTAGGAATCTCGCTTAGTGATCCATAGGTCGCAGGTTCGAACCTCACTCTATACCAGCAAGTTAGTCCTATTTTCATAGCACAAGCGTTTAGCTTAGTTTGAAAATAGTAAGATATTGATGTGTCACGTATTCCGTGTTCACATCTCTATTTTTTCTTAATAAAAATAAAAAATATCTGTGGACGAAAGAAACAACCGAATGAGGTAAAATATGCAGGTTTTTAGGAGAGCCAAAACAAAATTTAGAGTTTCGTTCGTTTACGAAATATCTCTTAAAGCCTTATTTTTCATAAAAATTTTCCTTGCTAGATATGTATCTAAAGAACAACTCTGCATACTTAACTCTATACCAGATTTTATTGACTCATTCGGTTGTTCCTCTCGCCCACAGATATGTCTTGACTAATGATGTCCCCCTGATGATTAAATCCAGTATTGTGTTCTTGAAAAAACTTACCATACTCGAAATATTCTGAAAGTCTAAATTGTTTTATCATTCATTTGAGAGTTAAGATTAAAATGTCTAAAGCTCTGCAGTTGAGAAATTTATAGAATAAAATTATGACCTCCTATTCTTTTTTCACTCGGCCATGTTGATAATTCACTATTTATTCATGTAACCTTTATTCTTTCTATATTCACTCTTTAATCGCTCTTTATTCATGTAACCCTTATTCTCTCTTTATTCACTTTTTAATCGCTCTTTATTCATGCAACCAAATTGTAATAAAAAAATTTTCGGAAGACCAAAACTCCGGTGGTTAGATGGTGTCGTTGCGGACTGTCGGGCCCTGGGGCAAGAAAGCTGGAAAATGGCAGCCAGCGACAGAGCAGCATGGAGGTCTTTCTTGGAGGCAGCTAGGACCCACCAAGGGTTGTAACGCTGAGGATGGATGGAAATTGTAATACTTACAAGTACATTTATTTTAGGATGCGTCGCATCCAGGAAGTCGGGCTGCAGCCTCGCGAGGTGCACAGGCTGTACACCAAGAAGCCGGCCTGCACCGGGAAGGGGAGCAGCTTCATCAGCGTGGGGCTGGTGGAGGTTCTGCCCGCCCTGGAGTGGCTGCTCGGCTGCTTCTGCCTGGCTATCGGCATATTCATCCTGGAATTACTCTACCACAGGTAACACACCCTTATAAGTTGTGGTCTTGAGTATTACTTCCTAGCCCTAAAAATAAATTTCCGTAGAAAGCCCCCCAAACACTTTGGAGTGACGGGAAATTTTTTGGTCATGGCACTCCAAGAACGTGCTGTGTACCGATATATCATATTGGTGTGCGTTAGAGATATCTATTCGAAAAAGAGACAAAGTGATGAGTCACGTTAAACAGTAATGCATCGACACGCTTGACGTTAGTGACGCATAGTGTCGCTTATGATCGATAAAAATATAAGCACATATAAGGATTTTTTTATTATTTTTAGCGAAATTTAAAATAAATTAAATTTTAATAATAATTATTATTAAGTTCTGCGGGTTAACTATTTTAAGTGTGCCAGCTGTTTCGGCTTGCAAGGCCATTATCAAACAGTCGATATACCACGTATAAACGACTTATTTATAAAATTTTAAGTTACCCCTTCCCCTTTAGAGTAATTAAATATTTGTGGTTAAGCCCTATATTAATATTCATTTTTCCCGGGCACTTATCATTAAAGGTGCCTCTGTTTACAAAATTCTATGCTTATGCTTAATTATCAATATTCCCCGTTTTCTGTAAGTGATTCTATTTAGTTGTTATTTATAAATATTATTTTAATTTATGTCCTTGATTTTGTTTTTTTTTAACATATTGAGAAGTGGAGAGAAGATCATTTTTTGTTGACTATTTAAAAAAAATACATTTAAGGCAGTTGAACAACTAATTAGGAACTAATTGAAAACAAATATAAAAGGCAACTATTATACAAAAAAAGTTTGGTTAATTATAATATTTAATTTGCTGTTAACG
This sequence comes from Agrypnia vestita, assembly GCA_016648135.1. Taxonomy (NCBI): domain Eukaryota; kingdom Metazoa; phylum Arthropoda; class Insecta; order Trichoptera; family Phryganeidae; genus Agrypnia; species Agrypnia vestita. The sequence goes on from JADDOH010024332.1 coordinate 50,000, forward strand.
CTTTTCTTCTTCTTCTTCTTCTCCTTCTTCTACCCCTTATCCTATAGGGTCGGGGTCCCTCCCTGCACCGCGTAAAAGGTTCCAACTTTTCTTATCTTGGGCTTCGCTCTCCACATCAGCCCAGCTGTTTCCGCCAGCTCTTCCTAGGACGGCCCCTTGGTCTTCTGCCTTGCCTGGTCTTGCCTGGAATATCCGCTTTGGAAGTCTTTCTGCTAGCATCCGCATGAAATGATGCTTTTTCTAATTTCTAAAATTTCTTAATTATTTACCATTGGCCCTGAAACATGTTTTTTATTCGGTAGTGTTTTCTCTTTATTATTCATTAATTATTATTTGTTAAAAGGTATTTTGAAAGATAACTCGTCTTTTGAAACATAAAGAAATAGAGTTTGAATATCTAGGGTTCGTTTGTAGAAGTTCTTTTCATTATCTTCTCGGTAATTACCAACATCTTGGGTATTTTTATGTGCTGGCTTTCATGGTCTCGATGTCAATTGTTTGATAAGAATTGTACTTGTGTAATACATTAGAATTATAAAAGTACTACTAACACCTACTGCAGCTTATGTTATTACTTAATATTGTAGTACCTTACCTATATTTATGTAAAAGCCCCAAAAGGCGTTAAATAAAATTAAATTAAAAAATAAAATAATTAAACAATAATGTTATTATTACAAAAAAGTTATTTTTGAAACATTGAAGAAGTTTTTTTAGTTAGTTAGTTAATAAAAATACAGAATGTTCTTAGGTTTTCTCCACTCAGGTTTTTGGCCACTCAGAATCTTCAAGTTTGTGTTTACTGGATTATTATGCCGTGTCGTTACGACCTTTCGGGCCGACGTTTCGGATCCCATTGCACGGTCCATCATCAGGGCTGATGTGTTGTTGTGAGTGTTGGTGTTGTGGTTAAGTATTGCGTTCGTGGTAAGTGGTTAAGTATAAGTTCGGCACGGTATTGCGAGCCGATACTTAACCACAACACCAACACTCACAACAACACATCAGCCCTGATGATGGACCCTGCAATGGGATCCGAAACGTCAGCCCGAAAGATCGTAACAACACAGCATAATAACCCAGTAAACACAAACTTAAATAAAAATACATTATAGAAAATATCCTATCCTACAATTTACATCAAACGTGGAAAATATATGTAAACTAAAAAAATAAACTTGGAATGTAATTATCCTCATGTTTCATTTTATTTTTTCAGTAATTTTTTCCATAACAATGACAATATGTTCTTATATAAAAGAAAAGATCAATTTTTAAGTGTCAATTTTTGTCACTGATAATTGCCAATTTTAGAAGCTTCAATCGATACACAACTGTGCACTCGACTGCGTAAATAATACATTATCTTTCCCACGTGGAGAGCCAGCGCACCTCAATTTTCCACGCGCAAACATTTTCAAAAGGGTTTAACCGGTCGGGTGCCAGAGCGCAGATCTGCGCTCTCTAGACACGTATGCGAATTTGGCCTATTTTACCTGCGATTATGGGTTTTTAAAGCTTTTTCTTTATTGTATCTGAGTTTTTGAATGAATGAACGAGTTTTATGTGTCAAGTATCCTCATTTTCCGCGCAAACCGGACAAAAAGTCATTTCAAATGTCGTCATCGCACCACGCATTAATTATGTTATTTATCTGTTATAAAGGTGTTATTTTTAAATAAAAAAGTGTTAACATTAAGTATTCTTATATTCTTTGATATATTTAGAAAGAAAATATTGAAATACAATATCTTAAGTGTTATTGCTTCCACGATTTTATTCGATAAACATGTGTATACGTTGACAGTAAATTTCGTTACTTATTTTCATAATTAATGAATAAGTCATTATTGTACAAGTAATTATTCAAATACAAGTAGTTATTGAAGTTATTGAGAAACCAGAAAATGCAACTTCTTAGGGATTATTGTTGATTTTTAGATGAATATAACCATCACAAAAAAGTATCTAAAAAACACCAATCGTGCGCGAAACTGCGCGACATACGACCGGTTAAAAAATAGATTAATTTACATAAAGGCTTATAGACCGCTCAATAGTTCAATCAACTCATAACCAGAGCATCTTAAACCGTGGTCCGCCGACCAGAGAAAAAAATATGATCACGAATACAATATCTACATTATGATCGCGCTTAGAACGCATATAGTAATGCGTTGTTTTTTATGTTTTTTTTTAAGAAACGAGGTGTACAAATTCTTTGAAAAAATACATTTTGATATTATTCAATGTGTAGAAATATTATATGTGCATTATTTAACATTCGAGTCACTCCAAAGCGAAATACATCGATATGTGTATTTTCTTAGGTCAATTTTATTTTTCTTCCAGGCAACTATATTTTTGACTTTTAATTTCAAGGTTAGAATAGAACGTACGGTTGTAAATGTGTCAAACTTTAACGCATACACGGCGATGTATTATCTATATTATGATTGCGTGGTTTTGCAATTATTAATGGGCGATAATCGCACAGTGGCTACTATCGGCCACGCAATCAATCGCGTTGCGTAACTTCTATAGCTAGACCGCATTCAAAAGAAAGTGCGCAAGAAATATGTGTGTTGTTAGGATGCAAAAAATTAACACAAAAGAAGTTTTTCTAAGTAAGTATGTAACCTTTTTTAAACTAAAAAATATATATTTATTTGGAATATCATATTGAGGCTTGTAATGCGGGCTTGCCAGGCAACTTTCCCCCGCTTTCTTCTTACCGGACAAAGCTAGGGAATGGTCTTTTGATTGTGGTCGACCTATAGTTATTTTTAATAATTTCTAATTGTTGATTCATGGTAGAATTCCATGTTCACCTCGAATGTGCTACAGGAAAAAATTATTGTCTATCTGAGAATGTATACACAGTATTTCTTCTTCTATGGCTTCTTCAAGATCTGTTGATCTGTTCTGGCAGAAAGCTGCTTATTTAGGGATGTCAAGATACAACTGTCCCTCCATCTTTTAGACGGTCTTCCAGGAAGACAATGACCGGGTGGGATTTCATTAGTTGCTGTGTAAAGGATTCTGGAGATGGCCATTCTGTTTACATAATCTTTCCAGATTCCTATTCTTGCTCTGCTTCATTGCACAATAAACTTGTGGTGACGTGATGCACTCACGCACACAAAGGAACGGCGACATTGTATCATGCCGTCGCCAGGTACCGTGGATCATTACCCCCTCAGTACGACAGTCGGGACAGAACGCTGATTTCGGCAATGAGCAACAATGTAAGCAAGAGCGATGACCGAGAACATAGGCGAGAAGTATTAGAGGGCACAGACGTGACGGAAATTCACCTCTGCTGAGAAGACAAAATATATCCACGCGCCGCCGATTCAAAACGAAGTCAAAACAACCGCGGTTTCTTTGTTCAGAATCACTAATAAACCCTGGTCAGCAGAGCAGGGTATCTCACTTCTCCGTGGCTCGCTTATACGGCGAAGCTATCGCCATTCATCGATTCATTATTGTGTACCTATAGCTACTGCACTTATAACTTTTGTCAACATTTATACTTCAAATAAATTATGTCAAACCATCGCGACTTTTATATCATCAGCAACAGCAGAGATCTCCGACTCTACAAACGGAGTGGTGACCCTTGAGTTAAATTCATCCAAAACCGGAGGACTCACACACCTCCAAAAATCCTGTGCCACATTTTCCCATTTGTTCTCCGCAGATTCTTTGTTATGGTTGTGTCAGCTCTTGTTTCTACACCATGATTGGCTTGACAGATGTCTTGTATTCTGACACATGCAGTATTTTAACCGGTGACACATTAACCGTTGTTTGAGATTTTTATCTGATTGCGTCGATGATTGGTATCTTACTGGTTTTTCGAAATTTGACGAACAACCATCGATACTAGACAACAGTTTTATTTCAGATACCAATTATCGATGCAATCAGATACAAATCTCAAATAACTGCACCCTGTGTAACCGGATAAAATAACGGTTTCACCATCAGTTTGCAGTATTGCATAAATATTATTTTTTATTTAAAACATATTGTCATATGTTTTTTGTGCGTCCACATATTCTTTTGTAGGTCTTGTTTTGTATGTATTATTCTGTATCTAACATGTGACCTGTTTACATATGTATATCGTTCCGCGGTCTCTCGTTACGAGGATGACGTTCCCCTGCCTTGTTGTATCAATTATATGCCCGAGCGTGGCCGAGGAGCCCTACTCTCTAACCAGTATAGTTTTACATTTATATGGCGGATTGAGTCATAAAAAACGAATTGTTCATCGTCATTTTTGTAATTTGCCAAAAATGACGTACTTTTACTACATATTTCGTGTGCTACGAATAATCTGTCAAGAATGATGTACTTTTACTACATATTTCGGCCGCGAATTAAGACTGTAAGAACAGCGCGGTCTATCGAACGCATAGTTAGTGACGGACATTGTTACATAGAGATTTATGCTTTTTATACCTCATTCTTTTATCAGACACCATCATTATTTGCTCCATCTGGTCAGTGAAGGATATTGTAGCACAGAGAATCATGTATTTTGATTTTTTTTAAATAACACAATTAACAAAATGTTATTAATGTTAGTATATAACCACTAAAAATTACTTTTTTTAATAATAACACAATTTTTGCTGCTTCTTTAATACAGCTGATTTTCTATATCATCGTAATTTAATATAAATACATGTAATTTTAATAACAATTAATAATGCGTCGTAATACCATGAATTAGTTTTGTTTAATTGTTCATGAAAAACCGATGAGGAACCGCTGCTTTACGAGGCGTGGCTTCCCATACACCGAGGAATATGCGAGTGGAACATTGAAATGCCCACTCACGTACAAAACCTCACTCTGTATGCCTTTTTTTAACCAATCTCGTTCCGACCGAGTTCAAAGAGAACAGAAAATATTCATTTTAAAATTCATTCATTCATTCCGAAGATTATTTTTGCAAAATTCTGAATTAAACCGTTTTCAGGGCCGCTCTGCCGCTTGTGTGCAGTGGGTAACGAGAAGTGAATATTTCATTATCTTACAAAATTGTGTCTGCGCCGATATTTTTTTAATCTTGTTTCGAAATGTTGCTTTGCAGACATTTTTGAATTGAAACAGATTATTTCTTGGTAAGACAAAGGTGGCACACGTCGGTCGGTTTAATCTTCATTCAGTATGAAATGCAAATATTTTTCATTCATATTAAAATATGAAAAAAGTTAATCAAGATATATCGTAGATATCTCACAGAGTCTAAGCTAAGCTGGGAAAGTAGGCATAAAACCCTTCACGCGTTTATACGACTTACGACTTGCCATATTCTTGGCTTAAGTGATCACAATACACAATGTACCATTCACCGATTCCACCAAAGATTAACCACGACGCTTTAACTTACGCCATCGACATCTTTGGTTGAAATTTTTCATCTTTATTATCTAGTAGTTAAGTCACCGCTGGTTAATGATACGTCTATTTTTTGACTAAACTTGAAGCAATATTCTTATTTATTTATGCGTACTAGCTGTGACCCGTCATTAACAACGTCAGGAACATTGCTTCGCGTCTTTGTTAAACCCTAGTACATATTTGAAGTATATTTTAGCGATCCACGGAGAGGCGGAGGTAGCGACATTCGTAGAGCGGGCGGTTCGGGTTTACTGGCCTGGGGTTCAAGTCCCATCTCTGGTTGTTTAATTTGACTTGATGTGAATTCGAACGAAATTACGGACGTTATACGAAGTTACGGACGGACAAGAAGACAGGCAGATAGACAGACAGACGGATAGATAACTAAATCATTATGTTTGATGACATTCTTCCGAAATATTAACGTGTACACTAGAATACGCATGAAAATTATTTCAAATTATTACTCCTTTTTCGACCAGTTTTTATATTCATAATATAGTAGCTTCACCACAAAGCTATATAGGTAACAGCTTCGTCTCTGTGAGACATCTATATTATTATATCTTGATTGAAAATGATCGCTCCGGGAACAAAAATTCATTCTTCAAAGTATTCTTGAAAAAAAGGACAATAATCATTGTCTAGTTTTAAATATATTTGCACCAAAACATTTTTTTTTTCACTGATTCACTGATTGTTATTTTAGTTCATTCAACATTTTTGTTCTTCTATTTCATTTCAATGTTATAAGCATTGCTTTGTTTAATACTAGTATTTTTGAAAATAATGTGCTGGAACAATAATCAATATGCTACCAAAAATCATATAAGTGTTTGTGAGTACGTATATTGATGATATTCATCCTGTATAAGATAATGTGGTGTGTATGTGTATAAAGTAAAACAATGTGTGCGATCCTGTTCTGCAATATGTAACAAAATATCACAATATCAATGCCCCCCCCCCCCCCTTCACTCCCGCTCCAAATTAAACACGATAAATGGTTTCTCATCTAAATTGGGTGGTTGTTAATATCCATAATCGCTTGATATTTGTAATATGTTTAATAATAATAATTTTAAAAAAAACTAGTCGATGAATCTGTCTAACAAATAAATACAAACCAGAAGATTATGAACGGCCATGAAAACTTGAGAACATTCTTATATACAAACTTGCCCAAATACTCGATAAATTTGACAGAGATTTTGACGGGCGTAGCTCAAAAAATGGCGTTAAATAATGGTTTACAGATTTACCATCAGTGACGTCATCGGTCATTAAATAGGGTACTTTTCATACACACCTCGTATCTGTTCTTCTGTATTATTTTATATTATTCAATTTACTTGTATTCACTTTTAAGGATTCTTTGTGTACCTTTTTTTATTGCCACTTGTTTTCTTTCCTTTTTTTCTTTTGTACTCTTTTATATTTCACAATTGATGTGGTTTATTTCATATTTTTATGAAATATTTTAATCATTTTGTTTAGAATTTATGATTATTTAAACTGTATTTTTATGTTATGTATGTATGTAAACGATCTCCCTTTCTTAACAAGACATTTTTTCCATAAAGTGAAGTAGCACATCGCATAAATAGAACGGGAAATTTTTCTCAAATATAAGTAGGATGTCGCATAAAAAAAAAACATAAAAACAGTCGCATCATTCTACAGTGAAAAAATAAAAATACATGCAGCGATGAATTAAGGGGTTACGTGATTTTGGAAATTTCAAAAAATCTTTGTCACATTTTTTTAATCTAATAGGTAAATCAAGTTATTTACCCAATGTTTCAAGTCAATCGGAATTAAACTCTAGGAGAGAGAGCCTTTGCAAATTATTTTCATTAGAAAATGTAAATTTAATGTAAATTTTAAAAAAAAATCGTCTTATTCTTACTTAAAACTTTTATCGCTTTTTTCACGAATATCTTTTTTTTTTAATTTTTGAAGTCGGTGGACACAATTTCTCAGAAACTAATGCACTGATCTTATTAAAATTTTACACATTTCTTCTAGATACATTGTTTGGTGATTGAACGAAGGTTTTTTTTCTTTAATCACAACTTATTTTAAAAGGCAATACGTGGTGTACATTTTACCGAAAATTGTATACCTACAACTTTGCTAAAAATACAAATTTCAACTTTTTTAAATCCTTCCTTCAATTACGAGCTGTACTCACCTACAAACAGAAAATATTTGGTTTTATGATTTCATATAAGGCTATCATGAGTCTTAACCACCGCGAGAAAACTTTTTTCTGAGGGTCTCTGAAAACCAGGTCCCATCGGCTGAATTTTAATTTTTTTTTAATGAAAATTTTTAAAATATTGTTCAAATTTCGGTCTTTTATACGCTTGAAAGTTTAAATAAAATAATTATTTATTATATTAAACAAAATAAATAAATTATGCTTTTTATAACCTTCTAAACCAATGTAGGTAATCCCTTAATTATGGGTCGCTTTGCGCTCAAGTCCAAACGCTTCTTCACGCGCTCTCGTGATAAATCTTTGAGAAAAGTATCATATGTATACTCAAGCCATAATAATTATTGTTTCATTTAAACTTAATGTTTATTTTATTTGTTTCAGAAATTTTGGACGACCTAAGGAACCAGAAAAACATTAAACTTTAGTTAATTCAAGGGCGTACGACATTATAGTCTAAGAGCCCGCGACGCCCAGACCTTCGTTATATTATAAAAGCTGAAAATTCTTCTATACATGTCTCCTATACAGGTATAAGCAAACCCAGCCTACACAACCTGGGTCGCGGTGGCTTTGGCAGGTAGCAGGTAGTAAAGGTGAGTAAAATTGTGTTTCAAATTTGTGATAGTATAAAACTTAGTTTTCATATATTTTAACTTACAATCATATTAGAAACCGCCTGGTCTATTGGCGGACACTTCGGGCGGTAACAACCCCTTTCCAGACACCCTTTCAGTATGATTATTTATAAATCTACTTTCGTCATAGTATAAAATCTGGCTTTTATATATGTTATTCAGAAAACTATACGAATAATGTTTCCACAATCCCCAGTCACTTTCGATGGTTCCCCTATCTTCCCAGGCACATTGAAGTCTACTCCAGGCGTGCGCGCGATGAATATACGTGTACGTTGGTGCGAGTGAAATAGCATGATCGGTCCACGGCGATCTCTAATAAGATAGGGGAAGATAGGGGAACCATCGAAAGTGACTGGGGATTGTGGAAACATTATTCGTATAGTTTTCTGAATAACATATATAAAAGCCAATGAAGGGGACCCACCACATACCCTGAGCCGTTCTATGCGCAAAAGCGTCCATATCGGCCCAGCACTTTCGCCGCCTGGTTGGCATTATTTTATGCTAAAGCGACCTCCTCGCTCGGCCTTCATCAATACAACACGCAGAGATGAAAACCGAGCGAGTCGATCGCACAAAGCCAGATTTTATACTATGACGAAAGTAGATTTATAAATAATCATACTGTAAGGGTGTCTGGAAAGGGGTTGTTACCGCCCGAAGTGTCCGCCAATAGACGAGGCGGTTTCTAATATGATTGTAAGTTAAAATATATGAAAACTAAGTTTTATACTATCACAAATTTGAAACACAATTTTACTTACCTTTACTACCTGTTACCTGCCAAAGCCACCGCGACCCAGGTTGTATAGGCTGGGTTTGCTTATACCTGTATAGGAGACATGTATAGAAGAATTTTCAGCTTTTATAATATAACGAAGGTCTGGGCGTCGCGGGCTCTCACTCTATTATTTATCGAACTCTATTTTAATTTCAAATTTTCGGACGTCATAAATTGTAGAATATCTAAAGGAGAAGTACTAAACTTATAAAACGTCATTCCTCTTGCATTTCTATTCATTTTACTGTCATTGAAAAAAATTATCCTTAAACAGAAATCTCTAATAACACCCACTAAAAAAACGTAAAAAAAATATTTCTCCAATTAATGTTAATGTGCCCTCTTATTTTATCTTAAAATCAAAAACTTGATTTTGAGTGGGGACAAGATCACCTCGGCTCCCAAATAATAATGACTTGTTTTTTTATTCAAAGTGATCTTCGTAATGTCGCCATGTTTAGCATAATGCCATGAGATAAGGCGATGTGGGACAAATGAAACACTTGAAATTAATTAATGTTTTAAAAGTGGCTGGACATGAATTTAATTGGAGCACTTAATTCACATAATTTCGCACTAATCGTCACTAATCACTCGTCCGTGCAACACTTTATACTAGTCTTAGAATATTCGCATGTCTGTAGTCTCACTTATTCATTATTAAACGCTCGATAGGTACTTTCTTAATTGACTGTCGCTTGTCGCACTGAATCGCCGCATCGCTTCTTGTCTCTGGTTTCGCCTTTGTGGAATCGCCGAAGCGTGACAACAAACTGATTGTCGTCACGTGACACAAATTTAATCAGAGCACCGTTCTTTAATTCACACCTTAATTTTCAATCCTTAATAACTTGTCTCTGATTCGCACTAGAAAAATCACACGTATGTACCCCCACTCGCGCCATTATGCATGTCACTTAGCTGGTCAACTCGCCTTTATTTGGTCACTTCTCGCTTGTCAAAACAGCTGTGTGTTCAGCAAGATGCCGCCGCATATTTATAGGGACCAGATGCTCTGGAACATTCCGGAATATAGTAGATTATCCCAGACCTTTGTAGTAATTTCCAATTTACTGTAAAATATGTAGAATTCTGTAAAATCCTCGATTACGTCCAATTCCTTCCTCTTGCACCATCTCTTGACAACATAATAAAGGTCGAATTAAACCAGAACTCCAACGCGCGCCTAATTTCAGTAGAACGTCACGCATTCTTGGCTTTGGTGTACTTGTACATGTGTCAACGCGTTTCTTCCACTTCACGCACATTTTGACGCAGATTTTGTGAAACGAGGTCACAGAATGCGTAATTACATTCTGAGTTGACGTAACAAACACATTAAATTATAATCCGTTGGAATAATTTAACAACCTTATCGTCTCTGCTCCGTTTGAGCTCACCCCTGATCCTGCCCTTACACAGGATGTGTCGTAATATTTTGGGCAAACCTTGAATCAAGGAAGCCCCACACATTGGGTCAAAATTTCTGGTGAGCGTGGCTCCAGTGCAGTGTGTGGATTCATCAGGCATGCAATAAATATATAATTTACCAAATTGTTACATCTATGCGCAGCTGGACACAGGGCGACACCTATGCAAGTTGAATATACAGGTGTACCAGAGCTAGCAGCAGAAACTTTGCCGGTAGATTCCTGCCTATATTATGAGTCTAATATGTTCAAGCAACCATGGCCTAATATCAATAGTTATGGAGATATGCAATATCAAAGTTTGCATTTTTTTTTCAATATTTTTTACTTATTTTTTGCAAAAACTTGAACTATCATTACAGTAACTTATGTAAAATTTTACATAATATCGATTATGTAAAATTCATTCGCTTTAATACAAGTCAAATAAAATGAATAAACCTTGCAAAAATTGAAAAAAGTTATTTTTTACAAAATTTTTATCATTTTATTTAAGTCGTATTGAAGCAAATGAATTGTTCATAATCAATATAAGTTACTTTCAACTTTTTACAAAAAATAAGTCAGAAAAATTGAAAAGAAATGCCAACTTTGATATTGCATATCTCCATAACTATTGATATTAGGTCACGGTTGTTTGAACATTTTAGACTCAAAACATAGTCAGGAATCTCCCGGCCAAGTTTCTGCTGCTAGCTCTGGTACGCTCTGTATATTATAACAAAGAAATACTTATTTAAAAAGTTCAAAAATATCCGCTCCATACATCTATACAAGCTTACAATAAATGTATAAAATTAATTGTTTAATGTCATAATGATGATGTGTTTTGAATATGTATTGTGTGTGTGTATGTGTGCGAGTGCTTATGTATTATGCATTGGTTTTAACCCTTTGAATTCATTATTTTTTGTTTTTGTCTGTGAATAGATCCACGCCAAGAAAATTCTCATGACGCGAAAATAGGTTAGTGATCCTACTAATTACTGGATTTTTTTCGGTTTTAGTTTTGTATTTTTTGGGTCGGTAAAGTTGATATCCCTAAATTATACCTACTAGCCTCATCAGGCACCATGAGGTCCATCGCGGTCGTCAGCCTATTGGCCGGGCGATCCGCCGACCCTTCCGTTCGGCGCGCCGCTTCTTCACCGTATCTAAAGCAGCCGACATCCTGTGAAGGGATTAACTACATATTGAGACATTTTTGAAGAATTGTGTGGCGGCCGTGTACTCCAGACAGGGAGCGAAAATAATAGAAGAAAAAACATAATTACTACACTCGTATACATAGTGTATAAAGGATATATATCTATAATCCCTCACCCATCACACTGTATTTAGATTAGTTCTTAATTGCATCTGATGAGAGAAATGGCTGCTCGCAAAACTACGTGTATAGTAGTTATAAGATAACGTTTGTGTAGTGCATAGTTTAGTATAAATTGAAAAATCTGTATCATGTCTATTAAAGCGAGACTAACGGTACGCATTGGGATTCTGGTACCAACACTGATGTACGGAAGTGAAGCCTGGAGCTGGCAGAAGATGAATGAATACAATAGAGATGAGATCACTTAGACATTTGTGCGGCAAATCCATTTATGAAAGATTAATAATGAAGATGTTAGGAAATAATGTAAAGCTGGTCTTAGCATAGTGGATTGACTGATAAGAGGATCGCTGAGATGGTTTGGGCATGTTGATCGAATGCACGAGTAAATAATGGTAAGATTTGTATGTCAGGACAGAAGAGAATGGCGCTCTATCCTCTCTGCCTACCCCCACGGGAAAATGGCGTGATGGTAAGTAACTACGAATAAAATGGAAAACATTCGTATTATTCATTCTGCTGCAATACAATAAATAATATAAATTACTAGGTTTGTATTTATTCTGTTTTATAGTATTCTTCGTATTAATCAAAAACAATTACTTGTTTTGAAGTAGATATCTTTCTAATAACAGCCAGCTTCGTAGAAGACGGCTTGAAAAAGATTACGTTAGCACTTTTGAAGCACCCCGGACGAAAGATAATAATTGAAGCGCCCCCTTATCGAGCCGAAAACATAAATGCAAATCTAGGGGTGGCATTATCAGTTGTCGAGAGGGGGTGATGTTTACGAATGGACACACTAAGCGATTAATCATTTCGTTTTCCACGTGCTAATGTTTTCGGTGAATACATTCGCGGGAAATTTCCGGAAAATTTCACAAGGCGTGAATGATTCGTTCCCCGATCTCTGTAGCAATGTCTATCTCGCCGTGAACAAATTGCGTGTCTGCTGTTTTGACGTCCTTAATTCTTTCCGTTGATCTTGCGTCACTCTTGTTGTGAAATTAAATTATCGCGAGTAGGAAGTAAATGGAGTTTTGGTACCAACTCAAATTTATGAAAGTGATGGTGAAAAAATAGACAATGCGGTCGCTTTAGACAGAATTCTACTTTGGACGCTCGAAAAAGGGCTTTTCGTGAATTTTTATGAGATTATGAATAAATATTTTTATGTAGGATTTGTTAGGCTTAATAAATGTGCACTCTTGAAATAAATAAAAATAAATAAATATATATTTTATGCACTTTTAACATACAAAAACACTATTTGAATACAACGCCTCGATTATTAGGTGGGTAAGCGCTGATGTTGAAATTTCAAAAATGGGAAATCTAAAAGAGATTTTTTTAAATTTTTATGTTCAATATATCACTAGCAACTGACTGAACTACAATTATTTAAAAAATTTAATTTTTACTATTTTTTTGACGTAAAGCAGTGAAAAAACATGCACTTTATTTTCTCCGCCATTTTGTTATTTTTGCATGTACGTTAGTTTCTAGTGATATATTGAACATAAAAAATTTTAAAAATTTGTTTTAGATGGCCCATTTTTGAAATTTCAACACCAGCGCATAAAATAAATAATCTAAAAAATTTGAGTATTTAAAGATGGTATTTATTTAATTAAATAAATCCTACATCAATATCTTTATTCATGATCTCATAAAAAATTAATAAAAATAGCCTTTTTTCGAGCGCCCAAAGTAGAATCCTGCCTTAGGTACGCGTCTGAAAAATATATGTTCGATAGAGTCAGTGGCGTATAGTAGACATAAAGTTAGATATTGCTTTTACCGACCTTATATACAAAAATCATATTGTCGTCGCTGTGGGAGGTAAATTAAGCACTGGTAATTAATTAAAATATTAATTATTAAGATTAATCTGTGTGGACAGGAATTTAATCGGAGCACCGTTCTTTAATTCACATTAATTATCACTAGTCACTCATCTGTAGAACACTTTATTTTCGTTTGCTAGAATCTTCGCCCGTCTTTGGAACACTTTATTCGCACTGTCTATTGATCGCCTGCTGATTTCGCAGGTGTCATTTTCTATGACGTAAGCCCGCTGTCTAAGATAACTTAGTCACGCGCGCGCTTGCATCCCTTTTATACATAAATGTCAGAACTCGTGATGCAACGAGAATGTTCTCCATATTTCTAGTATTTTTTGGTTTCTTCGAGAATAGTTTAGCAGTGATTCTAGATTCATGTGGACTGTTCTAGAGACTTCGATAATGCGTAGTTACCATTGTTCTTACACCCGTGACAATATATACATTTAAAAAATACATTTTTTTTGTGTGTGTGCATACAGTAGGTACATATCTCCATTGAAAAAATGAGCAAAAAAAAATAAACGACATCCTACACAAGCAAGTAATCAAAATAATATTCCCAATTTAAAATAAAACAGAATATTTTGAGTTTGTTCAAATCTTTCAGAACAGTACTGGATTTCATGTCACAGAAACATTATTAATCAATTAATGTATATTATAGATGTCTCACAAAGACGAAACTGTAGTTTTTTTATGGGAAAGTAGGTATAGAAGTCTTTTGGGTGTACATAGGACTTATGACCATTCTATTGTTTGGCTTAAGTGATCACTTTACACAATGTAACATTCGCCATTTCCACCCATGATAGAATATACCATGCCTACTAATTACTACATTTTTGGATGTTGTATATATTTGAATTACATGCCACACTTTATATATGCAGTGTAACAACCTTTCCATGCGGCCTGTACAAAGCTATTTTCATTCCCCTAAATCCCCACAGATTTCGTTAATGTCACTAAATGAGAAAATCTACAATTGATTTTACGGAATTTTAGAAAGCAATATACTTTTTCTGTGTAATGAAATTCATCCGAATTACTAACATTACACCACATTATTATTCCTATTACTAACATTACACTGGCGTATCAGCGTAAAGTGATCACTTAAGCCAACCATAAGATAGGTCATAAGTCCTATGTACACCCAAAAGACTTCTATACCTACTTTCCCATAAAAAAATTACAGTTTCGTCTCTGTGAGACATCTATAATATACATTAATTAAAATAAAATATTTTAAAAGAACTTTTTGCCATACATATATATTCAAAATCACACACGCGACACTACACACTGAACACCGGAAGATTCTACCAGTCGAGAAGAATCTGTCCTCACACTACTGCATTGATGGATCTCTTATCCGCCAATGCGGTACTCCATCAATAATCCGCCTAAAAACTCACACAACAACCTTAAAATCACAATACTGCTTAAAATAGCGCTTTATAGGTCGATTCAAAAGAGTGTTCGCCTATCGAATTAACTGTAAACGGTTAGGGGTAGAAAAAATACAGTCAGGCGCTTTATAGTGCGTCGAAGGCAGTATCTGGCTTCCGGCTACAAACGGAAACGGATGTAACGACAATTTCCGCCACTTTGCGGGCGGTCGGTATAAGTGGGTCAAGTCAAACGAACAGCAATGAATCAGGAGGTTGACAGCCACTGACAGCAGAATTACACTATTTATGTTTACCGTAATACTGACAAATCAGAAAGACAATGGCCACGTCACATCTATACACTGTTTAGTTATTGGCCGAATTATGATTACGCCTATTTCCTCCTATTCTCAGGATAACATCGTTATTGTATATGGGCGCAAAGTTTCTTTAAGAAAAGTCAGGAAGTCTGTCAAATTTATTTATCAATTTCATTATCAAAGTTATCACATTAAAATTTATGACGTTTATAGTGTTATATAAAGTCAATGCATAATAATCAGCCGTTTGTTAAAAATGTTTTTTTTTATATATATAAAATATTGTAGCGATACTGTATACCTACTGAATGCTGATAACAATCAAGCAACCGCAAAATTACGCACGCAACGTGGAGTCAGTCAGGCTTGACCGCATTGTACGTCTCGAATTTGTTCGACATTCCATGACGCCCTTAAATACTTCATTGGAAAAGCCTAGAACACTCTACAGCCTTCTCGTTACCTCTAGTACTAAGTTTTCGGAGGAATTTATCTATAAAAGGCGTCACGCATCATGGATTTAGCAGTTCATTTAGTAATGACCAGAAGTGCGACATCTCCGTAGCGTAAAACAGCGATACTACAACATACGATATAAATAAGCGAGCAAACGCAGTGTGACTACCAGTGGTACCAGCGGAATTAAGAAAGAATACCAGGGCAAAAAGTTTCTACCTGCGATTCTACGCCACGCACCGCCGTGCGCGCCCCCTCCCCCGCGCCCAGCGCGCCGCGCACGGCCATAACAGACTATACGATTTAATTAATTCGAATTCTCGAGTATGAGGTATAATTTTTTGAATATTTTTATATTAATGACAGTGAAATTTTCTTGGTACGCATGCAAATTTTAATTAAAATAATCGATATTTTAATGGTTAGTGGATATTGCAATATAGAAAACAGAACGTTTAATTTTTGACTTTTTTAAAACGATATATTTAACAACTTGTCGAAAAATATTAATGTCTGAATAGCACCACTTCTTCTTCAAACTGTATTAATCAATTTGTAAATAAAATATTTGGTCTTCATTTGAAAATATACGAGATTAAGTGTACCAAAGATAACTTTATTGCATGAAAACTAAAATAGTGTTTGTGGGGCTATAATTTTTTTGATTTATTCATATTTTTTTAAGGAAATACTTCAAGAGTAAATGCATCTATCATAATAAAATTGATTAAAAGCCTGTTTAGCTATGGGTTTTGCAAAATGATTTAATAAGTTTACGTTAAATTTAGCAAAATCGAAAGCAAATACGAAATTCGTGTACTGGGGCCTCTTGAGGAGATAAGGGACATCAATTTTACTTTTTTTTCAATATTCCTTCACATCTGAAATATGATCTTATTTACGAACACGTGTCGAATTTTGAAAGTTGAAAATCATGGGTTCACTTTTCGCGTGCACAGTTCGCGACGTCCAGCTGCTACGAATGCCAATGTAGGTACCTGGCACATTTTTTTTTTCTTTCAAACGAGATCAAAATAGCGGCGCTATGTCTATTTTTAGCAGAGTTATTAAAGTTTTAAATTACTTCGACATAAACTATCGCTCGTTTGCCATAATCAAAAACAAAATATGGTTCAACACCGGGAGGAACAGAGACGTATTTTTTACCAAGTTTCAGGTAGATGAATATGTGTACTTATGTCAAATAATTTCACCAAACGACATAACTACAAAGGAAATAGATAGACGAATTTCAAATGCATGGAAGCAATATTGGAGTCTAAAGGAAATCATGAAGATCAGAGATATGAGCATAGACATCAAAAGGAAACTCTTCGATACCTGCATTCTGCCTGTCCTAACTTACGGCTGTCAAACCTGGGCGATCACTAAAGCCCACGAAAGAAAGCTAGAACCTTGCCAAAATGCTATGGAGAGAATTATGTTGGGGAAAAAATCAAATAGATAGAATAAGGAATTCAATAATCAAAGAACAAACAAAAACGAAGAATGTTAAAGTATCCATCAGAAGGCTTAATTAAATGGAAATGGACTGGACGTACAATCAGGGGAAGAGAGAAATCAGAGGAAGAGAGGAAAAGAAACAAGGCCGGCCTTCTAGAAGATGGGTGGATAAGATCAAGGCTACAACAGGTGGCGCGCGGACCAGATTAGCAAAAGATAGGGAGGAATGGAGGCAATTGGAGGAGGCCTTTGCCGAAAGGCATACAGACGGAACTGCCGTGATAGCCTAACTTGTCACAAGCAAATCTTAAATGTTAATGTCTGAATAAAGGCTATATATCGGGGGATTGCAGTACTCAGCTTTTAGCATGTAATTAAAATTAAGAAGACCGCATGTTATTTGTTGAAGAGGAATAATCGTTTCTACTATTCAATAAACGTTGTCTAATGTCAAATCAACCAAAGAAACCATTTTCATTTTCCATACTCTGCAGCACACCGTGTAGCAACTTCAGATATTAAACCACTTCTAAAATAAAATATCGTTTCTTCGCATAATAATATTTCGCTGCCAATATTGGCGGAATAAGCACATACGGCTGAATATTTTTTAGGGAAATTAAATTGGTTCGTTCACGTTTCCCGTGACTGGATTATTCGAATATTCACAAATATAATTTCCAAGAAAAGACACTCTACGCTACTCAATTATTCAAGATGAGTGAACAATGATTGGAGGCAAAACATTTTATTGATTTTCATAAAATTCAGTTTTCGTTTCGAGTCTGGCGCCAAATCTGTCAGAAGAAATTCTTTGCTTTAGTTTACAATAGAGACAAATTAATAGTGAAATAGTGGCATGTTTTAAAATCGAATTCCAGAACCACGCATGTACCTACTCGCAACGCAGTCTAACTCAATTTACGGCGTTCCCAAAATTGGCAGGAAAATCCAGATTTTGCTGGTTTTCAGATATTTATTTATATGCATGCACTCACAACTGAAAAAGATAATCGATTAATTTTTAAATGCTACAACGAGTCATGAGGCCCAACTAATATAGCAAAAGACATTATAAAAATATCGGGAATCGAACCCGAAACCCCTGGCATTCAAAGCATCACAAAAACAAAACAACATTGAATTTAATACTTCATTAATAATAATTAAATATATATTCAATGCTACGATGCAGGATATAAACTTTAACTTACCTTAATATGATATATTTAATATTGTTATTTAATTTATTGTTTCATTCACTAATGTTACTACTTATATCTCCCATTTTAATTTACGTATATTATTATCATGTATTACTTAAAAATTATTTTTATGTGAAATATGTTAGGATATAAGTTAAAAAGTTCATTACTGTTTATTTACACTCTCATACGTTTATACATATCATTTTCTCATATCTGTTAATATTTCCAAACAAATAAATAAAATAAAATAAACAGTGTCTTACCCACTGGACTACGAACGCATTTTTGTGTAGGTGCATGTTCATATCATTCATACCCGTCGGCCATCCTCGGACGAGTTTTAAAACTTTTAATTCATTTCTAGAAATAGAAAACAAACTCATTAAACTATTAATCTCATTTCGGTAAAAGATGAAATAAACTAATTATTCAGAAACTTTCCCCATTAATTTGTTTTTTCAATCAAAACAGAAACAGAAATATCTGAGAGGTACCTATCTACATCGCCCAGTTTTAAATTATTTATTTTTCTGTTTACCATTGCGCTACTGAGAGGGAGAATGCTATATTCCCACATGCAATTAATTCCTGTGTGCCGTATTGACTTTCAAACTAATTAACGTTTGCCATGTGTCTGGTGACAGAACTTAATACACAAGGTTGTCAATAGTACAATAGACTTGCAATGAGATTATGGTAAACTTCAACATTTAAATAAATGCCGAACGGATGATCGGGAAAAATTAATCCAAGTTTTAATACCTTCTAGAAACAATCTTCTTAAGGGGGAATACCTACCTTCGAAGCGCGAAAAGAGGCAATGTTTGTGAATTTTTTAAAGGAAATCTACCTATATGAATTATGGTATTGATATCATTTCTACATAAAAGTAAATACTTTTAAAAATGTGTTTATTTTTTTTATTAAAAAATATTAAACATTGGAGGAAAATTCTTGTGTTCTGTCGACTGCCGAAAAAAAAGGTCTTCCGCGGCGACCACTCTCGTTTCGTCTGTAATCATCAGAATAAAAAATAAAAAAAGATTATTAAAATTGACATTCTAATTTAATCTTTGACTTAGGGGTTTTCTAAAATATCGATTTATGACAAAATGGCGGGCGTTTGAATTTTAAATAATGTTTTTTAGAAAAAAATTCGGTTTCATTTTGCTGATTAAAAAAATAAAGTAACTTAAAAAAAATCTTACGACAAAGACTGGATAATCATTTACAGAATAACCACTATAAATTTCAAGTTGATCGGTTCAGTGGTTGCCGAGATATTTTGGTCACCGATATTTAAAACATGGTTTCGAGTAAAACGTCCTCCACCTTGCTTAGAATCCTCATATTTTTATTTAGTCATTTATTAACAGGGCTTTTACAAACAGATAAGTAAAGTGTACATTAATAGAATATTGAGTTTAAAGAAAAAAAATTACATATAAAAATAATAATAACATAAAGTATATATCATCGAGTACTCTTCAGAAACATAATAGAAACAGGTCTAACGGTGATACGGAAAGAGCCCGACTGGCCAGCTACCTGCGTGTGACCCAACCACCGTGTGGCGCGGCCCGTAATCAACAAAGGGATACCATTCTTACCAGCTATAATTTTGTTATTTTTTAAATTTTTGCTCGAAATTTTTACCAAACATTCATAAGACCTTTAAAAAAATGTAAAAAAAAAAATATTTTCTTTCTTTAAAGGTTTAAGAAAATTTAAAAATCGATTTTTTCGAACTTTCTTTCTTTTTAAACTAAAACATAAATATTAAAAAAGTTACTGTAATGATAATTCAACCATTTGAAAAAATAAGTCAAAAATATTTTTAAAAAAAGCAATTTTTCATATTGCATATCTCTACAACCATCGATATTAAAAGCAGAAATCCACCTGTATACTGTTGTGGACTAACTCTGTTACACCCCGTATTAATACACTGTGATCGGATTTTTCCCGATATAATTTTCCGGGCAAATTTTTCCTGACCGAATTTTCCGGACATGTTTTTCTGCCAACATTTTTCAGGACACGATTTTTTGTGCATGATTTTTCCACACAGATTTTTTTCGAGCATGATTTTTTCGGACATGGGATCTTACCGGACAGGATTTTTCGGACACGAATTTTGCGGGCAGATTTTTGCAGATACGATCATTCCAAATACCAAATACAAATAAAGATTTTTGCATACAGATTTTCGTGGATATTTCGAATATAGATTATTCCGGATAATATATTTTTTTATTGGATTAGATTAGGTTCATAAAAGTGCAATAAAGATAAATTTTGGGAGCATATTTGCGATCGCATATAGGTACCTACGCATGAATATCCCCTACACCTACACAACCAAAAGACGTCTCCTGTGCTTCGTTTTTTTTGGGCGGAAAAAATTAAGATTTGTTGTCATTGAACACACTACGTTTGTACATAAACAGTTCATATCGATACTTGAGATGAAGTTCATTGTTAATTTTAATGGCAATTATTTTTTCCATAGACAGTTATCGGAAGGCATACGCATGTGAAGCAAGGCGCAAAGGCGTATTCAGATTTAATTCAAAGAAAATCAATCACGATATCTGATTTCTTCAAGTCAGAAGACAAGACAAGTGCTGAAAAAAAGTGTGACAAATAACAGAAGTATTTTCTTTATTAAAATCAAAGATTAATCCAGAGATGGCTCGTGACAAGTGTTTAGTTTATTACAAATATTTCAATTTCTTG
Source organism: Agrypnia vestita (assembly GCA_016648135.1). Taxonomy (NCBI): domain Eukaryota; kingdom Metazoa; phylum Arthropoda; class Insecta; order Trichoptera; family Phryganeidae; genus Agrypnia; species Agrypnia vestita. Next base: position 71,249 of record JADDOH010024332.1, read on the forward strand.
GACAAGACTAAGCTTTTGTAAACGATACAATTTTAATTCACTGCTATAAAAATATGATTTTCTTGTATCTGTCTTACAAATACACGCGATCACTTTAATTCCAGTACGAAAACACTGAATATTTAATCCATTTCGTGATATTTTGTCCTGATATCGATAGATGTTATTGAGGTATTTTTGAATTTAGGAGTACATATATCATTAATTTAAATTACTACAATTTTAATAGGTTGCACTGAAAATCTTTCAAAATATATGCGTTTCACAAAGTTAATAAAATAAATAATTAATAAGCTTGATTTGGTTTTAAATATAAGAGAGTTTACGTGATATAGGTATAATGGTTCGCATTCACAGCTCAGAGCTGTAGCTCACAACTCACGAAATGTTTTATCAGCCCAAAATTGTGACAGTTATATAGGGGGGATTGAAAAGGGCTGGCCATAAAATGAGAAGTAAGAACTGGTGTACTTAAGACTTGTTCCGGACGTCAGCCTTGATAACTGCGAACGCCCATCTGCAGCAAAATCTATGGATAACACTCGACGGGAAGTGGCGCGAACAGCAAGCCAATTCTGCACACTTTTTGCGGCGTGGCACTCATCTTATCTATTCTATCTGTGTAATTTAATTTGGAACAATTCTCAACTTAGATTAATTCATGAAATTTTTTTTTAAAAAGAATCAATTAAAATCTCGATGAAAAATATCTTGTGCAATTAATGCAAATGTGCATGCCATCACCCTTATCTTCTTTTAGTGAAATTCCAGAGCGGTTTTTGATCAAATGGTGAGTCAAGTATTGAATAGAATATTGGAAGCTAAATAAAAGCGTGTGAAAAGGTGCGAATAGTCAATAAAAAGATAATATACAATAGACAAAAGAAATCTGAATCGAGACAGGATTGCCTGAAGAAAGTTGTAGTCGTCCTTGAACCTAGATGAGCCTTAGCAAAAATGATGATAACGATGTTTTTTCTAGGATTATGAAAATTACAAAGAATACGTGAACTGAATTTATCAAATGATTTTAAATAAATTTCTGGTGTTGTGTTAATTTTATTTCCATTGGAAAATAATTGGAGTACCTACCTCAATGGTAGCTGGTTACTGATCAATCTGATTTCTTGCACAGAGGCGAAACAACTTGTTTTAGTGAAAATTAAGAGATCACGATGATGCAAAACTTAAATATTCTCTACGAGAAAGAACGATTTAAAAAGCTTTGAAGGCATGTAGGTATCTACATTCTCAGTAATCGGACAAAAATATGGAATTTTCAAGCTATTAGGTACACTTAAACTTATTGCTTATCGTAGCCTAACACTTTCGACAGTACTTTTATTTTTAATGTTTTAATTTTTTTGTATTTTCCTTACTTAAAAAATGTGCACGCATTTGGTTACTACTGGTCTTTGTTTCATTTCGTAAGCCAGTAATTTTAAATAAATTCTTTGTCATTGGTTCTCAGAACAAGAAAATTAACAATTGTTATTTTTTGCACATTCATTGGAGAAGTTTATTTTTTTTTCAATGAATGAAAATGAAAATTTAAGTACTTACTTACTTACTTACTTACTTACCATCACGCCGTTTCCCCGAGGGGGTAGGCAGAGAGGATAGAGCGCCATACTCCTGACATACAACTTTCGCTTCGTCTACATTCATACATCTTCGCATGCAAGCTCGACGGTTGTTCAGACTTCTAACAGGACCATCTTCCAGTATCTGGTTAATCTGGTCATGCCACGTCTTCCGTGGTCGCCCTCTTTTTCTGGCGCCGTCAACACTTGCATCATATATCTTTCTTACCATTCTTTCCTCATTCATTCGCTCAACATGCCCAAACCACCTGAGCGACCCTATTTTTATTCTCTGTATTATGCTACGATCAGCTTTACATTCATTCCTAATATCTTCATTCTTTACTCTATCATACATGTATTTACCACACATACGTCTAAGGGACCTCATCTCCACTGCATTCAATCTACTTTCGTTCCTCTTCTGCCAGCTCCAGGCTTCACTTCCATACATTAGTGTCGGTACCAGAACTCCATTATGTACCGCCAGTTTTGCCTCGGTAGACATATTTTTATTAGAAATTATTGCATTCAAAGCACCGTTCACCCTATTCCCGGCAGTCACTCTCCTCTCTATATCTTTCTCAACATTCCCTCTTCTATCGAACATACTTCCCAAGTACACAAACTCATCTACTTGTTCCAAACATTCATTGCCTACTAGTATTTCACACGTTGTCTTACTTTCCTCCTTCTCGAATACCATTACTTTTGACTTCTTTACATTCATAATAAGGTCACTTTCCTTGCATACATCATACATCCTGCTAACTAGACTTTGTAGGTCTTGTTCGCTATTTGCCATTAATACCGCATCATCCGCGTACAGTAAACAGCATACAATCAAATCACTCATTTTCGCTCCTTTATTCATACATTCCAGTTCTTTCACACAATTACCCATATACAAGTTGAACAGCCATGGAGACATTACACAACCCTGTTTGACACCTTTTGTTATATCAAACCACGGTGTGAAAGATCCATTGATTCTTACACACGCAGTACTCCCCTCGTAAAGGGATGCAACTGCGTCTATAAGTTTACTGTTCACCTTGTAATCAGAGAGTACCTTCCATAACCTTCCTCTAATAACCCTATCATAAGCTTTTTGCAGATCTACAAATGCACAGAAAAGTTTTTGGTTTTTCGCTAAAACCTTTTCCGTCAACACTCGTAGAGAGAATATCTGATCCATGCATCCTCTTCCACCCACAAAGGCTCCTTGCACGTCCCATACCTTTTCTTTCGTCATCGACCTTACTCTTTCTATCAAAATTCTTCCATAAAGTTTGCCGACCGAGCTTAAAAGGCTGATTGCCCTGTAGTTCCCGCATTCCAATCTCGACCCTTTACCTTTGTAGAGAGGCATGATAACTGCTCTCCTCCAATCCAAAGGGGTGTGGCTCTCCTTCAAACATTTATTAAATAGAGTATGAAGCCACGAAATCACTGATGGGCCACCAGCCTTGATATATTCGGCAGCAACGTTATCATACCCCACAGCCTTACCATTCTTCATATGCTTTATTGCACACTTTATTTCTTCCACACTTATTTCGCTGACTTCATTCTCGTCATTCATACTTCTCTCCGTGACAATATCGACGGATTCCTCTATTACAGCCTCCTCGCTCTCATACGTTTCCTGGAAATAGTTCATCCATCTATCTTTTATTCTATCTTCATTCATTAACATTTCTCCATTCGCTGACTTAATAGCTTTCATACTATTGCTTTCCGTCCCACATCGAGATTTTTTCACCTCCTTCCAGAAAAATTTGATGTTTTCCCCAAAATTCTTAGACATTTTCAAACCTTCCTCTCTTTTCAGCCGCTCTTTCCTTTCTTTCACACCTGCTTTCACTCTTTTTTTACACGCATTGTATACATCTTTTGCCCCCGCGTATTCATCTCCACTCACTGTCAGAAGATGGAGCCACGCTTTTCTTTTTTCTTTCACTAATTCCTTTATGTCATCAACCCACCATGCATCCCCTTTCTTCCTTCCCTGCTTAGCTGTTCCACAGACTTCCTTCGCTGACTCGCAAAGGGTATTTTTTAAGTAATCCCATGCATCATCTATCCTAAGATCACTCACCCTCCTTACACTCAGCCTTTCAAAAATTTTCCTTTCAAATTTCTCCCTTAAATCGTCCTTTTGTAGATTCTCTTTTTTGATTCTAGACGGAGCCGGTACA